>JANFOE010001540.1:0-452500 GCA_025667525.1 Glebionis coronaria | reverse complement strand
AAAATGAAGTGAGTCGCTTATACACATGTCAAATCTCAAAGTCATAAGTCATAATATACATGAAAAGATAAAATTTCCCACTCAATTTTAAGATATCATATTCGCCACAAGGTTTGAGAAGTTAGCACAAATTATACTGTAGTTGTATTGACATCAATCCAAGTCAAGACAGTAAAAAAGACAACACATATATAGTTGATTCATAAGAACGAATATGCATGTATTTTTCAATAATTAACTTGTCATCACCATTTTGATATTGAAAACCAGATGCTCAAACATAGTTATCGAACATCTAGACAGACGATAGAGACACCGTAGATTCGTAAAATTCTTAATAATTTCAACGATATTAAGAAATTGAATGTCATACGAGGATCTATCCTTGTCAACAAATAGAATGCGAGAATTTTGAACTACAATTAACAATAGCTTACCCATTAGGAAAAAAAGAGCTTTTCTTCTTAGCACTAGATCCGAGTTACTAGTTTTCTAGGCGATTAAGTTTTGTAGAATTATGGCTTCAAAATTCGGATATAATTTGTTCTTATTCCTCTAACCTCTTGATATATTGTATTCTTATAAATATCTTTATAAATAAAAAACAAAGTATATGGTAAGGAAATAAAACATTTTCGAAAGACTCTCGTGATCATTGAAAAGACAATACCGAATTTGTCAAAATCTAGATCTAAAGTACATAATGATGACGAGAATGTAAAGATAGATCTAATTCAATGAAATATAAATTCACTAATTGGAAATCCAACTCTTGGAAACATGATTGATTCATGACTTAAACGAATTAATTAGGCCCCAAGACATAAAAACCTTATATTTCTCTATGTATAGCGTTGTTACAACGTAAAATACATTTTAATAAATATATAAAAATTGATCCATATAACGTTTCCTCGAAAAGACTGATCCCTTATATGTAAGCATGTGTAAATTTAAAGTTGAATTGAGGGTGTTATAACTCGGAAATTTTCTACCGATATATGTATTATTGACCTCCCAACCATAGTAACACAGTAAGAACGACAACTCCATCTAAATTGAATCCGTGAGAACTAAGAGCATCCAGTTTAAACATATGTTTACAATATCATGAAGAGGTTTATATTTTTACAAACCATAGTGGAAGCTAATTTCATGCTTACTTAGCATAAGTTAATGCATTTGAGATATATGTGATGTTTATAAAGTTTAAAAGATTTATTTATACTGGAAATAGGTTTAGAGAACCAAAAGGTTTAAAAATTAATGACTTTGATGAATATAAAGCTTTCCTAGAGGTCTAACATAGTGTATGCCATAACACGGCATATATATTGCCAAGAATAAACTTATTATGAAACCTCAATAAATAATGTTAAGGGAAAAAATAAGGGAGTTTTCAAAAGACTCTACATGGAACTATTGTGTAACTTAAATGCATTGTATGGTGAAAATCACATAAATCATAATGATGTTTTAATTTTTTTATGATATAATATGATTATGATAGAAACAAAAAGGTGAGTAATAATACCACATTCTAAACTTGTCACTAAAAAAGTAGTAAATCAAAATGAAATTAAAAAATAAAGATAAGGGTATGAAAGATAAACTGAGAATGTATACTTGGCATGTCTTATTTCATATTTCATTATTATTTTTATTGATACACTCAGTGTTTGTGTTGAATGTCGAATTTTGATAAGAATGTCGTTAACCAAATCATTGATACAACTCTGTAAGTCTATAGTCCATAAAAATATTATTTTACAAACGCTTTCATATGTTCTCAAAGTTGGAGAGAACATTGAGATCTTGGGCACTTTGATATATAGATAACATACATTTATATGTATATAATTTATTGTAAATGACATAATTTCAAGAGCCTAAATTCAAGCAATTGATACCCGATAAAAACAGCCTAATATAGGTAAAAAATTTGATATAACAAGAAATGGTTAAAAAGTACGTGATTCAAACGTCATTCAGATAATTTTAACTTATCTTTATTATATCACTATTCTAAAATGTGTTTATTTTTAATATGGTATACGTGACTAAGTCTTAATGTGTTACTTGGTTGGATTAAGGAGTACTGTTTTTTCTAATAATGAAATTAGTAATTAGTTAATATTAATTCCAGCTAAATCCTATGCTAAGCTCACAATAGACACCCTAACTAATTTTAGTGAAAGCACCTATACATGTGTATGCGAAATGTAAGATTTTTATTGTCAGAGAGTTTGTCTATATATAAAGCACCAAAGGTAAGCAATTCTGGTTGAAAGAGAAGACGTAGATGAATCAAAGCATAAACGATTCCTAGAATGCTATATAATCTGAGTCGTAGATTGGATTATTGCATTCAAAATGAACTTGACTTGATCAGTCGAGTCACTCAATTAAATAATTATTACATGCCAATAAATAATAAAATAAATATGCAAACAAATGAAGAGAGTCGGTTACACATAAGTCAAACTTAAAAGTCATAACTCATAACACAATTGAAAAGATAGAATTTCCACCCAATGTTAAAAGAGAATATATTTAGTTATTTACCACTAGATTTGAGAAGTTGGGGCAAATTTACCGCTCCTCTCATTTAGGTTTCCTACTGGAAATACTTCATGTGTAAACCATTCAAATTTATGCTCTATTTAACAAATTTAAAAAGACATCACATATACAGTTAATATATTCATAAGAACGTATAGGCATGTATTTGTCAATAATGAACTTATCATCACAATTTTGATATCTAAATAGCAGATGCTCAAAGATCTAGTGATTATGGAACCTCTAGACATACGAGAGAGATACTGTTGATTCGTAGGGTTCCTAATAATTTCACCGGTATTAAGAAATTAAATGTCATACGAGGATCTATCCTTGTAAACAAAGTGAATGTCAAACTACAATTAACAATATTCCGAGAGTAGGAAACAAAGACCTTCCGTAATCCGAGTTACTAGTTTTCTAGACGATTAAGTTTTTTGAATTTTACTATTTGATGGACAGAAGTGAACAAATACTGAAAGTTCTTTGTATGTGTTTTAGGAACAATTATTGATAATCAAGTGTGTCATCCAAAGAACAATGACTTCTACTTCGACTACTTGTGTGCACAAAACGGAGCAATTGTGAGTATTAATAAAACACTAAATCATACGTCTACGACTAAAAATATAGTGACTGACTTGTATGTTTGTTTTTAGGGAGGAACACGACCTACCCATTACCATGTGCTTCTCGATTAGATTGGTTTCTATACTGATGAGCTGCAAGAGTTTGTTCACTCATTATCCTACGTATAATTCCATTAACTAATTAAAGAACTCGTGAACTCGCACTTTATGGAATGTATAGTTAACTAGTGATTTATTTTGGGATTCATGGATTATGCAGGTACCAAAGGAGCACAAGTGAGGTGCATAATTTTGGGTAAACAAAGATTTGTGAATTAGGGTGGGGTTGTGATTGATGACATGTCGGATGTCCGATGTTTGATGACACTTGGCAGCAGGGCAGATGGCACAATTCATCAAGTTTGATGACATGTCAGATGTTACATCTAGTCATAGTGGCAGTGTTGGTTCTGTTGTTTCACCCAAATGCTGAAACTTCATGAGAACATGCACTTCAATCTTCTTCTGCTGAACATTTACTACTTGGTAATGTTTTTTAAAAACAACAACTCGACACTAGACAATAGTGATTCATTATTTTTTTAGTTGTGAAACAAAGGTAGGGATGATTCTTTTTTACTAGTATCTCAAATTCATTTTTTTTAAGATTATGTAAATTTCCGATGAAGATTCAAAAGTGCATTTTTAAGCTTAGTTTGTGATTTTGTTTTTTGTTGCCCATAAAAAACTACTGTCACCCCATGGCTGCAGATTAGTGATATAACTCAGAAATATTAAACATTACATATTTAATTACTACATCAGAAAGCCATCAAACAAATTTTTACGTGTATCAAACAAATTTTTTTGCATTTATGATACATTTTTATGTCATAAATGGCTTATAATGGCTTACCAATTTATGTTCTAATACAAATTCTATATTCTAAAACACTATTATTAACTCTCATGTTCTCCAATTTGAAGTAAAAGAAAACAACGAGATGTCAGGATCTAAACACTCTCATATTGTCTGAAATTAAAGGAAATGATGCAAAAAAGGTATGAGTCTGGACCCAAAATAGAAGATACTATGACATCTATATACTCTAAAACCGATATTTCTGTTTGCCTTTAAAAATTTTAGATATTGACTTTGACCTCCTAAGGGTCGTTTAGTAAATTTGGAAGTAAGGGTAGTTTTGTCATTTAGCCTATGTATCTTAACTAAGAAGTACTTTAGGCTTAAGATTTGTAGGTCGGTTTTGTTATATAAGCATATGTTGTCTCTATAAATTGTGCACCACCCTCACAGTGTAACCCTTTGATAATAAAATTAGCAGATTTTGGTTCTAAACACCCCTTTGTTCTTGTTTGTTCATGTTCTGATGATCTTGTTGTTGATGCTTGATATTTGTACCTCTGATTATCACCCCCTTATTCCTAACAAATTGGTATCAAGAGCCACTTGGTCTTTTGAATTAAGCTTCAAATTGTTTTGGGTTATTGAATCTTTTGAATAGGCTGGATTCATTCATTTTGATAGCTTTCAAGAATCAGAGTTTTGGTTGTGTGGCTTGTTGGTTTGATCAATTTGAAACTATTATGGTTGGGGGTTTGGATTTGTTTTGGGTTTTCAGATTTTGTGAATCGACACACCTCATATCAAGAACCAGTTTCTTGATATCCTTTGAAATTGTTTTGTGTTTGGTGGTTGGTGTCATGAAAACATCAGGTTAGTTGTTCAATTTTTTTGTTGCTTCCACTTATCTGGTAGATAGAAGGTGTTAATTTGGGATTTAGGATAATCATGATTTGTGTTGTGGAGTTTGGGCTAAAGCGTATGTTTGGGTTTAGAAATAGTCATTTGTTTGAAGACTAGGAGTAATCTGTTAAGGTGAAGTCGATCAGTTTGGTTTGTTCGTTTGTTTGAAGATTTTATGATTTTGGATTTGGAATAGTCGGTTATGGACTTATGGTGGAGCATTGGAAATTGTGATTGATATGTATTGGTTTTTCGTTAGGGTATAGTTATTCGGTTAATAAGTTTCGAATTTGAATTTGGTATTTGGACTTTGAAGATCGATATAGTGTTTTGAAGACTTGATTATCATGTCGTTTGAAGTTTATTCGATCATTTGGAATTTGAAATTTGGAAATTTGGATCTTCGTTTGTCGGGCGTTTGATATTTGGTTGCCCGAATTTGATTATCTTTCTTAAAGATCGTTTGAGCCGATTTGGTTGTTTGGTTGTGTAACACCCCATTTTGGTAAATGGAATGTCACGCATGATTATGACGTGTCATCAAAGCATACAAGGATAAATGTCTTAAACATTACATGACCATAAAGAAAATACCGGAAACAAACATTGTTACCCTAAAATATAAGCTCATCACACACAAACATAAGTACTATAAAGGAAAAGGACTAAACAATGTCCATGGAAACAAGTAGCAAAATGTATGATGATAAGCATAAAGTAATGAAGGCTAGAAAGCTTCTAATCCATATGCACGTACGCTTAGAGTCTATGAGCGTCCCTGAGTACCTGCCGATTTGGGAACATGAAAGGAAAACGGCTAAGCATAACGCTCAGTGCACGGATATATAAGTATAGAATGAATAACATAAGCATAGACAACATATAGCAGCGGAATTGATTAAGTCCTGGAAAACCTGGTGTAACATAGTAAAACTGGTTTTATAGTTTGAAAAGCCTTATGTTTATCTTATAAAAACTGTTTAATTTGTTAACCATTAAGCCAATATCGGTCATGAGATATCAACGTGCATGAATACTTGGAGGGGTGACCTCGTCATGTAATTAGAGGGGTTGCCTATAATTAAAATAAGTTTGGGTAGGAGGGATCAGCTCCTTGTGAAGGATGCAAGGCACACACCACATTCACCTGAATAATCTGTTAAAAACATGTAACCTAGGATGCACCCATACGCCCCACATGATAACATAATAATATGGCCAAAATCTGAAAGGGACGTCACGAGCTATCACTCCGCTGTGGTGAAGTCATAACACTGGTGCCTCTAGTGTTATGGTTATGGTACCTCCATAACTAGGTGAAACTGGTCATGCATGTATATGGCTTAGGCATTTAAATTAAACATAAGCAAATCAAAATATATAAAACATATACTAGGAAAACAGTTGGCTGCATACGGGGAATCCTAATAAGGAAAGAATGTCCATACTCAAAGGACGGAGAATCCGTACCTTATGTCCAGTAAACGAAGAAGACGAACGGAAGAGAGTCCTACTTCGATCTCACTAATGCTACATAAATGGTATACGTGTATAAGTATTCTTATTACTGAGTACGTAACTGGTTTTATATCATGACTTAGCTTGTTTTATATGTTCATGTCTTGTTTTACTGATTTTAACTTTATGTTGTGTTTATCATGTATTCTGGATATTCTGATAAAGTATTACTTGTATTTCTTGTATTATTATACTTGTTGTGTAATAATAAGTAACTTTCTAAAAATAGCAGGTCTCCTAAAATAGAAAGTTTCCAAAAATAGAAAGTTTCCAAAAATAGAAAATTTCCAAAAATAGATTTACTGCTTAAAATAGATTAGTTTCTAAAAATAGAAAGTTTCTAAAAATAGTAAGTTTCCTAAAATAGAAAGTTTCCATAATTAGAATAAGCTGGATTAATAAGCTAATTAGATAAGCATAAGTTTTACTGATTAAATATACTAAGTCATGTGCTTAATAGTATAGTTTATTAATTATATCATGTTAATTAAATAAACTATATGTTATATGATTTAATTAAATATAGTCATGATTTAATTAAATTAAAGTGTATATAATACTTAGGTTAAAACATGTATTAATATTTATATTAATATAACCTAAGTCATGGAAATTAATTAATTATATGTCATGTTTTAATAATTAATTAAGTACTATAGACTAAATTTCATAAATAAGTACTTAGGTTAAAATCATGTATTATTAAATATTAACAATAAACCTAAGTCCATGTTTTAATTAAACTAATTATATGCCATGTTACATTAATTTAATTAACTTGTAAATAAATATACTTGTAAAACTATTAATCTTGTAAAAATAATAAACCGAACCCATGTATTATTTTTATTAAAACATGTCGTGAACCGGACCCGTGAACCCATGAACCGGTCCGAACAAAAACCCCACCGAAAACAGTGGCAAACCGGTTGCCCCTGCTTGCGGTTAAGCTGCCACCGGCTGTGCGCCGGTGGTCTTGACCTTCCTCGGCCAGCCGCTGACCAAAAGGTTCCCACCGGCAGTTACCGGTGGTCCCCCTGCCTACGTGCGGTTCCCCCTGCTTACCATAAATAGCCACCGGCTTTAGCCTGTGGTGGGGCTGTGTTGATGCCGAGACCAACCAAACCATAAGACACCCCCGACGCACGTCGGGGTGTCTTGTTCCCTGTTCTTGACCGAAACCCACCACCGAGACATGTGTCTCGTGTGGTGGTGCGAACCAAACGACGCCGAGAGTCGTAGGACTCTCGGTTTGTGTGGCGGCCCAACACCACACCCGAAACACCCCTTTATTATTTTCCCATGAACCCATGACATGTTTTAATTCTCTTGTTTTTAAACCCCATGATTATATATGCATAGAAACATAAAAAGAAAATAATAAGAAAGGTTTTCGGATTACCAAAACACGTGGAATCAATAGATCTTGAATACACGAACACGTACTAATGATTTGCTTAAACAAAATCAACCAAACCCCCTTGTTTCTTTGATGTAGCCGCCGACCAAGAAGAAAGAGAGAAAGATTTTAGGGTCTTTGCTTTTCTAACTGTGAATGAATAATGTTTTACATTATTTGTTTACTTAGTAAAATAATATGGCCTGGGCCCCCTCTCCTTGTTGTGTCGCGGTTTGTAGGGCCCACAAAGGGAAACCCGTAACTTTTCTTTGTTCTAAATTATTACGTGTTCGTGTGCTTGTATTTACGTTTCGTTATTATTAAATATTCGTGTTATTATATATACTTGTACGTAGTCGTAATAATTATGTAAATACATAATTATACGTTCGTGATTCTTACGTTCATGATTTTCATGTTCGTGTTTAATTATTATTGATAATAATTATCGTGCATATATACATACGTAATACTTATCGCGTAATAACACGTACGTAGTTCTTGTAATTTATGTTCGTAAAACGTATTCATGTTATAAAAGGAAAGTTTTAATCATGTACGTACGATTATAAGTGTACTGTTCATGGTAAAAGCATGCGGGTTTTACAACTCTTCCCTCCTAGAAAGAATCATTCGTCCCCAAATTATAGATAAAGTAAACTAGAAAAGAGGAACATACCCAAATTCAAAACTTGAAATGAGGGTAAGAAGTCCGGATAGACTCCTATGTCTCCCAAGTGGCTTGCCGCTCGGTATGATCCCTCCAAATGATTTTGACGAATGGGATCGTCTTCTTCCTCATGACTCGTTCTTGCCTGTCAAGAACTTGTTCGGGTTCCTCTATGAAGGTAAGATCTTCACGAATCTGTTCCAGTGGATACTGAACCATGTGAAGGGGATGATACTTGTACCCTCTGAGTAAGGACACATGGAAAACGTTATGAACGTGAGAAAGCTGCGGAGGTAACGCTAAACGATAAGATACTTCACCGACTCGTTCAATGACATCAACGGTCCGATGAATCAAGGACTGAGCTTCCCTTTGATTCCAAAACGCTTAACGCCACGTACCGGTGATACCTTAAGAAAGACGTGATCTTCTACGTTAAAATGTAAGTCCCTACGATGCTTGTCGGCATAAGTCTTCTGACGTTGTCGTGCATCTTGCAATTTCTGCTTAGCTACAGCGACCTTCTCGTTGGTCAACTCTATCATTTATGGTCCTTCAAGTGTTCGCTCACCAACCTGATCCTAGCAAATTGGGGCGCGACACTTTCTGCCATACAACATCTCGAATGGAGCACACTTAATGCTAGCGTGCCAACTATTGTTGTATGAAAACTCTACCAAATAGATGTAATCGTCCCAATCTCCTGTCCATTCCAACGCACATGACCTCAACATGTCTTCTAATGTTTGAATCGTTCACTCCGATTGCCCGTCTGTTTGAGGATGAAAAGTCGTGCTAAGCTTAAGTTTTGTACCCCAAGCTTTCTGCAGACTCTTCCAAAATCGTGAAGTGAAACGAGGATCTATGTCCGAGACGATGCTGGATAGAGCACCATGAAGAGTCATGATCTCCTTCTTGTAAGTATCGGTGAGTTTACTGACCGGATCAGCCTTGCGGATCGGTTAGTAATGAGCTGACTTAGTAAGTCGATCAACGATAACCCAAATCACATCGTGCCTCCTCTTTGTCTGCGAAAGACCGGTAACAAAATCCATGGTGATCTTGTCCCACTTCCACTCTGGAATATCTAACGGTTGTAGAAGACCGCTAGATCGCTGATGCTCGATCTTAACCTGCTGGCAGGTAAGACATTTGGAGACGTAAGTCGTAACATCCTGTTTCATACCACTCCACCAAAAGTATTGCTTGATGTCGTGGTACATCTTGGTCGAACCAGGATGAATGGAGAATGGGGAGCTATGAGCCTCAGCTAACAATGCTTCCTGGAGTTCTTGATCATCAGAACACAAAGTCTCGTGCCCTGCCATAAGACACCGTCTTCGTCTACACGAAATTCTATCTGCTTCTCCATTCTGAATTATCGCCCAGATTTCACCATCATCCTTTTGAGCTTCCTTGATCCTAGAGAGTAACTCAGGTTCCACTCTAAGATTAGCCCAGTAACCGTGCAGTCCACGTACCATGATCTCGATGTCTAGTCACTCTAAGTCTCTTATAATTTCCTCCTCAATTTTAATGCCGTTAATCATTTCAGACTTCCTACTAAGTGCATCTGCCGCTACATTCGCCTTGTCGGGATGATACTGCAGATTAATGTCATACTCCTTCAACAACTCTAACCATCTCCTCTGTCTCATGTTCAGTTCTCGTTGAGTGAAGATGTACTTCAGGCTCTTGTGGTCTGTGAAGATGTCACATGATTCTCCATATAAGTAGTGCCTCCATATCTTCAATGCAAACACGACTGCTGCAAGTTCTAAGTCATGCGTAGGGTATTTTTCTCTCATAAGGCTTAAGCTGCCGTGAAGCGTACGCGATCATTTTCCCATGTTGCATGAGAACACAGCCAAGTCCCTTCCATGAAGCATCAGTGTAGATTTGAAATCCACCTGTACCAGATGGGAGAGTAAGAATCGTTGCAGAAACTAACTTCTGCTTTAGGTCTTTAATAAGTGTGTAAACACTTATCCTTTTGCCACTTAAATCAAGGAAAAACAAGACCTAATCATGTGTTTAATATCGTAAAAGTCGGAATTACGCGTGGTTTTGTGTTTTTGTGTTAAATAGGTACAAATGATCAAAAGAAGAGAAAACACTGGATTTCACGGTCAAATGTTGAAGAAAAGTCCAAGAAAGAGACGAAGACAAAGTCAAAAGACCAAAAGTGTGCCCAAGTTCACGAAAACGGGCTAAACCGACACGGTTTTGAAGAAATGATCAAAGAAGCCGAATTCAACTTCGTTTTTAGCGGATTAAATCTTTTTGAAGATATTCGAGCCAAGTGGGTCCCACATTTGGGTTATTGGGCCCAAAAGCCCATTTAGTGAAAACATGGGACGGTTAGAAACAAATTGGGCCACAAAGCCCATTTGGCATATATACACAAAACGAATGGAAATAGCATCTTGGGCCAAGCCCATTTATCTACAAAATGGGACGGTGCAATTTGGCTAGGTTAAATATTCAGTCAACTCCACACAGTCAACACTAACTTACTCCCTCACACGAATTTAATAGATAAAACCCCACTCCCATTTATTTTTACGAAGTAAAGTTTTCACCCACTCTCCCTTTTTCTCTCCAAACGCAGCCTCATCTCTCCCCACAAACACAAACCCTAATTTACCTTGGACACAAAACTACCACCCAAAATTGGGGGTTTTACCCAAAGTGTGTAATTCACACGGATGGGGATTAAATCCCCATCTTTTTCGGGGAAGAACACCAAAGTGGTCCAAATCATACGTGGCCTCCACACCCTCATTTGATTGGTTGTGACAGCCAATTTCTACCAATCCACCAATCATGAGCATCCACATCATCTCTTAACAAACACAAGAAGCACACAATACGTGCCACGAGGGCAATCCGTGGCTCAAGTAGTGATTTTCCACCGTTGGATCGAAGAGAAGAGAGAGAATAGAAGAAAGAAGGGCCAAGATTAATTGCTTAATTTTTAAGCCATGAAGAGGGTTTCAGGGGTTTTGCCTATAAAACCCCCTCCAAATCTTTAATGAGAGAGCACTTTTCTTTTATTTAAATTTCTGCAAAATTAGTTTTAGGATTAATGTAATTTTAATTTCCAGTCTTTGTAATCTTTTTATTATTAATGAAAAGTTTTATTTTATTAATTTCGTCTCATTTTAATTCCTGTCAAATTTAATTTTCATCTTCAAATCTGTTTTTATTATTACTGTTGGTTTTATTCGATTAAAAAAATATAAAAAAGAAAAATAAATAAATAAGAAGAAGGAATTAAATCTTCCCCACTGGGAGATTTATAAAAAGTTACTGTTTGTTTTGGATATCATTTGGTTCGGTTTGGTACTTTGGTTCGAGAGTTTTAATGGTGGATCGAGATGATGGTGGCGATGTTTGGGTAAAACGGTGGTGTTGATTCGGTTTTGTTAAGACGGCTCAGCGTCGCGTCTTCTTCCCAACGGCAATCATCAAAAGGTTCATCTTCTTGTCTTTATTATTTTAGTTTAATTTCCTGCTTGTTTATTATTATTTGCTTTTGATTGGATTTGAGTTATTATCAGTTTATTATATCTGCTAGTGTTTAAGTTTTGGCTACCTTTGTTTTATTTGGTTCACTGTTTATTTAAGTAGTATTTGTTTTGCTTATTTTTTATTTGGTTTTGCTTTGATATTCGGTTGTTCAGATCTGCTTGTTTAGATTTTAGTTATTTTAGGTAATGTTTGGATGTGCTTATTTTAGATATGTTGGTTCTTTTCTTTGCTTATTTGATTGTTACTGCTGATACTGATATTAATTCGCATGCTTATTTGTTGTAGATTATCTGCAGTTTTAAGTTTTATGTTATTTGGATTTGCTTTTTAGCTTTTGTTTGCCTTTGATAACTAGGTTTTTGCCTAATTAAAAAGATTCGTTAAAGTTCGTTGATGTGTGTCTCTTCGAATTGAAAAATGAGTTTAGTGTGTGACTCAGTCGTTCTTCGGTGAAACAAAAGTGTGTCGTTGTAGTATATTAAATGTGCAAAAACAATTAAAGTAAATGACTTTAAAGTAAATCTAAATCTAATTTAAAGTAAACGGTGCAAGTATTTAAAAGCGTGACTAAAATTAAAGGGCACAAAATGTAAATAACGCAAACTTAAAACTAACTAAGGCAAACTTAAAACGCAACTAAAACTAAAACTAAGGCAATTAAACTTAAAGTGCGAGTAAGTAAAAAGGCGAGAAAAATAAAGCTCGAAATTAAAAGCAGAAAATTAAAAACTGGACTTAAAGAAACCTAAAAATCAGCTCTATTCGGAATATATTCCTATTCGGAATATTCGGCTTACTCGGAATAATCCCCCTATTCGGAATAACTGGCCCTATGCGGAATACCTGGCTATCCGGAACAAAGTCCCTACTCGGAATAACAACCTCTATTCGGAATAAAGTCCTATCCGAAATATTGTGACTATTCAGAATCTTTGCCCTATGCGGAATAACTAACCCTATTCGGAATATTCCTTACCCGGAATATATCCCTATGCGGAATACCTATGCGGAATACTCAGCCTTACGCGGAATAAGTCCCTGTTCGGAATATCCTTCCTATCCGGAATAACTGATATTCCGGATAAACCACCTTTGCTAAAACCTTTATGCGGAATATTGTCACCTATTCGGAATAACTTTTGGCTGGCTCGATTCGGAATGTTCCTGGGAGATCAACACCTGGGAAAGACAGTAACAAACACCCCGAAGAACAAGGGAACAAAAATCTACACTGATCTAATAAAAACTAAGCAAAATCAACCACAAGATTAAATCAAACTAATGAATAAACATCTATTAAGCATAAACAATCAATCCATAACAACAAAACTAACAAAACAAATCAAGATAATCAAAACCCACTTTGATCAAAATAAGAACATGAACATAAACATGAACATAAACAATAAAAATCAAAGATTAAGAAAGGTAGAATGAGAGATGAACAATAAAGATAAAGATTAACAAGAATTAAAAGAAAAACTTACTTGAATTTAAATGGTAATTAAGGTGCAAGACAAGTATTTAAATTTGACAAGTATTTAAATGACAAGGTAATTAAAAGTGGAAGAACTAATTGTCACTATTAGCCAACAAAAATGAAAAGATTAATCCTAATGACTATATATAGGGGAGGATTAAGGAATGCTTAGGAAGCTTCCTCCCCTCCTTCATTTCTTCTTAATTGCATGATTAAGTCCCTCAAGCCTTTAATCTTCATTTAATTGCACCATTTATTCCTTAAGCCTTTTAATCTTCTTTAATCTTGTACGTTTATGACTTTTGGCTCGGGATTTCTTTGAACTCGTCTTTTAATTCTTCAATAAATTAGACTTGAGTTCTTCGGCTTTAAGTAAACTTCCGTCTTTTGACTTTTTCTTCGATAAATCTTCAGAATTGGTCTTGTACTTCCGTTCTTTTTGCACTCTTGACTTCTTGACTTCGTCTTTCATCTTTTTCTTCAATAAAAGCCCGTGAATGCCCGTGTTTTCTCCACTTTTCACAATTTCGTCCTAAGTTACAACAAAAACACAAACCACACATAATTCCGACATAAAAGACATAAAATACACGTTTTGGCTCGGTTATTATTGTAATTAAGTGGTAAAAAGGATGGGTGTTTACACACCTATCAAATCCCCTACACTTGACCATTGCAATGTCCTCATGCAATGCATTATTTACAAAGCACGTTTACATTTTTCATCATAATCAATCCATAGTGGCCTTTATTAAAGAGATAGAAAACTATAAACATTCAAAGTAAAGAAATCAAAAAGCATACCTTGGGTTTTGGAAATGTTATGAATAATCATCATCCTCAAGTTTTCACTTTCTCCAAACCAAGCTTAAAAACGAGATCATTGTTATTACAAGTTAGCAAACTAACACGAACTCATGTGGGCCAATTATTCACTTAGACTCCCTTATTCCTAGGTGTATCTCTTATATTTTATTGTTGTCTTGAATGATCACGAGGATGCATTGTTTGACTTATTTCGATAGTTATTTAGGCCGAAAATAAAGTGAACGATTTAATCAATAGTTAGCTATAGGATAAAATCTTTTAAAACTGCTTCTCGGGACCTCATAAAGTTCATATCTTGGCATAACTTGCTTCGCGATTTGAGACCTTTCTCGGACCGATATTTGGCAGCGACTTCATACTTCAAACCTTGAGAGACGTTCATGAAATAATGGTCTTCTCTTCATAATAGATATTTCTTCACTTGAAGTTTTGAGAGATTCATACTTGGACCACGACTTCTTCAATTTTCTCAAATCCTTATTTTGGACTTTGATATACAACGATCTACCTCCTTTTATGACTTGGATCTATTTATCCTCATACCTTTCTAGGGTCTTTTCGGATACACTTCTCCATGACTTTTGGGGAGTATTTGCTTTTCGTCGTGTGTCTTGATCCTTCATATTGATTTTTGATAAATGATTCTTCACATCACTTTGGATCTTTAGCAACAAAATGTAGCCCTCATGTCTTGTTAGGACATTTTTGGACTCGCCAATCTTCGCATCCCGCTTCAATAAGTTATGCCTTGGCTATGAACTCTAATCCATACCGAGCAACTTTTAAACGATCTTGGGCTAGAAGCTAAGTAACTTTCAAATCGTGCAACCTTATTTATTGTAGATAAATTTATTAGCAAGCGATGGGAGAATAGGCTTATAATTAACTCACATAAATTCACGAAAGAATACCAAACTTATAATTGGCTCTATCATCTCTCGTTCTCCACAGTTTGAAATCTCAAGTAATGAGACTCGTGGATGCTTAGCCCATTAAATCAAAGTTTTGGGTTTTCGAGTCGCCTATAGGATCTTGCAAATTCTTAGACTTTTTCAAGTTTAGAAATCGCATTTTAAAGTTCCCTTGATAAACAACTCTCTAGGATCAATTATAGGAACTTGCGAAAAGTTCTTGTTCTTAACCCGTGAGAGTTAAGACTTTCGCGTTTTATAGTTCCCTATATAAAAGCCTAGCAAAACTTGACTTAAACACGTTAAGGATACTAGCTAGAGTAACTTAGATAAGTAAACTCGGGTTGAGTCAAAAGATTCACAACGTTTGAAAATTAAAACCACTTTATTAAACATTTATTCTAGCAAAGAAGGAAAAGTAACTATACAAAGGGAAAAACTAATAGGCCAAAATAGATAAAAAATTATGAAAAATGTCGAAAAATTGATTTTCTGGTTAAAATGAGGACAAATAAAAGGAAAAGGCCAATTAACTTCGATAGAAGTCCCCCCTACACTTAATATAAACATTGTCCTTAATGTTTAAGCATGTGGGAGTAAACTCCCCTACACTTAGGACATTGTGCACGTTGTTTAAATCTCGCTAAGGAAAAGACAACTAAAGAGATTCCTATTTTAATATTGAGAAAATATAAAATAGTGAATTGAAAAGAGTTAGGATAGAACCGGGAAGAAGGGAACACGGAATCACGGGTCGTCAAGAATCATCAAGAGTGGATCATTGAGCGCTCGAATCCCTTATTATAAGAAGAGAGGAGAGGAAATAGCAAACCAACGGGTCTCCCCTACACTTAGGATAAAGAAAGCGAAAAGATAGATACATGGGTTGCCTCCCAAGAAGCGCTTGATTTTTTATTACCGAGTCATGAGCCTGACTCGACCTTGATCATCATAGGAAGAAGCATGAAACATATCCACCAGGATCAAATACATAGTTTTCGTCCATCAAATAGCACAAGCTTAAGGCGAACAAGGCAAGCCAAAGAAGAATAGGCAAGGTTCCCTTAAGCAGCGATGGAGCACGGTGGAAGCAAGGGTGAAGTGGTATAAGCATGTCTTCAATAATTCCAAAGATTTTTCCTTTTATTTCATCCGGTGGATACTGAGATGGCTTAAAGATTTCAATACCGGGGTCGAACACCTTTTCCTTTAAGGGAAAATAGCACTTAGGCTCAGCAGAGTGTGAAGAAGATCCGCGAAGAAGATGCACAACCTCGTCCTCAGAAGGGGGACAAAGAGGTGTTAAATCATATGTGTTGCGGATATTGGTGTCGACCGGTTTCTTCTCCTTTGAAAGAATGTGCTTCAAATCCAAAGTAGGATCAAGACGATAATCTTCAAAATCTAAATGAGGAGCATCACTCTCATGAGGGAAGTAAGTATTGAGAAACGTAGAGAAGTCTTCCTCAAATGAGTAGTCATCCAAAGTAGGATCGAGTGATGGCGGAGGATCTTCATCATGTGAAGAATCGCTCGAAAGAGTATCAGCCTCATCAAAATCATCATATGTGGGCAGATCGGGATACTCAGAAGTAAGGTCATCATAATCATCCGAATCTGAGCTAGACTCATCATCATAAGCATCAAAGATCGGTGGAGAATCATAAATGGGAGAAGGTTCCATATTGGAAAGAGAATCATCCACATCATCATGAAAAAGTGGATTATCAATGTAAGGGTCGAATAGAGGATTGTTGTAGACAACAAAGTCATCAAGCACATTAATCATATTCAATGATTTTCGTCCAAAGGATTTGCTTGTAAGCTTTCCCATTTTAAAAACTTGTGAATCATTCCCGACTCTTAAGATTAACTTACCTTCGGCCACATCAACTAAAGCTCGTCCGGTTCTCAAGAATGGCCGACCAAGTATTAAAGGAATACGAGGGTCCATTTCATAATCAACAACGACAAAATCGACCGGGAAAGTAAATGTGCCAACTTTAATGAACACGTCTTCGGCAATACCAACGAGGTAAGCGAGAGTGCGATTTGCAAGTTCAAGAGTCATCTTTGTTGGAGTGAGGTCGGGTAATGATAGTGTTTTCCAAACACTCAAAGGCATAAGATTAATACTGGCCCCGAGATCAGCTAGGGCAGTAAATTCTTCAGTTTTGTTGAAAAGGCAAGGCAACACAAAACGACCGGGATCTCCAAGCTTTTCCGGAAGTTCTTTAAGAATAACTGCAGAGCAGTTTTCATTTAAGCGTGTGTTGGCGAGCTCAATCAACTTTTCCTTCTTGTTAAGCAATTCCTTGAATGCTTTGACAAATTTCGGCATGTGGACAAGTGCTTCGAGAAAGCTAATGTTGAAGTTCATTTGAGAGATCATCTTCACATAGCTCGACACTTGAGAGTCCTCCTTGGTTAGCATTTTGGTTTTGCCTAAACGTGAAGGATAAGGGATATTGGGTTTGGGTGGTGAAGGTGAAGGTGTAGCAGGTAAAGGTTGAGATGTTGAAGGGTCCTTCCGAGGTACATCGTCATGACGAGGCGGAGACGGTAATGGTGCACTAATACTAGGTGTAGGAGGAGTAGGGATAAATGGTGGTGGAGGAGGTGTAGATGATGGGGGTGGGATTGGTGGATCGACAATGGTAATTTCACTACGCGTAGTAATAGCACTCACATTTCCTCGCAGATTGGGGATGGTGTTTGAAGGTAGAGAACTCGAAGAAGAAGGTTGAGCGGCGGACAAGAAACTAGCCAGCATATTCTTCAAATCATTGGTTTGATTGCTGAAGGAGGATTGAATATTTTCTCGAAGCTCAGATCTAATCTCATTTCCTTGCTTGGTGATATCTCCTTTTAAATTGATAATTTGGCTCTGTAGATTCTTGATTTGCTCACCTTGGGTTCTCATGATGGCTTCAACATCGGGGTTAATGGGTGGAGTTTGTTGAGCGGGTGGGTGATAAGGATTAGAAGCTCTTGGTGGGATTTGGTTGCTTCTATTGTAGTTGTTGGCGGGGTTTTGGTTTTGAGGAGAAAAACCGGGTGCAAGGTTGTTGTTGGACCGGTAACTTAGCAAATTTCTATCCCTTGAGGTCGAGCTTGTTAATTTTCTGGTGAATAATTACCATAAGCTGCATACACATTTTCCGGATTTCCTTGTGTAGAAGGACAATCGGTGTATGAGTGAGGACCGCCGCATGTTTCACAAGGATTGGAAACCGCTTTAACTTGTTGTTGTTGTTGGTTTGAAGCGAGAAGCGTGATACTTTTGCTCATTTCAGTCATCATGCGGGTGAGTTCGGTCATATCAGGGTTTGCTGAAGTGGAAGAAACATTGACTCTCGGTTTGTTCCTTGAAGAAGCGGAGGAATCCCAGTTTTTGTGGTGAGTAGTCATGTTCTCGATTAGCTCTATACACTCCTCGGGTCTCCTTTTCATAAATGTGCCACCGGCGGCTGCATTAATCGTATCACGATCTCGAAAAGTCAAACCGTTGTAGAATGTATCAATCAATGTGACGGGAAGCATGTTGTGGTTTGGACAACGATCAATCAAGACATTATATCTTTCCCAAGCATCAAAAAGAGATTCATCGGGATCTTGCATGAAACCGCTGATTTGATTGCGAAGGCTTGTGACCATGGATGGTGGAAAGTAGCGCGACAAAAAGCGTTGAGTCATGTCATCCCAAGTATGAATAGAATTCTTCGGGAGACGATCAAACCATTTTTCGGCATGATGTGATAAAGTATGTGGGAAGAGTTGAAGGCGTAGAACATCCATTGTGGCACCGGGCAACTTCATGCTTTGAGTGATTGTAATGAACTTGTCGAGGTGTTTGTTGACATCATCACCAGGCAATCCACGGAATGGGTTAGTTTGCACTTGCTGAATCATGTGGTGCTTCAACGAAAACTCCGGAGCGTTGATTTCCATCGGCGCAATCGGTCCTCCTCGTCCAAACATGGTAGGTTGACAAAGCTCCTCCATTGTCCGAAGATCGGGTTGTGGAAGAACATTGTTGTTATTGTTAAGGTGCGGTGGATTATTATCGTTGTTGACACCTGACATACTTAAATCTTCTCGAGTCTCGGGCTCTTGATAATTAGAAGATCTAGTACACATACACCTGAAAATGCAAAAGAAAAAGAAACCAAACACAAAGACAATATATATACACAATAAAGATAAAATCTTCTTGGATTGTTGAAATTTTTAATTTTTTATGGGTTTTTATCAATTTTTAATTTTTATGGTGTTTTGAAATTTTTATGCAAGAAAAATAACGCTCACAAGTGAAGGGATCCCAAAAAGCAACGCGTCTCTCACAGAAAACCGTTAATCTTTACGAAAAGAGCCGGCAGCGGCGCCACTTGAAAACTAGGTTTTTGCCTAATTAAAAAGATTCGTTAAAGTTCGTTGATGTGTGTCTTTTCGAATTGCAAAATGAGTTTAGTGTGCGACTTAGTCGTTCTTTGGTGAAACAAAAGTGTGTCGTTGTAGTATATTAAATGTGCAAAAACAATTAAAGTAAATGACTTTAAAGTAAATCTAAATCTAATTTAAAGTAAACGGTGCAAGTATTTAAAAGCGTGACTAAAATTAAAGGGCACAAAAAGTAAATAACGCAAACTTAAAACTAACTAAGGCAAACTTAAAACGCAACTAAAACTAAAACTAAGGCAATTAAACTTAAAGTGCGAGTAAGTAAAAAGGCGGGAAAAATAAAGCTCGAAATTAAAAGCAGAAAATTAAAAACTGGACTTAAAGAAACCTAAAAATCAGCTCTATTCGGAATATATTCCTATTCGGAATATTCGGCTTACTCGGAATAATCCCCCTATTCGGAATAACTGGCCCTATGCGGAATACCTGGCTATCCGGAACAAAGTCCCTACTCGGAATAACAACCTCTATTCGGAATAAAGTCCTATCCGGAATATTGTGACTATTCGGAATCTTTGCCCTATGCGGAATAACTAACCCTATTCGGAATATTCCTTACCCGGAATATATCCCTATGCGGAATACCTATGCGGAATACTCAGCCTTACGCGGAATAAGTTCCTGTTCGGAATATTCTTCCTATCCGGAATAACTGATATTCCGGATAAACCACCTTTGCTAAAACCTTTATCCGGAATATTATCACCTATTCGGAATAACTTTTGGCTGGCTCGATTCGGAATGTTCCTGGGAGATCAACACGTGGGAAAGACAGTAACAAACACCCCGAAGAACAAGGGAACAGAAATCTACACGGATCTAATAAAAACTAAACAAAATCAACCACAAGATTAAATCAAACTAATGAATAAACATCTATTAAGCATAAACAATCAATCCATAACAACAAAACTAACAAAACTAATCAAGATAATCAAAACTCACTTTGATCAAAATAAGAACATGAACATAAACATGAACATAAACAATAAAAATCAAAGATTAAGAAAGGTAGAATGAGAGATGAACAATAAAGATAAAGATTACCAAGAATTAAAAGAAAAACTTACTTGAATTTAAATGGTAATTAAGGTGCAAGACAAGTATTTAAATTTGACAAGTATTTAAATGACAAGGTAATTAAAAGTAGAAGAACTAATTGTCACTATTAGCCAACAAAAATGAAAAGATTAATCCTAATGACTATATATAGGGGAGGATTAAGGAATGCTTAGGAAGCTTCCTCCCCTCCTTCATTTCTTCTTAATTGCATGATTAAGTCCCTCAAGCCTTTAATCTTCATTTAATTGCACTATTTAGTCCTTAAGCCTTTTAATCTTCTTTAATCTTGGACTTTAATGACTTTTGGCTTGGGATTTATTTGAACTCGTCTTTTAATTCTTCAATAAATTAGACTTGAGTTCTTCGGCTTTAAGTAAACTTCCGTCTTTTGACTTTTTCTTCGATAAATCTTCAGAATTGGTCTTGGACTTCCGTTCTTTTTGCACTCTTGACTTCTTGACTTCGTCTTTCATCTTTTTCTTCAATAAAAGCCCGTGAATGCCCGTGTTTTCTCCACTTTTCACAATTTCGTCCTAAATTACAACAAAAATACAAACCACGCATAATTCCGACATAAAAGACATAAAATACACGTTTTGGCTCGGTTATTATTGTAATTAAGTGGTAAAAAGGAAGGGTGTTTACACACCTATCAGCCTTCCTGCTTATTAGCTTAATTGCTTACTGCTTATTTTCTTTCTTTTGCTTATTCAGTTTTGTTTATTTAGTTTGAGTTGCTTTATTTCATTTTAAATTTTCGTCTACTTATTTGCTTTTTGTTTGCCGTTTATTAAGCTTATTTTGGTTTAGCTGTTATTTCTGTCTTTGCTGATAAATTTCAACAGACCCAATTGGTCTGTGGATTTAACTGTTTGTTCTATTGTCCAAAATACCCAAAAAAATATAATAGCAAAAATTTCGTCTGTCCAGGGCTCGAACCCTGGACCTCTCGCATACCAGTCTAACGCCACAACCACTTAGCTAGGACCTTTATTTGTGTTTAATTTGGCAGCATTAAATTAATATAGGTTTAATCTATCTTAGCAGTTTATTTAATTAATAGTTTAAATACAAGTTTTAGTTTAATTATGTTTATTTAAAAGTTTTATATAAATTTTCTTTTATTTCAGTTTTGTTTAAAAAAATATAAAAAAATATAAAAAAATATTTTATTTTAATTACTTTAATAATTTTAAAATAGTTTTATTAGATTAAATTAGATTTTTAAAGTAGTTTAAAATAGTTTTCAAAATTGTTTAGATAGTTTTAAAATAGTTTTAATTAAATAGCTTTTAATTAAATAGTCTTTTTAATTAGTTTAAAATACCAAAAAATATATACGTTATCAAAAACAAGTAATCTTACGTTTTAATCAGAAATCAATTCGAGTCGATTTGTGGAACGAAAAATAGATCTAAAAAGGATTTGTAAAATCCTAGTATTAAAATGGCGCCGCTGCCGCTTCGCTCGTACGATTGACGATTTTTCGTGAAGACGTTTGGATTTTGGGATCCGTTCATTTTGAACGTTAATTTTCTTGCAACAAAATCAAAAATACAAAAACATCAAAAACTTAAAAATACAAAAAAAATAAAAAATCACAAACGCAAATTCTTTCCTAAGATTTGCACCAAAAAAATTAAAAAATCAAAACGTAATACTTTTTCCTAAAAGTATTACACCAAAAATATTACGTATTAGTGTTATTTCTTAGTTCGATTTCTTTCGTGTTTATTGTGAATATATATTTTTCTAAAAAAAATACAAATTTTTTTTTCTTTTACTATATTATATTACGTAACACAATAAATTTACCTACTTTTTTAATAAGCCTTAGTTGGGATTTCATCACCTAACTATTGTATTCACATCCATAACGAAATAAAAGGGCAAAATAGATAAATACTAGTAAGACGTTTGAACTCGATATATACAAACTATAAGGTGGGTATAAGGCGACGCGCTATAAAAGGCCGTCTAAGGAAAACGGTTTTTAAGTGCTTTGTGCCACCTCGTTTCCCCTTGCTTGTGCGTATATTGAGAGGGACGACCGATTATTGGTTTGCCAACTCAATTAGTATTAAGTATATATTTTTGTAGCCTTTTCATATTGCACCTCGAGAGGGAGAATCCTTTTTCTCTCAAAGTCGACCGAGGTCTCCTACCTCATTCCTAAAGTTTTAATTTTATGCGCACTCGCGCGCATACCTACATACCGATTGGTGTACCAAATTCTTCCAATTCTTCCAAAAAGAAGAAGAAGAAGAAAAACAAAAAGACCGTCATTCAAGCCGATCCCGAGAATCGAGCTTTCGACAAAACGATGGCAACGGATAATCGACCAATGATTGAGATTCTCCAATCTCACGTTGAAGGAAACGATGACGCGATTGTGGTGCCGGATATTGGAGCTAATCATTTTGAACTTAAAACGGGTTTTATTCAAATGGTTTCCGCCACACCATTTTTAGGCCGTACTAATGATGACCCACACGCTCATATCAAACGTTTCATACAATTGGCTAACACGGTGAAATACAATGGGGTGCCACAAGAGGCCATTCGTTTACAACTCTTTCCTTTTTCCCTCGAGGGACAAGCCCGGATTTGGCTTGATAAGGAACCACCCCAAAGTATCACAACATGGATTGATTTAGAGACCAAGTTCATTAACTATTTTTTTCCACCATCACGGACCACTTCTTTAAGGAATGAAATCATTACTTTTGAACAACAATATGGGGAAACTTTTAGTGAGTCTTGGGATCGATTTAAAGAGCTTTTAAGAAAATGTCCACAACACGGTTTCACTAAAGTGCATCAAATAAATACGTTTTACAATGGTTTAACTCTAAATGACCAAGACTCACTTAATAGTGCCGCGGGAGGCAATATTCTTGTGAAATCAATGAACGAGGCTTGGGCCATAATTGAAAACAAGGCAAAAGTACAAACCAAAAGTGTTAGGGCCACTATGGCGAGTGCTAGTTCTAGTGAGAGTGACAAGAGAATCGATAAACTCACTTCGCTTGTTAAATCACTTGCTCTAAAAACCAAAACCCTAAATGGTCAAGTTAATGCCATAAAAGAAACTTGTGAAACGTGTGAGACTTGTGGTGGACCACATTCATATTTTAATTGTGACAAGGTTTACAATAATCAACGACAACAAGTTTGTGCTTTTAATGCTAATGAAAGGGTTTCATTTAAACCAAATGTTGATGTTAACCATTTGTCTTACAAAAGTACTAATTATTTGGCTCCCCCGGGTTTTGTAGCACCACAAAGACCACCCCCACCCGCCCAAAATACCCAACACCAAAATAGGAACCAAGGTCCTCAAATGGGTAATTTTCAAGGGAATGCTAATCAATGGAATTTTAATGGTCAAAATCAAGGGTTTCAAAATAATAACCAAGGTTTTCATAATAACAACGGTTTTCAACCTCAATATCAAAACCAAGGTTTTCCTAATCAAGGTTTTCCTAATCAAGGGTTTAATCAAATGAATATGCATAATCCTCAAATGGACTTGGTTCTACAAAAATTGACCGACCATGAGCGAATTATGAAAGAGATGCAAGAATCGACCGATAAGAAATTTTTGACAATGATTCAAGCCCTTAGACCCTAAGGAGCCTTACCTTCAAATACCGAGATTAACCCTCGTGCTAATGTGAGTGCTATCAATACTCGAAGTGGAGCCACTTTAGTGGGACCTTCCATCTCTTCGCCCATAAAGGAGAGACAAGACCCGGAGGTCATAATGAGTAATCCTACTCCCCCTTCGGTGATTTCTCCCACTACCACTCCTAGTACTAGTCCTCCATTGCCGAAAGAGCCTATCCCTACGGTTGTTCAAGAAGCGAGTCCTTCTCCTTCTCAACCTTCAAAGTCTAAGCCTAATATCCCTTATCCCTCTAGGTTAGACAAGGCTAAAGTGCTCACCAAAGATGACGTTCATGTCTCTAACTTTTTGAAAATGATTTCCAACGTCAATGTTAACATAAGCCTTATTGAAGCACTTGCTCAAATGCCAAAATTTGTGAAAATGTTTAAAGATTTGCTTAATAAGAAAAAAAAATGGTTGAGCTCGTGAACACTCGTTTAAAAAAGAATTGTTCCGCGATTCTTCTCAAAGAGCTTCCCGAAAAGCTAGGAGATCCCGGACGATTCGTGTTACCTTGCTCGTTTCCATAAATCGATGATTGTATGGATTTAGCGGATCTCGGCGCTAGCATCAATCTTATGCTACTTTCGGTTTGGAAACAATTATCATTACCTGACCTTGTAACGACTCGTATGACTCTCGAGTTAGCTAATCGAACTCTCGCATACCCCGTTGGTATTGCCGAAGATGTTTTTGTTCGAGTTGGTACATTCACTTTTCCCGTGGACTTTGTCGTCGTCGACTATGAGATGGATCCTCGTATTCCGTTAATACTTGGTAGACCATTCTTACGATCCGGAAGAGCCTTAGTAGATGTGGCCGAAGGGGAGTTAATTCTTAGGGTTCGGGATGAACAACAAGTTTTTAAAATGGGAAAAATTACAACAAAATCAAATGGAAAAGAGTCGGTCAATATGATTGATGTTCTTAATTATGATAATGACGAGATTTTTATTAATCCTTTTGGAATTGAAAAGTCTAATCAAAATGATTTTGTGATAACTTCATCCCTTCCCTTAGAGCCTCAAATTTTTGATACTCCTATATATGAAACCTATAGTGATGACACTTCTTCAAGTGATCACACTATCTTCGGCTTAGACGACTCGTCTTTTGACCCACCCACTTTTGACTAACCCATTTTTGATCAACCAATCTTTGATACTTACGATGATGACACTTCTTTAAGTGATTTTATTAATTTTGATGACCCACACCATGATCTTAATACACCTCATATCTCTATGAGTGATTCTTATATGGAGACTCCTTTTGACTTTTATACTCCAATTTTAGAAGTCATGACTTTTGAGGAGGATCCTCCACTCTTAGAGATCATTCCTATTTTAGAGGTTATTCCATTTGAGGAGGATTTAGATATCTTTCTAAATACCTATTTTCCTCATGAGGATGAGTTTTCCTATGACTCCGATGATACTTATGTTTTCACATCAAGTTTGGAAGAGGATGACCTTCCCACTTTGGATTTTGATGATATTTTGAGTTTAAATGTCAACACCTCTTGCTATTTTCCCATTAAGGAACCGGTGTTTGATCCCGGAATAGAGACTTTTGTGCTTTCATTGCCAGACCACCTTACCCTTCCTTATAAGAGATTTTTGCCTAATGATACCCCACTCTTCTTTGACTTGCGTGATTTTACCACCTCGGGGTTTATTTCCTTTTGTGATGGAAATTATCTGTTTGACCCGGGTGGATTTTCATGGGGTATGCCTTATATGACTTTGTTTCACCTTTATCAAGGAGAGATTTTCCTCCCTTGGAAATCTCGGTTTTCCATTATTTTCCCATTTGAACGATGACATTCGGGAAATCGAGTCGAGCTAGAGACTCGTGAAAAATAAATCAAGCATCGTTTATCTAGGTTAGATTTTTACCTTTACCATCCTTTTCCACCCTTTCTCGCCTTCACCCATGTTCACCAATAAGTGTAGGGGGGAGCCAAGTAGGTTGTTTGTGTTGTGATGTTGTGTGCAGGGACATGTGCTTTGAGACTCGTGTTACCGTGTTTCCCGTGTACCCGATTCCTTCGATAAGTTTTTGCTATTGTGATGCAATCTTGTATATAAATAAAACGAATAAATGTAATCACTTTAGTTGTCCCTACTTAGCTCGATTTTAAACAACGTACTCAATGTCCTAAGTGTAGGGGAGTTCATTCTCCCACATGCTTAAACATTGAGGACAATGTTTATATTAAGTGTAGGGGGATTTCTATCGAAATTTTGGTGGACTTTTCCATGAATTTGACCCCATTTAACCGGAAAATTTAAAAAACTTTCAACGTTTTTCAAATTTTTGATATATTTTGGCCTAGTAGTATTTCCCTTTATTTTCTTTCCTTTTGTCATCGCATCATTTGAATATTTTCCATTTCAAGAATAAAGTCAAAAATAAATAAATAAATAAAATGGTTTTAACAAGTTTAGATGTCTTTGATATATTTGGCCCGTCGTGAATATTTTGACTCGACCCGAGTTTACTTATCCAAGTTTACTCTAGCTAGTATCCTTAACCATATGGACCTTAATTGGTTTATTAGGCTAAGCATCCACGAGTCTCTTTCTTTGAGATTTTAAATTGTGGAAAACGAGAGATGATAGAGTTGATAATAAGTTTAAGGGTTAATTCTTCCTTATATGATTTTTTGTGGCTCTTTCTTCCCGCTTGTATATTTAATTGCTTAATAAATGAGGATTTTTGCGGTGTAGATTCGATATCTTAACTCTTAGCCAAATCTTTATTCTCCTTGTAATTAAAGCATGAACACATTAAGGGTGCCAGCGTTGTGGACTTCCGACTAAGGTGGCTCATAACCACTAAGTAGGAGGTATTCAGACCATGGGACCGCGGAATTTGGCCTACTATATATATCATAAATAAAAGAATAAGATTAAAACATGACCTCAAGGAGCCTTATGGTGTGGGTCATGTAGCACGAACCTTGTCATTAGAGCCTTAGGGTGTATGACATGGTAAGTGTTGAATAAAAATTGATTCAAAAATCAATTCCCTCGTTTATCGTTCAAGGAGCCTTAGGATGTGGACAATAGATGAGGAGCATTTTTACATCTTAAAGAGCCTAAGGGTATATGATGTGAACTTGCTAAACTCCACATAAAGTCAACATGACTTTGGAGGAATAATTAATAAGTAGTACTATTGGCCAAATTTTGGGTCCGGGAATTTATTCCCCAAATCGTGTTAAATCATCCTTGATGTGAGCTTACTTTAGTGACAACGTTTTTGAGGACGAGGTTAGGTTTTGAGTGTCGGGTTTGCACCGTTTGGCCTTCATTATTGGAATAATAATTATCAAATAAGTCAAATGAGCCTACGGGTGAATGACAATCAATAAAATCTAGAGATACAACGTAGGAATTGGAGAAAGAGTTTACACAATTTTCTTATATAAGTGGTTTTAACCTAAGGACTTATGGAATACAATGATCTCGTTTTTAAGCTTGGTATGGGGAACGTGAAACTTGAGGGTGATTAATATTCATGACACCAAAGCCCTAATTCAAGTCTTAGATTTCTTTACAAGTTTCTTCCATCAAATAATTTCCAAGTTAATAAATTGTTATAACTTTTGTTTTTATCTTTTCATCGTAGTAGTATTAATAAAGGCCGAAATGGATTAATTATGAGAAAAATGTAACTTTATGCTTTAAAATAATGCATTGCATGGGGTCATTGCAATGGTCAAGTGTAGGGGATTTAATAAGTGTGTAAACACTTATCCTTTTGCCACTTAAATCAAGGAAAAACAAGACCTAATCATGTGTTTAATATTGTAAAAGTCAGAATTACGCGTGGTTTGTGTTTTTGTGTTAAATAGGTACAAATGATCAAAAGAAGAGAAAACACGGGATTTCACGGTCAAATGTTGAAGAAAAGTCCAAGAAAGAGACGAAGACAAAGTCAAAAGACCAAAAGTGTGCCCAAGTTCACGAAAACCGGCTAAACCGACACGGTTTTGAAGAAATGATCAAAGAAGCCGAATTCAAGTTTGTTTTTAGCAGATTAAATCTTTTTGAAGATATTCGAGCCAAGTAGGTCCCACATTTGGGTTATTGGGCCCAAAAGCCCATTAGTGGATTTAAACTAGCTACTTGATAACCAAAAGCCCATTTAGTGAAAACATGGGACGGTTAGAAACAAATTGGGCCACAAAGCCCATTTGGCTTATATACACAAAACGAATGGAAATAGCATCTTGGGCCAAGCCTATTTATCTACAAAATGGGACGGTGCAATTTGGATAGGTTAAATATTCAGTCAACTCCACACAGTCAACACTAACTTACTCCCTCACACAAATTTAATAGATAAAACCCCACTCCCATTTATTTTTACGTTACAAACAAAGTAAACTTTTCACCCACTCTCCCCTTTTCTCTCCAAACGCAGCCTCATCTCTCCCCACAACACAAACCCTAATTTACCTTGGACACAAAATTACCACCCAGAAATTGGGGGTTTTACCCAAAGTGTGTAATTCACACTGATGGGGATTAAATCCCCATCTTTTTCGGGGAAGAACACCAAACTGGTCCAAATCATACGTGGCCTCCACACCCTCATTTGATTGGTTGTGACAGCCAATTTCCACCAATCCACCAATCATGAGCATCCACATCATCTCTTAACAAACACAAGAAGCACACAATACATGCCATGAGGGCAATCCGTGGCTCAAGTAGTGATTTTCCACCGTTGGAAGAGAGAGAAGAGAAGAAAGAAGGGCCAAGATGAATTGCTTAATTTTTAAGCCATGAAGAGGGTTTCAGGGGTTTTGCCTATAAAAACCCCCTCCAAATCTGTAATGAGAGAGCATTTTTATTTTATTTAAATTTCTGCAAAATTAGTTTAGGATTAATGTAATTTTAATTTCCAGTCTTTGTAATCTTTTTATTATTAATGAAAAGTTTTATTTTATTAATTTCGTCTCATTTTAATTCCTGTCAAATTTAATTTTCATCTTCAAATCTGTTTTTATTATTACTGTTGGCTTTATTCGATTAAAAAAAATATAAAAAAGAAAAAAAATAAACAAGAAGAAAGTGGAATTAAATCTTCCCCACTGGGAGATTTATAAAAAGCTATTGTTTGTTTTGGATATAATCTGGTTTGGTTTGGTACTTTGGTTCGAGAGTTTTAATGGTGGATCGAGATGATGGTGACGATGTTTGGGTAAAACGGTGGTGTTGATTCGGTTTTGTTAACACGGCTCAGCGTCGCGTCTTCTTCCCAACGGCAATCATCAAAAGGTTCATCTTCTTGTCTTTATTATTTTAGTTTAATTTCCTGCTTGTTTATTATTATTTGCTTTTGATTGGATTTGAGTTATTATCAGTTTATTATATCTGCTAGTGTTTAAGTTTTGGTTACCTTTGTTTTATTTGGAAACTGTTTATTTAAGTAGTATTTGTTTTGCCTATTTTTTATTTGGTTTTGCTTTGATATTCGGTTGTTCAAATCTGCTTGTTTAGATTTTAGTTATTTTAGGTAATGTTTGGATGTGCTTATTTTAGATATGTTGGTGCTTTTCTTTGCTTATTTGATTGTTACTGCTGATACTGATATTAATTCGCATGCTTATTTGTTGTAGATTATCTGTAATTTTAAGTTTTATGTTATTTGAATTTGCTTTTTAGCTTTTGTTTGCCTTCCTGTTTATTAGCTTAATTGCTTACTGCTTATTTTCTTTCTTTTGCTTATTCATTTTGTTTATTTAGTTTGAGTTGCTTTATTTCATTTTAAGTTTTCGTCTGCTTATTTGCTTTTTGTTTACCGTTTATTAAGCTTATTTCGGTTTAGCTGTTATTTGTGTCTTTGCTGATAAATTTCAACAGACCCAATTGGTCTGTGGATTTAACTGTTTGTTCTATTGTCCAAAATACCCAAAAAAATATAATAGCAAAAATTTCGTCTGTCCAGGGCTCGAACCCTGGACCTCTCGCATACCAGTCCAACGTCACAACCACTTAGCTAGGACCTTTATTTGTGTTTAATTTGGCAGCATTAAATTAATATAGGTTTAATCTATCTTAGCAGTTTATTTAATTAATAGTTTAAATACAAGTTTTAGTTTAATTAAGTTTATTTAAAAGTTTTATATAAATTTTCTTTTATTTCAGTTTTGTTTAAAAAATTATAAAAAAAAATATAAAAAAATATTTTATTTTTATTACTTTAATAATTTTAAAATAGTTTTATTAGATAAAATTAGATTTTTAAATTAGTTTAAAATAGTTTTCAAAATTGTTTAGATAGTTTTAAAATAGTTTTAATTAAATAGCTTTTAATTAAATAGTCTTTTTAATTAGTTTAAAATACCAAAAAATATATACGTTACCAAAAACAAGTAATCTTACGTTTTAATCAGAAACCAATTCGAGTCGATTTGTGGATCGAAAAATAGATCTAAAAAGGATTTGTAAAATCCTAGTATTAGTCTTCAAAGCTCTTCTCTCTTTCTTTAGTCCAGACGAATTTCTCCCCTTTCCGTATCAGTTTGGTCAATGGTAGTGCTAAACGGGAAAAGTTCTCTACGAACCTACGATAGTAACCATCTAAGCCTAGGAAACTACGAACTTCAGTCGTTGGGTCGGTCTTGGCCACTTGGTAATAGCCTCAACCTTTGCTGGATCCATGGTGATTCCTTCTACTGATAAAACGTGACCTAAGAACGCCACCTTGTCTAACCAGAACTCACACTTGGATAATTTAGCATACATCTGCTTCTGGCAAAGAATCTGTAACACTGTACGAAGATGGTCTTCGTGTTCCTCCTTGGACTTAGAGAATATCAGGATGTCGTCAATGAAGACAATGACGAACTTGTCCAAAATTTATGGTATATTCTGTTCATCAAATCCATGAAAACAGCTAGAGCATTGGTAAGGCCGAATGGCATGACTACGAATTTGTAGTGCCCATAGCGTGTACAGAAAGCAGTCTTAGCGATGTCCTGCTCTTTAACCCATAGCTGATGATATCCCGACCTCAGATCAATTTTGAAGAAATGTTTGGCCCCTTGGAGTTGGTCAAACAAGTCGTCAATGAGTGGTATAGGATACCTATTCCTGATGGTGATCTTGTTGAGCTCGCGATAATCTATGCAAAGACGCATACTGCCGTCCTTCTTTTTCACGAATAAGACCGGTGCGCCCCATGAAGATGCGCTCAGTCGAATGAAGCCTCGTTCCAGAATTTCTTGTAATTGGTCCTTCAACTCCTTCAACTCTATGGGAGCCATGCGATAAGAGCCTTGGAAATCGGCTCAGCTCCTGGGATGAACTCGATGTTAAATTCTACTTCACGTGCAGGTGGTATGCCCGGAAGTTCTTCTGGAAATACGTCTGGGAATTCTAACACTATTGGCTGATTTTGAATTGATGGAGATTCAGCATCCATGTCATGAATAGTAGCTAGATAGCCCTCGCAACCATGTGAGAGTAATACACGTGCTTGCAAGGTTGATATGATTTGTACAGACCTTCCGGGTATGAAACCATTGTGAATGTACTCTAGTGCATGTATATCACCGAAAATGACCCGATATGTATGGCAGTATATGGTGGCGTGATGTTTGGATAACCAGTCCATGCCCAATATCATGTCAAAATCACTCATGTCCAGCAGAAGTGCGTCAACAGGACGAATCTGGTCGTCAAACTCTAGGGGAAGGCTCTTGTACACATGGTTTATGCCTACAGAGTATCTCAAAGGCGTGGAAAGGTTTAGTACATTCTCTAATGGCATAGGGGATATCCTAACATTCTTAGCATAAGCAGTAGAAATGACCGATTGAGTAGCACCCGTGTCAAATAAACACATGCAGCTTGACCATACATATATAAGATTCCAGTGATGGTACCTGTAGACTTGTTGGCCTGGTCGCGAGAAGTCGTGTAAACGCTTCCATTAGTAGGAGGCGGCTTGGAATCAGCATGTCCAGATGTGCCCTCCATCCCGCCCTTGCGGCAGACCTTCATGCGATGACCAGTAAGGCCACACTTGTAGCATGCGTCGCTGTCGCGGCGACATGGCCTTGGGTGCTTACGGTTGCAGGTAGTGCAAAGAGGATGAGTATACCCTCCAGCAGGTGCCCTTGTTGGCTGGGAGCCTGTTAAGAACAATATACATGAGACATGGTTTATAGGTACAAAAGGACAATGCGGAAAAATCGTAAGATGTAATACCAGTGATAGCTAGACGGTTAGGCTGTGAACCTCTTTGGTTTTGGTCCCTCCCGTTACCATGATTCCTGGTAGAAGATTGCTAATGTGTCAGAATTATGAAATATTGCATGTAACATAAGGAAATCAGTAAGTATAAGGACCTGCTGCTGTTGGAGTTTCCAACGTTGTTACGGTAATTATCATTACCGCCACGCCTATCCGTAGAAGAAAGGTCTTGAGTCTGACCATTTCCCTTGGGTTGAGTAGGTTGTTGCTGAGTAGCCGACTGAGACCGGTCCCCAGTCTTCTGCCTGAAAGATGCAGTTTAAAGAGAGATGTAAATATTGGATAATACTGAAAGAATTCAGAATGGTCACCGCTGAATAACAAATATTTACCTCTTCTCGGGTCTCTCTGCTTCCCCGAACTCTTCTCTTTCTTGCAGCATCTCCAGCTTACGTGCTGCATCGGCAACTTGTGCCACCATGTTGAAAGTAGCACACACCAAGTTGTTGGCGACGATGTACGAAGAGCCCACCGGAAGTGGTATGCTTGCTCTTCGGCAGTACCTGCTGCTGCGCCAAGAAAACCAGCCAAACGAAGAAAGCGCTGCATGAACTCGTTGCTGTTCTCCCCAACTCTCTGCCTAATTCCGTGGTACTCCCTCTTCAGCTTGTCTTGCTCAGCCTTGGGGTAGAACTGTCCCATCACTAACTCCCTGAACTGAGCCCAAGTCAAACCAGCCACCCAATGGTCACCTCCCTCAGACTGCTTGAGTGCCTTCCACCATCCTAGCACATCACCTTCGAATTTGTAACAGGCCATTCTCGACTTGAAGACGGGGTCAGAACCCATTGCATCGAATATCTTCTTAATGTGAGCCAACCAACTTTCAGCTTCACTGGGGCTATCAGTTTTCTCGAAGGATCGAGGACGTTGCTTGTTGAATCTCTCCAGCCATGTGACCAATGTTGCTGGAGGAGGAGGGGGAGCTACTGGGAGTTGTTGCTGATTGTTGGCAGCCTGCACCTCAGCCCTGATTTCGTTCCTCAGCTGAGGAAGCAAAGCTTGCATCGCAGCTTGGACTGCTGCATTGAGTTGTTCCTGCTCGCGTGTGAGAACCATCTGACAGTATAACATAAAAATACATGATTAAACTGATCAAAACATAAAATATATACATGAAAAAAATGTATACCAATAAATCATGAGAAAAATTTTATGCATGAAAACTAGTACATGAATGCATGATGCAGTTTTATGAAAAATTTTATATGTGTGAGAGTGAACGCCTATGGTCAGTTCACTCAAAACAAAAGACATGGCGAGGGGACGCCAATGGGTCGGTCAAGTTAAAAGTTTCGATAAAAGCACATGCGACTAAATAGGGCCAGTCCTGTACCAACCATTACTTAGTCATAAACTTGCAACAAATGACATATATATGAATGCATGAAAACTAGGGATGAGCTCGGGACCAATCCCGTCCCGAACCCGTCCTGATTTAGTGCTCCCGATTTTTTCCCGATCTAAAAAGTTATGTACCGATCCCGTACCGAACGGGATTTGGGAATCGGGATCGGTACCGGTACGGGTATCGGTACCGAGAAATCGGGATTTTCCCGTTTTTTCGGGAATTTCCCGATTTGGTACCGGTCCCGTCCCGAATTAGTCGTCCCGAATTTTTTTTCACCTTATTTCGTAGTCCGGTCCCGTACCGAACGGGATTCGGGTATCGGGAATCGGTACGGTTCCGGGAACGGTTCGGGTTCGGATTCGAGATTCGGGTCCAAATGCTCATCCCTAATGAAAACAATGAATGCATGAAAACCGACTGTTAGTTCTAGGAAGACCATAGTGACTACCCACTAATCACAGGTCGTGTTTTGAGAGCCTACAGGTCGAATTCTTAGCTCTGATACCATAATTGTAACACCCCATTTTGGTACATGGAATGTCACGCGTGATTATGGCGTGTCATCAAAGCATACAAGGATAAATTTCTTAAACATTACATGACCTTAAAGTAAATACCGGAAACAAACATCGGTACCCCAATATATAAGCTCATCACACACAAACATAAGTACTTAAAGGAAAAGGACTAAAAAATGTCCATGGAAACAAGTAGAAAAATGTATGATGATAAGCATAAAGTAATGAAGGCTAGAAAGCTTTCAATCCATATGCACGTACGCTTAGAGTCTACGAGCGCCCCTTAGTACCTGCCGTTTTGGGAACATGAAAGGAAAACGGCTGAGCATAACGCTCAGTGCATGGATATACAAGAATAGAATGAATAACATAAGCATAGACAACATATAGCAGCGGAATTGATTAAGTCCTGGAAAACCTGGTGTAACTTAGTAAAACTGGTTTTATAGTTTAAAAAGCCTTATGTTTATCTTATAAAAACTGTTTAACATGTTAACCATTAAGCCAATATAGGTCATGAGATATCAACGTGCATGAATACTTGGAGGGGTGACCTTGTCATGCAATTAGATGGGTTGCCTCTAATTAATATAAGTTTGGGTAGGAGGGATCAGCTCCTTGTGAAGGATGAAAGGTACACGCCACATTCACCTGATTAATCTGTTAAAAATATGTAACCTATGATGCACCCATACGCCCCACATGATAACATAATAATATGGCCAAAAGCTGAAAGGGACGCCACGAGCTATCACTCCGCCGTGGTGAAGTCATAACATAATAAAATAGGTCATGAGATATCAACGTGCATGAATACTTGGAGGGGTGACCTTGTCATGCAATTAGAGGGGTTGCCTCTAATTAATATAAGTTTGGGTAGGAGGGATCAGCTCCTTGTGAAGGATGCAAGGCACATGCCACATTCACCTGATTAATTTGTTAAAAACATGTAACCTAGGATGCACCTATACGCCCCACATGATAACATAATAATATGGCCAAAAGCTGAAAGGGACGCCACGATCTATCACTCCGCCATGGTGAAGTCATAACACTGGTGCCTCCAGTGTTATGGTTATGGTACCTCCATAACTAGGTGAAACTGGTCATGCATGTATATGGTTTAGGCATTTAAATTAAACATAAGCAAATCAAAACATATAAAACATATACTGGGAAAACAGTTGGCTGCATACGGAGAATCCTAATAAGGAAAGAATGTCCATACTGAAAGGACGGAGAATCCGTACCTTATGTTCAGTGAACGAAGAAGACGAATGGAAGAGATTCCTACTTCGATCTCACTAATGCTACATAAATGGTATACGTGTATAAGTATTCTGATTACTGAGTACGTAACTGGTTTTATATCATGTCTTAGCTTGTTTTATATGTCCATGTCTTGTTTTACTGATTTTAACGTTATGTTGTGTTTATCATGTATTCTGGATATTCTAATTAAGTATTACTTGTATTATTATACTTGTTGTGTAATAATAAGTAACTTTCTAAAAATAGCAGGTTTCCTAAAATAGAAAGTTTCCAAAAATAGAAAGTTTCAAAAAATAGATTTACTGCTTAAAATAGATTAGTTTCTAAAAATATAAAGTTTCTAAAAATAGTAAGTTTCCTGAAATAGAAAGTTTCCATAATTAGAATAAGCTGGATTAATAAGCTAATTAGATAAGCTTAAGTTTTACTGATTAAATATACTAAGTCATGTGCTTAATAGTATAGTTTATTAATTATATCATGTTAATTAAATAAACTATATGTTATATGATTTAATTAAATATAGTCATGATTTAATTAAATTAAAGTGTATATAATACTTAGGTTAAAACATGTATTAATATTTATATTAATATAACCTAAGTCATGGAAATTAATTAATTATATGTCATGTTTTAATAATTAATTAATTACTATAGTCTAAATTACATAAATAAGTACTTAGGTTAAAATCATGTATTATTAAATATTAATAATAAACCTAAGTCTATGTTTTAATTAAATTAATTATACGCCATGTTACATTAATTTAATTAACTTGTAAATAAATATACTTGTAAAACTATTAAACTTGTAAAAAGAATAAACCGAACCCATGTATTATTTTTATTAAAACATGTCGTGAACTAGACCCGTGAACCCATGAACCGGTCCGAACCAAAACCCCACCGAAAACAGTGGCAAACCGGTTGCCCCTGCTTACGGTTAAGCTGCCACCGGCTGTGTGCCAGTGGTCTTGCCCTTCCTCGGCCAACCGCTGACCAAAAGGTTCCCACCGGCAATTGCCGGTGGTCCCCCTGCTTACCATAAATAGCCACCGGCTTTAGCCGGTGGTGGGGCTGTGTGGCTGCCGAGACCAACCGAACCACAAGATACCCCCGACGCACGTCGGAGTGTCTTGTTCCCTGCTGTTGACCGAAACCCACTACAGAGACATGTGTCTCGTGTGGTGGTGCGAACCAAACGACGTCGAGAGTCGTAGGACTCTCGGTTTGTGTGGAGGCCGAACACTAAACCCGAAACACCCCTTTATTATTTTCCCATGAACCCATGACATGTTTTAATTCTCTTGTTTTTAAACCCCATGATTATATATGCATAGAAACATAAAAAGAAAATAAAAAGAAAGGTTTTCGGATTACCAAAACACGTGGAATCAATAGATCTTGAATACACGAACACGTACTAATGATTTGCTTAAACAAAATCAACCAAACCCCCTTGTTTCTTTGATGTAGCCGCCGGCCAAGAAGAGAGAGAGAAAGATTTTAGGGTTTTTGCTTTTCTAAAAATTTACTGTGAATGAATAATGTTTTACATTATTTGTTTACTTAGTAAAAACAAATGGGCTGGGCCCCCTCTCCTTGTTGTGTCGCGGCTTGTAGGGCCCACAAAGGGAAACCCGTAACTTTTCCGTGTTCTAAATTATACGTGTGCGTGTGCTTGTATTTACGTTTCGTTATTATTAAATATTTGTGTTATTGTATATAGTTGTACGTAGTCGTAATAATAATTACGTAAATACATAATTATACGTTCGTGATTCTTACGTTCATGATTTCATGTTCGTGGTTTAATTATAATTGATAATAATTATCGTGCATTTATACATACGTAATACTTAGCGTGTAATAACACGTATGTAGTTCTTGTAATTTATGTTTGTGAAACGTCTTCATGTTATAAAAGGAAAGTTTTAATCATGTACGTACGATTATAAGTGTACTGTTCATGGTAAAAGCATGCGGGTTTTATAGGTTGGTCGAGTTTGAAATTTGTCGATTAACATTTGGTTGTTGTTCGCATTTGAAGATATCGGTGTTTGATTTGGTTTAGTTTGCTTTGGATCGTTTTCAGGTTTGATCCATTTGGGTTTGCATTGGATCGTTTTTAGGTTCGATCATTTGGGTTTGCTTTGGATCGTTTTCAGGTTCGATCCATTTGGATTTGCTTTGGATCGTTTTCAGATTCGATTATTTCGATTAGTTTTGGACCGTTTTTGGATTCGGTCATTTGTTTGAATCTGGCTAGTATCTCTAGCGTTTGGGAATTAGAAATTTGAATTTGAAGATTAATGATTCGTTTGGTTTGAAGTTTCGACCGAAGTTGAAGTATGGTGTTATTTAGGAGCTAAAGTCAAGGTGGAGATTGTTAGATATTGACTTTGACCTCCTAAGGGTCGTTTAGTAATTTTGGTAGTAAGGGTAGTTTTGTCATTTAGCTTATGTATCTTAACTAAGAAGTACTTTAGGCTTAAGATTTGTAGGTCAGTTTTGTTATATAAGCATATGTTGTCTCTGTAGCTTGTGCACCACCCGCACAATGTAACCCTTTGATAATAAAATTAGCAGATTTTGGTTCCAAACACCCCTCTGTTCTTGTTTGTTCATGTTCTGATGATCTTGTTGCTGATGTTTGATATTTGTACCTCTGATTATCACCCCTTATTCCTAACAAAAAACATACAAATTTGACGAATACTCTTTTCTTCTTCATATTTCTCATCTTTATACCCAGATTCTGGCGACTTTTCCAGTCTAGTTTTTCTAATTTAAATTTGACCTTTTCTCCTACTATAAACAAGTCCTAATAAAATGAGAGAACAACTTTGCACCACATAAACGTTTTCGTTCTGGATGTGCAATTGACCTCCACCTTTTGCGCCCATAGACATCACTAAATGAGCAGATCCCGAAAAAAAAACAGACCATTCAGAAGTCTTTAATCTCTTTTGTTGTCTGGTCATACTTCTTGTCCTAGCCATTCCTACAAGATTGAACAAGGAGTATGACCAACCAACAATTTTTCAAAAATTTATAACTGACTTTCCAAGTGAACGGAACATCCAAAATACAATCGAAATGCAATGAACAATGATGGGTTATAGCGTTGCTAGAAATAGCGTAGTTAGGCAGCAAAGCTATAGAAGTAAAACATGGAATTAGGTGTGAAGACTTTGGAGGCTTTATTGTTGACTGATTCTACTCAATGCCTGTTGTGCATGTATATATACAAGAAACAAAATTAGGGTTTCTCAAAAAACAACTAATAGGCCAATGTTAGGCTACTTATCGGGCTGATGGAATCAAGTTTTAGGATATCTATCAGCTATAAAAAAATACTTGAAGTTATATATCTTCGAGAAACTCCGGTGTGGTTTTGCCAGTCTAATTACTTTTGATCTTTGGTAATGGTTTTAAGTTGTTGGTTGTCCCTAACTAGTGTTCAAAGGGCGGAGCCAGGATTTTTAGTTGAGTGAGGCTCATCATAAGTAAAGCAAATAGTCATTGTGATAAGGGAGGCTCAATGTACAAGTTAGTAGAACAACTTCTTCTCGTATAAGTAAATAATAAAGAAAATTGGTTGATTGGGCGAGGCTAAGCACCCACTAGTCCCCCTACGCTCCGCCTCTAGTTCAAACTAAATGCGCTTTCTAGTTTTTTTCTTATTCCTTCAAGTTTTGGTAATGCCGATATAATGTTATAATAGTCTCGTGAAAGCTAGCTCTGATGTAGTGGTTTTACTACTCTTTAGGAAAAGAGGGCAAAAGTGGCAAGTATTAAGTACGACGATTTAGGAAAACCGTGTACTAATGACCCTAAGTGGGGATCGTTCTCAAGGAAGCTAGTGTGTTATGTGTGTAATGATTTGGATTACTTTGTGATTATATTTGTGAGAAAGAAAAATAGAAAGGGGATAAGAAGAGAATGACGGTTACGATGTCGTATTAAACTAAGACGAAAAAGGCGTACACGTAAAACCGTAAAAAGTACTAAAATTAAAAACTCTAAAAATTACCAAAAATCACAAAAAATCCACAAAAATATTCTAAGGGTTTACAAAAAATCCAAACTTGTCAAAACCTTTTAATTAATTAAATAATGACTTTTTAATGCTAATTAAAGCCCTAAAAATCAATATTAACTATTAAAAAGTCCAAAACAAGATCTTAAAGTTTGTAAACCTCTAAAATAACCTAATTAAGCTAAAGAGTATTTTTCAGAATTTTAAAACCACTAAAAACTATTTTTAAACAATTAAAAACTATTAAAAACTAATAAAACTTAAATTAATTCTAGAAAATAATTAAAAGACTCTAAAAATATTTGGAAAGTTGCAAAATTCCTAATTAAGTGTCTACAATCTAGGAAAAGTATAAAAACTTAGAAAATCAGACTTTTAATTTTTAACAATAAAATAATATTAAAATATTATTAAAAATCCAAAAATCATAAAAAATTCTAAAAAGTTGCAATCTAGCTTAATTTAACCTAAATAACTCAGAAATGAAAGTGAAATTACCTAAATACCCTTAATGGGCCTAGAAAATGGGCTAAACCCAAAACAGATCCCTTAATGGGCTAAATTAGGCCCAAAATGAAAAAGTGTCCAAAATAAGCCCAAAAAGCACTACTTGAATCAAAATTTGATTTTAAACAACTTTTTCTAAAGGCCCAAAAGCTGAAAGTGTGAAATAAGCTAGCTTATACCAAACAGCTTATTCTTAATGGGCTTTTTGGCCCATTAAGCTATAAGCCAATGCCATAAGCTCAAATTAGACACACATGCTTCTTTTGTCCTAAATAAGAATTCTGTAAAAAGAAATTTGAAATAAGCCCAAGGAATAAGCCTGAAAATGCAATAAGCAATCTATAGAAAACGACAAATAGTCGTTTTTGAGTTCTAGGCCACCCCAAAAGCTGATTCAAGTTTCTAAAGCTTTTAAATGACTTAATTAAGCAAAATCAACAAAGAGTTTTCAAATAAGCTGACTCAATATGCTGGAAAAAGCAAATAAGCACTTATGTAAAAGTCAAATAAGTTGGTTTTCTAGCAAAAAGTCAAAGTCAAAGTCCAATAAGCTCCAGTCTAATCAAATGGGTCAAATAATGAAGATCTATCACAAAAATAAGTTGTTGCAAGTCTGGATAAGCTAAAATAGCTTATTGATAAGTTGATGACAAAATAACACTAGCAGGGGCTAGTTTTTGGGTGTTGAGCAGTGGAAACTGTTTCCACTGCTTGACTTGTTTGACTTTTTGTCTTTAGTGAACTTTTTTGAGATTCAGATTACAAAAAGGCACCCAAATGATCTTTGGTTCATAAGGAGTCAATAACAATAAAAAATTCACAACCACAATCACCCAATTGATACAGTTTAATCAATAAAGCACCAGATCTAGCACAGACATGAACAAATAAGCAGAACAGGTTCAATAAGCACTTAGAGCAATATTCAGCCAGCCAAATTCAACCAAATGCATACACAAGCTATTATAAACTCAAATAAACAAGTCTAAACAGTTTTCATGCAATGGCTCAAAGTATTAAGCAAGATTCAAGCACCTTAAGTTACTGATGAACACAAGAACATGCAGTTTTACACTTTGTTGATGTATTTGACCAATAAGCCAGATTCAAACCTCAAGATCTATCAAATAAGTTATAATAATGATGTTTTAACAACTTTCAACCCTAAGCATGCACAAATACTAGATTTCACCAAAATCTTAGGTCAAAAACAGTTAAACTCATCAAGTTATAGCAGATTGTATGATTTGAAGATTCAAACCCAAAAACTTGCAGCAAAACACTCTCAACCAAGCATATATCAGATAACAACCACAAATACACACTTCTAACAACACAATACCAAGATTCAATCTCAAACAGGTAATCCCAAACACCCTTTTAACTTTTCAAAACCAAGTTTTTCAAATCAAAAGTGAGATTTAAGACCACCCAAGCCCAAATTAACACAACAATAGCTAAGATAAACAAATTCAAGCAGTTTTAAGCCACAAAATTCACAAGAACACAAGTCACACACAAATATCACCAAAAATCAAGATTTAAGCAAATTTTGGGATTAAGTATGCAAACCTCATGGATGTACATCCACACCCACGAATTTTGAGCTTATGTACTAGCAAGAACAAGTACAAGCTTCCACAAACAACCCTGCTAAGATTCAACAAGGTTAGAGGCACAATTATCAAAACAGAAACTTGAAAACTTCTTTATTAATGCAACTCTTGTCCTTCACACTTGATTATCCCCAAGTTATAAGCTTCACCACACCTTGATAACACAATATCAGGATGCTATGATCAGCCCTATAGCCCAAGAATTCCAAGATAGACCAAGAACTTACCAAAATATCAAGAAAATGTGGAAAATGTGCAAACTTTTGCACACTCCTCATTTGAAAACAGGTTTTTGATTCAAGAAAGTAGAAACAAAGAACAATAGTAAACAGGTTATAACAATGGCACTTGAGCTTTCTTCACAAAATTCATACACATTTCATTAAGACTGAAAATAAGCTTTACAGATTTGTGAACAAGGAAAATTCAAGAGAAAGTGTAAATGAAAGACCTAATACCCTTTATATAGAGGGTGTACAATGATCCTAGAATGCATAATAACGTAAACCCTAGTTGGGAGAATTCCTGAAATGCCCTTGTGAACTTTTGAAAACTTGAGGATCATGTGACTGCATTTTGTTGTGTAGCATGAGTTGGCAAGTGAAAAAGTGATCCAAGGGTTTGTAACAAGCTTAAAAGGTAAGCAGCTTTGTGGATGGTTGGATTCCTGGCACTGTTTTGGCGTCTTCCTCATTTGTGTAGCAGGGGAGGTCCCATGTAGCATGTGGGGTGGTGTCGTGGTAAAAGTTAAGGTTGGGTTTTGATTAAGACACCATTAATCATAAATCTGGAAACAATTAGGGCTTAATTCATTGTAATTAAGAAATCCCCAAATTATGTGATGAACATGAAGAACAGGTTTTTAATATGTTTTTAGGGGTGGATTAGTTTAAAAAGATGTTTAGGCGCCAAGGTTAATTTATTAATTAACTCGGGTGAGTGGAAGGGTGAGGTAGAGCTAAGGAAGGCTGTGATTGGTTGAAGTGGTGAGTGGGGTGAGGTGGCGCCATGGGAGTGGTCTATGTAAGTTGGGCTGTCGGCCAGTATTGAACCCCCATATTTGTAAACTTGTCATTTCCAACTTAATCAGCTCAAACTTCATTCCCTTTGTAATTGAAGTTTTATTTTTCACACTTTTGCCCCAAATACTTTTCTAAAGTATTTTCAGGGGTATTTCTTGCCATTTTGTGATTCTTGAAGGGCTGTTTTGGCATTTTGTTGATAGATTATGGTCTTGACTTGTATGATTGTCATTTTGGAGGACTGAAATTACCAAGTCTTCATTTATGAGAGACCATTCTTGCCAAATGTTGAAAGTCAAGGGTCCTTTTTGTAATTTTGGGATTTTCAAAGGACCAAACTTGTAATTTGTTGTACTTTGAAGGACTTCATGATATATTTGACTTTGTGGAGGATAATGGTTGACAATTTAGCTTTGTTGAGGGGCTAAACTTGTCAATTCTTCAAAGTGGAGGGCCCTTTTTGTAATTTTGACAAACTTTAGGGACCAAACTTGTAATTATGAAGATAAAAGGGTATAAAGTGTCAATTCTTCCATATTAGAGGACCCTTCTTCATAATTCTTCAAGTCTTCAAGGGTTTCCTTGGGAAAATCCTTCATTAGGGCTTGGTTCGTTGTGCGGCTTCGTTTCCCGTGTTCGTTTTTGCATGATTCTTGTGATCTTTTGTCATTTTCTAAATATCCGTACCTAAAAAACACAAGCAACAAACACAAGCAACAAACACAAGCATATATATGGGTATTTTGATGATATTTAATGCATTTAAAGCCCTTTTTTGGACGATGAGACTATGTATAAAAGCAGTCTCATCACTCCCCCATACTAAACCATTGCCGTGCCCTCACGCAATGCTAGAATAAAGTATCGTAGCACCTGCAAAATTCATTTTTATTCACTTTATTAAACGATAAACTAGCTACACTACTACTATTGCTACTACTTCTTGTGTTTTAGACATAATGTATGATTTTCATCGCAAAATGGGACGTTTAGGTTCATAGAATAAGAACACGTGAATGCTTCGTTAGAAATAATTTCATCGTCCTCGATTTTCACCCCAATTCCATGCCAAGCGTGTAACGAGATCATTGTCATTATAAGTTAGTAATGCTAACACTACTCATATGCCCTAATCACGTACTTATCCTCCCATTTTCCTAAGTTGTATCTCTTATATTTTATTTTGTCTTGAATGTTTCACGAGGATACATTGTTTGACTTATGCGATAATAGAGACTTAGGTCTAAAAATAGAGTCCTAACGGTGTAACCAAGACCATCGAATCAATAACCCCTCCTAATAGACAACGATGTCAAAAAATTAAGTCAACAAGAAGAATCGATAAACACGGTTTTATAACGGTTTTGAACATGAGACTTATTACCAAGACTTTTATACGCCCCGTAACGGAAGGGCCTTATTATATTTGGTTTACCTCCATCTTTTATTAAACTTCGCCATGAAGCTTTTATTATGACTTCGGTCTTGCCTTGCCTTTTATTATCCACCTCATCGGTAGTTTTATTAGCCAAAGACGTATATCCTCACGCTAAGGCGAATTTTGGATCTTTAAAGCTTCGAAGATTAAGGCTTGATTCACTCTCAATTTTGCATAGATTTTTCGGCCTTGTGGGGCTTCAAATTGTTTGCTTGATTTAGGTGAGCACTTGAAATCTTATTATTGGGTGAAGCTTTTGATTATTCGGGTGCCAATACTTCAAAACCGTGACGTTGGCGATACCTTAATGTCTTCCCAGTTTAATTACACGGAAGCTACTAGAAAAGACTAGAAACCCAACAATCCCAACTAAACCGCTAAGTCAATATTTATTAAGCAAAAAATATTTACATGCGAAGGGATAATAAGCAAACAACGAGAACACATGAGTTTTTGAAAGAATACGAGTACTCTACATTTAGCATAGTAAATTATAATTAACCTTATCATTTCTCGTCCTCATTTAAGAGACTTAGCCTAATGTGAAGTTAAGGAACCAAAGATAAGTGCTCATACGCACGCGTGAGTCAAAAATTACTCTTATTCTCGCCATCGGAAAACCTACATTCGTGTCTTCAAACACTTATAAAACATGAGAAAATTTTTAAAATTTGGCCATTTTTAGCCTTATTTTGCAACAAAACGATAAACAAAAAGATAAACTTTGGAAAGCGTGAAGGTTTGGCAAGGCAAGTATCTATTCACCCCCCCATACTAAAGTTAAACATTGTCCTCAATGTATCGAGTCTAGGGGTGAAAACACCCCCATACTAGAGACGTAGTCGAATGCCTAATCTAGCATGAAAAGGGTGTAACCGTTAAATTTAAAGTCGTTTATGAAGTGTGCTATAAACCTAAGGTTAGAACATCAAAGGATATATCATGGATATTGAGAATGTCTTCAAATCAAACGGTCGAGTGCTCCCATAAAACGAACACGAGAGGCTCCAATCGTGAAGATCATGATCATCTAAAGTCCACAATTCACAAACAACCACGGAACAAAGGTTGGAAGGGCACAAATCCCCACACGTTACTACATTAGAAAGCGATAATATGTACATAGGATAAGAATGGGACTCCCACACGAGGCACCTCGTTTTTTATTACCGAGTCATGAGCTCGACTCGATCCCCTCAATGCTAATTATCATTGGGGAAGGTGACTTGGTCGAGGTAGTTCAAGGATGGAACTTCCCCGCCAAAGTAGTGCTTCAACCTATGTCCATTCACCTTGAAATTGGGGCCATCATCTTGAGCTAGCTCTATGGTCCCATAAGGAAAAACTTGGGTCACGGTGAATGGACCGGACCAACGGGATTTGAACTTACCGGAAAAGATTTTCAAACGAGAATTAAAAAGTAAAACTTGATCCCCAATGTTAAAAACCCGGTTTTTAATTTTAGAATCATGCAACTTTTTAGTTTTTTCTTTATAAATCAATGAATTTTCATAAGCAATGTCTCTCAATTCATCCAATTCATTTAATTGCATTTTCCGGTGTTTTCTCGCGGTCTCCATATCATCATTACAATGCTTTAGAGCCCAATAAGCCTTGTGTTCCAATTCGATTGGCAAATGACAAGTTTTTCCATACCCAAGCTAATAGGGAGTGCACCCAATGGGTGTCATATGAGCGGTCCTAAAGGCCCATAAAGCATCGTCCAACTTATCCGACCAAGATTGTCGGTTTTCCACAACGGATCTCTCCAAGATCCTTTTCAACGCTCGGTTTGAAACCTCGACTTGCCCACTCGTTTGTGGGTGATAAGCCGTAGAAAGCCGATGTGTAACCCCATATTTCCTTAGGACCCTTTCGAATTGGTCGTTACAAAAATGGGTTCCACGATCGCTTATGATCGCACGAGGGGTTCCAAACCGAGAAAACAAACTCTTCAAAAACTTGACTACCACACGAGCATCATTGGTGGGCAAAGACTTAGCTTCCACCCACTTAGATAGGTAGTCAACCGCAACGAGGATATACTTATTACCACAAGATGATAGGAACGGCCTCATAAAGTCTATACCCCAAATGTCAAAGATCTCACACACTTGGATGATCTTTTGTGGCATTTCATCTTTTTGTGAGGCTTTTCCTTGTCGTTGGCATGAGTCACACGACTTCACAAGATCTTGTGCATCTCGGTAAATAGTAGGCCAAAATAAGCCGGCATCAAACACCTTCTTATCCGTGAGATTAGCACCGTGGTGGCCACCCGTGGGTCCCTCATGGCAAGCTCTAAGGATGTTAGAAGCTTCGATGCCAAATACACAACATCGGATGATTTGATCCGCACAAGTTCGAAACAAGTAAGGGTCGTTCCAAAAGTAGAACTTGACGTCACGAAAGAATTTTCGTTTTTCTTGAGTCGTCATACCCTTAATGATGAAATTTCCCGCATGGTAATTTGCAAAGTCCGCAAACCATGGGGTGGAAGAATCAAGCTTAGAATTCACTACACCAAGTGTCTCAAGCGGAAATGTTTCGGTGATTTCCTTGGGCTCGTAAACACTTTGGTGAGGATCTTCTAAACGAGAAAGATGATCGGCCGCTAGATTCTCGGCTCCGTTTTTGTCAACAATTTTGTGATCAAATTCTTGAAGGAGGAGAATCCAACGAAGTAATCTCGGCTTTGCATCTTGTTTAGCCATAAGATACTTGATAGCCGAATGATCCGTATACACTATGCATTTCGTCAAAGACGAGATAAAGTCGAAATTTCTCAAATGCATACACCACGGCAAGGAACTCCTTTTCCGTTGTAGTGTATTTTATTTGAGCCTCGGTCATCGTCTTGCTAGCATAGTGAATAGGCAAGAAGTGCTTTTCATGACGTTGCCCCAATACGGCCCCAGTAGCGTAATCACTAGCATCACACATGAGCTCGAAGGGAAGTTTCCAATTGGGAGCAAAAAGAATGGGAGCTTCGGTAAGTTTCCTCTTAAGGATTTCAAAGGCTCGTACACTCTCTTCATCAAAGACAAAACGTGCCTCTTTTTCAAGAAGATGTGTAATGGGTCGAGAGATCTTTGAAAAATCCTTGATGAATCGACGATAAAAGCCCGCGTGGCCTAGGAAACTCCTAACTCCCTTAACGGTTTTGGGATGAGGTAATTTGGCGATGACGTATACCTTAGCTTGATCTACCTCAATCCCCGCTTTCGAGACCTTGTGCCCTAAGACGGTTCCACTCTTAACCATAAAATGACACTTTCCCAATTGAGCACAAGGTTGGTTTCCTCACAACGTTTCAACATTCTCTCAAGATTCGAAAAACACGAAGTGAACGAACTACCAAACATGGAAAAGTCATCCATGAAGACTTCCATCGTCTTCTCGATCATATCATGAAAAATAGCCATCATGCACCTTTGAAAGGTTCCCGGTGCATTGCAAATTCCGAATGGCATTCTACGATAGGCAAACGTTCCATATGGACACGTAAACCTAGTTTTTTCTTGATCACGAGGATCGATGGGAATTTGGAAGTAACCGGAAAAACCATCTAAAAAGCAATAGAAATCATTTCCCGCAAGACGCTCCAACATTTGGTCCATGAAGGGCAAGGGAAATGGTCTTTTCGAGTGGCTTCATTCAACTTACGATAGTCAATGCACACTCTCCATCCGGTCACGAGTCTAGTGGGAATTAACTCGTTGGCATCGTTTGGCACAACGGTCATTCCTCCCTTCTTAGGGACACAATGAATAGGACTCACCCAAGGGCTATCGGAAATAGGGTAAATCATTCCCGCGTCAAGGAGTTTAAGGACTTCCTTTTTGATGACGTCGTGAATTTTGGGGTTCACCCTCCTTTGACATTGGATTACGAGCTTGTAATCCTCCTCCATTAAGATTTTGTGGGTACAAAACTTGTGATCGTTTCCCTTAATGTCGGATAACTTCCACGCAATTGCCCCTTTGTGATCCTTTAGAACATCGACAAGTGCGGTTTTTTCATCATTCGAAAGTTACTTCACAATAATAACCGGCAACTTGTCTCCCTCCTCCAAATAGACATATTCGAGATGAGGAGGTAAATCTTTCAACTCGAGGATAGGTGGTTCCTCAAGTGAAGATTTGGGCTCGATACTCATAACCTCCTCGGGTGGAGGAAATGGGAAATCGTTAAGAAAATCCTTGATAATCGAGAAGTCCTCATCGTTGTCGAGGTCTTCGTTACAAGTACGTGGAACATCAAATTCTTCCAACGTAAAACCACCACCTTCAAATGGAGTGAAGGTTGGAGTCGAATTATCAAGAATTGGATCTAACATAGTGGGATTGCCACTAGTTTCTTCATCACCAAAACCTAGAACTTCTTGTGAAAAATCCTCGCAAACCACGTCGATCATATCAACGAGGTTTATGGTTGCAACGGAATAAACATGAGAAATTTGAGAGTTTTGAGTTGCGTTTATAACAAGTTCCTCGTCGTTGAAACGTAAGTGATCTTTCTAGCATGAACATCGATTAAAGCCATAGACGTATCTAAAAATGAACGACCTAAAATGAGAGGAACTTGAGGATCCGTGGGGATATCAACAACAATAAAGTCTACGGGATAGTAGAACTTCCCCACTTTCACAAAAACGTCTTCCGCCAAACCACATGCGGGAATCGTGGAATGGTCAGCCAACTCGGTAGACATTAATGAAGGAGTAAGATTAGGAAGATTGAGCGACTTGAAGATTGCAAGTGGCATCAAGTTAATGCTAGCACCAAGATCGGCCAAGGCGAAGCATTCCTCCATATCTTGGATTTCACAAGGGATCAAAAATTTACCGGGATCACCGACTTTTTGAGGTATGCGATTAAGATAAACCGATGAACAACTAGACAATTGGTGCAATTTCTCCTTGTTGTTCAACATACTCTTAAAGTTAGCGGCCAATCGAGGCATCATGACCAAAGCATCGGCGTAAATCACATTAAAGTGCAAATCAAGAAACATTTTCATAAAAAGCTCAAATTGGTAATTATCGCGCTCTTGACGTTTCTCCTTTCTAAGTCTCGATGGATAGGGCAAAGGTGGTGTGGGTTGAGGCATAGGCATAGCCTTTAGAATCTCGGGTTCCAATGTTGGTAATGGTTCAACCGTAGGTGTGGCATGAGTGGTACTTCGTGGGATTGGGACATGCTCCTTTTGGACCACCACCTCGGGTTCTTCCTCAATTGCTCCCTTCGTAGGAGCAATTGGTTGAGGAGTCGGTTCCTTAAGTGTCTTACCACTACGTGTGGTAATTACTTTCATCTCACCCTTAGGGTTTGATACGGTGTTGCTAGGAAGACTACTCGAAGACGGTTTACACATAATTGCCTCAAACATAGATGAGATTTTATCTTCAAACTTTGATTGCCTCTTCTCGGCTTTAAGCATTTCTTGTTTTATCTCATGTTGCCCTTGTTCCATTTTTTGTTGGTTTTGTTGTAACCTAGTTATGGTTCCTTCCATCTTGCTGGTATGGATCTTAAGTTCATTAGCTAACTCATTTTTTAACTCTTTCTTCAAGTCGTTCTTAAACTCGGATCTTAGGCTAATGATTTCTCTTTGAATATTGTCAAACCTAGCATCATCCCCATTAGCGTATTCAACAAATTCATTTGGAAGATCTTTCAACGTTTGCAAACCTTTGTTGTTGTTTTGAAAATCATTTTAATTTTTGTTTGAAACTTGGTTATTAGCCCCTTAATTACCATAGTTTCCTTTGTTGAATTTTTTTTTGAAACCAACTTGATTGTTGCGATAGTTGTTGTTAGCATTTTGATTTGAACCAAAACCCGGTGGAGTCAATTGATTAGAGCGGGTAACTTGACCGTTTTGGTTGTAAGTTCCCGTGGTCGCGTAGGCACTCGAAGTGTTACCACCGTTGGTAATGCACTCGGAGAAATCATGACCTCCACCACAATACATGCACGAAACCTCAACCGCTTTAGCCGTAGCGGGAGCACTTGGTTCACCAACTTTAAACTCAATCAAAAGTCCTTTAAGTTTATCAAAAATCTTGTTTTCCAAGTTCGCCTCAATTTGGCAAGCATCGATGGTAGTAGACAAAGAAGGTGAAGCCGAAGACGAAGCCTTACGAACACTAGACGTGCTACGAGGACTATACACCTTAGATCTATTCTCAATTATCACCAAAGCTTCCTCAACCGTTTTACACAAAAAATTACCACCCGCGGCGGCATTTAAATAATCCCTTTCATGATCATTAAGTCCATTGTAAAACGTGTCAATTTGATGCAAGTCGGAAAAACCGTGATGAGGACATTCATGTAACATTTCCTTAAACCTATTCTAAGCCGTTGAAAAACTTTCATTAAACTCATGTGAAAATTTTGAAATCTCGTTTTTCAAGTGCGTAGTCTTAGAGGGTGGAAAAAATTGGTTCACAAACTTAGACACGAGATCCTTCCATGTCAATATAGAATTGGGTGGCTCTTTCTCTAACCAAATTTTAGCGCGCTAAAGAATACGGAAAAAGCATCATCTTAATCGAGTCATTCGAGACATCCTTAAACTTGCAAGTGGCGGTAAGACGATTGAATTGGCGGATATGGTTGTGTGGATTGTCCTTCTCATCACCACGGAATTTGTTGTTTTGGATCATTGACAACAAACCCGTTTTCACCTCAAAATTCTCCGCAAGGATAGCGGGAATCACAATAGCCTCTCCATAACCCTCGGTGGGTGCTTGAAGTAACTCCATCATAGTTCGATTCGCCATGGTTGGTGCTTCTCTTACAATGGGTTCGTCAATAGGAGACTCATCACTAGAAAGATTGGGAGTGGGAGTTTTGTTCTTTCGTTTACGTGCACGTCTTGCTTTATTACGAGTTAGCATAAACATCACGTACAACGAGGGGACGAGCAAAGAAGATTCTTTTTGGTGTTTTGTATTTTTAAAATTTTTTGTGGTTTTTGATTGTATTAACCTTTTTGGATTTTGGTGAATGTATTAAGTAGACACAAATCTACAAATCTCCTCCTTAATCAAATCTCTTGATTAAAGAAGCCTCAAGGAATGAAAAAGATCACGTGAAGTGAACGCCTTCGATGACTTTAGAACGTTAGTGGAACACCAAAACGTTCAAGAGGTTTTAATCAATGAAACCAAGAAAATATATATGATACTTAGTAATACTTTGGGCGGCAAAACCCTCGATTAGCTCTCAAAATCAAATACTCACAAGCAAGCGGGGAAACGAGGCGGCGCGAAGCACTTAAGAGCCTTTTTCCTTAGGATATATTTTACAATATCCGCCTTATACCCACCTTATAGTTTGTATTTTTCAAAATTGAGCTTCACGAAAGTATTTATCTATTTTTGCCTTTTTCTTTGGTTTGAGATTCGAATACAATGATTGGGTAATGACCTCCCAAGTCAAGGTTGTGATTTCTCACGTATTTGGAGTACTAGTGAATTTATTTTTCTACGTATACATATAGTAATAGTATTCACACAAAAATCAAAAACCGATAATATGTATTAGTAGAGTGCTACTAATACAAATACTATTTTGGTTAGTATATAAATACAACAATCCCAAATCAAAACACAACACGCCTCCCCGGCAGCGGCGCCAAAATGATGTAGTGGTTTTACTACTCTTTAGGAAAATAGAGCAAAAGTGGCAAGTATTAAGTACGACGATTTAGGAAAACCGTGTACTAATGACCCTAAGTGGGGATCGTTCTCAAGGAGGCTAGTGTGTTATGTGTGTAATGATTTGGATTACTTTGTGATTATATTTGTGAGAAAAAAAATAGAAAGGGGATAAGAAGAGAATGACGGTTACGATGTCGTATTAAACTAAGACGAAAAAGGCGTACACGTAAAACCGTAAAAAGTACTAAAATTAATATTTTACTCCAAAAATTACCAAAAATCACTAAAAATCGACAAAAATATACTAAAGGTTTACAAAAAATCCAAACTTGCCAAAACCTTTTAATTAATTAAATAATGACTTTTTAATGCTAATTAAAGCCCTAAAAATCAATATTAACTATTAAAAAGTCCAAAACAAGATCTTAAAGTTTGTAAACCGCTAAAATAACCTAATTAAGCTAAAAAGTATTTTTCAAAATTTTAAAACCACTAAAAACTATTTTTAAACAATTAAAAACTATTAAAAACTAATAAAATTTAAATTAATTCTAGAAAATAATTAAAAGACTCTAAAAATATTTGGAAAGTTGCAAAATTCCTAATTAAGTGTCTACAATCTAGGAAAAATATAAAAACTTAGAAAATCAGACTTTTAATTTTTAACAATAAAATAATATTAAAATATTATTAAAAATCCAAAAATCATAAAAAATTCTAAAAAGTTGCAATCTAGCTTAATTTAACCTAAATAACTCAGAAATGAAAGTGAAATTACCTAAATACCCTTAATGGGCCTAGAAAATGGGCTAAACCCAAAATAGATCCCTTAATGAGCTAAATTGGGCCCAAAATGAAAAAGTGTCCAAAATAAGCCCAAACAGCACTACTTGACTCAAAATTTGATATTAAACAACTTTTTCCAAAGGCCCAAAAGCTGAAAGTGTGAAATAAGCTAGCTTATACCAAACAGCTTATTCTTAATGGGCTTTTTGGCCCATTAAGCTATAAACCAATGCCATAAGCTCAAATTAGACACACAAGCTTCTTTTGTCCTAAATAAGAATTCTGTAAAAAGAAATTTGAAATAAGCCCAAGGAATAAGCCTGAAAATGCAATAAGTAATCTACAGAAAACGACAAAATAGTCGTTTTTGAGTTCTATGCCACCCCAAAAGCTGATTCAAGTTTCTAAAGCTTTTAAATGACTTAATTAAGCAAAATCAACAAAGAGTTTTCAAATAAGCTGACTCAATAAGCTAGAAAAAGCAAATAAGCACTTATGTAAAAGTCAAATAAGTTGGTTTTCTAGCAAAAAGTCAAAGTCAAAGTCCAATAAGCTCCAGTCTAATCAAATGGGTCAAATAATGAAGATCTATCACAAAACATAAGTTGTTGCAAGTCTGGATAAGCTAAAATAGCTTATGGATAAGTTGCTGACAAAATAACACTAGCAGGGGCTAGTTTTGGGTGTTGAGCAGTGGAAACTGTTTCCACTGCTTGACTTGTTTGACTTTTTGTCTTTAGTGAACTTTTTTGAGATTTAGATTACACAAAGGCACCCAAATGATCTTTGGATCATAAGGTGTCAATAATAATCAAAAATTCACAACCACAATCACCCAATTGATAAAGTTTAATCAATAAAGCACCAGATCTAGCACAAACATGAACAAATAAGCAGAACAGGTTCAATAAGCACTTAGAGCAATATTCAGCCAGCCAAATTCAACCAAATGCATACACAAGCTATTATAAACTCAAATAAACAAGTCTAAACAGTTTTCATGCAATGGCTCAAAGTATTAAGCAAGATTCAAGCACCTTAAGTTACTGATGAACACAAGAACATGCAGTTTTACACTTTGCTGATGTATTTGACCAATAAGCCAGATTCAAACCTCAAGATCTATCAAATAAGTTATAATATGATGTTGTAACAACTTTCAACCCTAAGCATGCACAAATACTAGATTTCACCAAAATCTTAGGTCAAAAACAGTTAAACTCATCAAGTTATAGCAGATTGTATGATTTGAAGTTTCAAACCCAAAAACTTGCTGCAAAACACTCTCAACCAAGCATATATCAGATAACAACCACAAATACACACTTCTAACAACATAATACCAAGATTTAATCTCAAACAGGTAATCCCAAACACCCTTTAACTTTTCAAAACCATGTTTTTCAAATCGAAAGTGAGATTTAAGACCACCCAAGCCCAAATTAACACAACAATAGCTAAGATAAACAGATTCAAGCAGTTTTAAGCCACAAAATTCACAAGAACACAAGTCACACACAAATATCCCCAAAAATCAAGATTTAAGCAGATTTTGGGATTAAGTATGCAAACCTCATGGATGTACATCCACACCCACAAATTTTGAGCTTATGTACTAGAAAGAACAAGTACAAGCTTCCACAAACAACCCTGCTAAGATTCAACAAGGTTAGAGGCACAATTATCAAAATAGATTCTTGAAAACTTCTTGATTAATGCAACTCTTGTCCTCGACACTTGATTATCCCCAAGTTATAAGCTTCACCACACCTTGATAACACAATATCAGGATGCTATGATCAGCCCTATAGCCCAAGAATTCCAAGATAGACCAAGAACTTAGCAAAATATCAAGAAAATGTGGAAAATGTGCAAACTTTTGCACACTCCTCTTTTGAAAACAGGTTTTTGATTCAAGAAAGTAGAAACAAAGAACAATAGTAAACAGATTATAACAATGGCACTTGAGCTTTCTTCACAAAATTCATACACATTTCATTAAGACTGAAAATGAGCTTTATAGATTTGTGAACAAGGAAAATTCAAGAGCAAGTGTAAATGAAAGACCTAATACCCTTTATATAGAGGGTGTACAATGATCCTAGAATGTATAAAAACGTAAACCCTAGTTGGGAGAATTCCTGAAATGCCCTTGTGAACTTTTGAAAACTTAAGGATCATGTGACTGCATTTTGTTGTGTAGCATGAGTTGGCAAGTGAAAAAATGATCCAAGGGTTTGTAACAAGCTTAAAAGGTAAGCAGCTTTGTGGATGGTTGGATTGCTAGAACTGTTTTGGCGTCTTCCTCATTTGTGTAGCAGGGGAGGTCCCATGTAGCATGTGGGGTGGTGTGGTGGTAAAATTTAAGGTTGGGTTTTGATTAAGACATCATTAATCATAAATCTGGAAACAATTAGGGCTTAATTCATTGTAATTAGAAAATCCCCAAATTGTGTGATGAACATGAAGAACAGGGTTTTAATCTGTTTTAGGGGTGGATTAGTTTAAAAAGATGTTTAGGCGCCAAGGTTAATTTATTAATTAACCCGGGTGAGTGGAAGGGTGAGGTGGAGCTAAGGAAGGCTGTGGTTGGTTGAAATGGTGAGTGGGGTGAGGTGGCGCCATGGGAGTGGTCTAGGTAAGTTGGGCTGTCGGCCAGTATTGAACCCCCATCTTTGTAAACTTGTCATTTCCAACTTAATCAGCTCAAACTTCATTCCCTTTGTAATTGAAGTTTTATTTTTCACACTTTTGTCCTAAATACTTTTCCAAAGTATTTTCAGGGGTATTTCTTGCCATTTTGTGATTCTTGAAGGGCTGTTTTGGCATTTTGTTGATAGATTATGGTCTTGACTTGTATGATTGGCATTTTGGAGGACTGAAATTGCCAAGTCTTCATTTATGAGGGACCATTCTTGCCAAATGTTGAAAGTCAAGGGTCCTTTTTGTAATTTTGGGATTTTCAAAGGACCAAACTTGTAATTTCTTTTACTTTGAAGGACTTCATGATATATTTGACTTTGTGGAGGATAATGGTTGACAATTTATCTTTGTTGAGGGGCTAAACTTGTTAATTCTTCAAAGTAGAGGGCCCTTTTTGTAATTTTGGCAAACTTTAGGGACCAAACTTGTAATTATGAAGATACAAGGGTATAAAGTGTCAATTCTTCCATATTGGGGGACCTTCTTCATAATTCTTCAATTCTTCAAGGGTTTTCTTGGGAAAATCCTTCATTAGGGCTTGGTTCATTGTGCGGCTTCGTTTCCCGTGTTCGTTTTTGCATGATTCTTGTGATCTTTTGTCATTTTCTCAATATCCGTACCTAAAATACACAAGCAACAAACACAAGCATATATATGGGTATTTTGATGATATTTAATGCATTTTAAGCCCTTTTTTGGACGATGAGACTATGTATAAAAGCAGTCTCATCAAGCTCTAATAGATTTAAGCACTTCAATCCTACCATCTATACATAGTAAAGTAAATATTAGTGGGCAAGACAAGTGATTTGATGAGAAACTACGCTTTGAATAAAACAATTACAAAGAATTTCGTATTTATTTCATAATAATCCACTATACGTAAGAAAATATATCTAGATTAATATATAAATTTAAATGTAAACCTAAGATGATGATATAAAGATAGATCCAAAATTTGATATCCACAAAAAAGAAGTTGTATACATGACTAAGACGAATTATATGGTGAAAATCTATATCTATTGATATGCTTTAAACATGTTCATCTATATATAGCCAAGTTAGTAAGACGAGATCGAAGAGTTATTTACCAATGGAACTAAGATAACGCAAATTTTGTGCATATAATTTCTTGTGAACTATGTAATTTTATGAACCTAAATTCAAAGAATAGATACCGAGCAAAAAGAGATTACAAAATATTCGTAAAAATTTTGGTATGGTAGAAATGGTTCAAAAGTACGTGATTCGAAAGTCATTCAGATAATTCTAACTTAGAGTAAGTCTCAGCTTGTTACTTGGTTAGATTTAGGAGTTCTATTTTTTCCTATAATGCAATCGGTAATTATTTAACATTTATTCAAGCACCAAAATGCTAAGCTGAAAGTAAACCCAAACTAATTTGGGTGAAAGCATCTACATATTGTTAATGTGAAATGTGATGTTTTTTGATATTTTAGAGAGTGTATGTTTCCATAAAGATCTATCCTTGTCGATAATGTGATGTTTTTTAAACAATTGAATGTCATACAAAGATCTATCCTTGTCGATAAAGTGAATGTCAGAAGTTTTAACTACAATTAACAATCGCCCCGCTAGTAGGAAAAAAAGAGCTTCCCTTTCTAACACTAGATCCGAGTTACTAGTTTCTAGAGGATTAAGTTTTCTGATTTATGGCATGAAAAACCTCTAAGCTCTTGATAGATTGTATTATAATAAATTTATTTACAAACGAAAAAAAGTATATATAAACGTTTTCTTAGGACTCCTGTGATCAATGAATTGGCAAGGTTGAATATGTCAAAAATATACATATAAAGTACACAACGAAGACAAAAATATAAAGATAGATCTAATTCAGTGAGATATAAATTAACTGAGTTCCAAATCTCAAAACATAATTGATTCATGACTTAAACGAATTAATTAGGCAACATGACAATGAAAAAACTTATATTGCTCTATGTATTGTGTTGGTGTAACGTAAGAAATATATTTTATTAAATATATAATATCGAGCCATGTATCATGTCCTCAAAAAAGACTAACCACTCACATGTAAGTATGTTAAAATTTAAAGTTGTATTGAGGGTGTTATAAATCGGAAATTTTCTGCCAATTACTATATGTGTATTATTGACCTCCTAACCATAGTAACCAATAAGAACGCCAATTCCGCTTAAATTGAATACATGAGAACTAAGAGCATCCACTATGGTTGAACCTTGAAAAGGTCTAAATTTTAATAATATCATTAATTTATAAAGGTTCTAGCTTCATAAACCTCTTTGCACTATGTATAAAACTCTTCAAGTTTATAAATTCTTAATATTTACACATGCAATAAATTTTGAAGAGGTCTAATATTTAAGACCTATACATTATAAACCCATTTATAAACCTATCTCCAATATAGTTTACAAACTCTTAAACCTCTTCATCATTTTATAAACATCTTATTAAACTACCATAGTAGATGCTATAATACGCATGTATATTTTCAAAAACCTCAAAAAATGTTAGGGAAAAGATAATTTTCTCATTAAATTAATTTCAAGAATTATCGTATAACTTAATTGCATTGCATGGTGTAAATCACTCAAAATATAATGATGTTATAATGATCTTATGATGAATATGATTATGATGGAAACAAAAAGGTGCCACATTCGAAGTTGATACTAAAAAAGTAGTAGTAAATCACAATAAATAAGAAAACCAAGAAAAGGATATCAAAGATAAACTGATCGTGCTTTACAGTGCAGTGATGGGTGTGCAACATGCGCGATGGCACATGCCACTTCTAGATGGGCCTTACATCCATTCTGGTGACTTTCTAAAGGATCTACCTTGGTTTCAAGTTGGAAACCACCTCACTAAAAACAGGCACCATGTTTAAAAAGAAACTTGTTGTAGAAGAAGCAAGGAAAAAGACAAATATAATAATAAAAAATGTCAATTGCTTAATACTATGGTTCACATGTTGTTTTATCCTTTTTCCTAGATTGTGTAATATTTTTATGTATACCTTTTCTCTTTTTTATGAGTTTAGTTCTTTATGATATGTTAGTACTGTATAGAGTGATGATTTGCACACTTTTTAAATTTATTAGGACCTTCAAAATATGTGTCATGACTATTATACTCTTAATATATACACACACCACTAAATGATGTAGGGATATAAATGTAAAGACACACATAATTTGAGTGTCTAAATAAATAATCGGATTGTGCAAATCACCGCTCTACCATATACGACATAGAAGTTATTTAGTGATAAAATAATTAAACTAACTAATATATCCATAACATGCATTTTATAATCTTAGATACAACTTTTTTGTTAGCAATGAATCACGGAGTAGAGTTTAGCATATACTCTATTAACCAACCATAATCACCCATTTTTTTATCTAACAAAAAAATTCTATTTTTTAAAAAGTTAAATATCTCACAAACCGTTAATCATTACGTAAAACGAAACATACTATCGTGACGAGAATTAAATTATATTTCTATCGAGGGGCACATGTATATATACTTTCGACGAATTTTGTTTCCTCTAAAAAAATCATATATGATTCGTGTCACGAATCATATATGATTTTCTCAGGAAAAAAAGTACGTCGAAAGTATATACATGTGACCCTCGATAGAAAGATAATTTAATTCTCGTTGTAATGGTGTATTTTATTGTCACTTGACGATTTACCGTTTGTGAGATATTTCATTTTTAAAAAAAGATGGAAAGTTTGTTTGAATGTGATTGATTGATGTGGTTTATGCTAGAAAGGGAGTATACATTGATTTCAACTCTATATAAACATATGTTAAAATATGATTAAACCGAAATTGTTCATGTCATATTTATAATCCATCTCGTGGTTTACTAATGAATTGCTTACCTATAATAAGGAGACGGGTGCTTCATAAATACATTATGGCTTATTTCTAGTGGTTCATAATTCTCTTTCATTGATAAAACTAGTCTTTTGTGTATATTTTGAAATTTGTTAACAAAAGCCATTAACCAAATCATTATTAACCAAATCATTGATACAATAGTCCATAAAACTACTATTTTACAAACACTCTCATATGCTAAACAAATCTGGAATATAAGCCTCGTAGTTACAGGATCCAAAACTAGAAACAAATATGAGATTTATCATACAATGAGAGATTATATACACCTAGTAATACTTGCATACATTTAAATTTTAAACAAAATGAACTTGTTAATTGATTTGATCACTAAAATACTTTGTTGTTCTTGAATCTTCATCTTTCTCATCTTTATACACCTAGATTCCAGCGACTTTTTCCAGCTACGAACCACCATCTCGGCTATTTTTTTCTAATTAAAATTTGACCTCTTTTCCTGCTATCAACATGTCCTAATAAATGGAGAGAAAAACCTACACATGGATTGTACCCCATAAACGTCTTCCATTCAAAATGTGACATTGACCTCGGCTTTTTGCAGACGCCGCTGAATGAGGTAAAATCAACAAGGATTGGGTCATAACTATAATGAGCAGATCCCGACACAGATCTGACTATGATTCAGAAGACTTTATCCTCCTTTGTTATCTGGTCATACTTCTTGTCTTAGTCATTCCTACACATTCAAAAGAATAAATGCACTGCAACACTTATAAGATTCAACAAAGGAGTATGAGCAGCCACCAATTTTGAAAGATGTGTAACTTTGATCAAAGCCAGTATCATCATTGATACCATCAAATCCAAGTCAACGGAAGAGCAAGAATATAATCAAAATGCAATGAACAATGATTGGGATATAGCGTTGCTGGGAATACTGTGGTTAGGCAGAAAAGCTATACATGTAAAAAATGAAATTATGTGTGAAGAGCTTGGAGGCGTCATTGTTTAGTGATTCTCCTCAAATGTCTGTTTAGTATGTATATATATACAAGGAACAAAATTAGGGTTTCTCATAAAACAACAAATGGGCCAAGTGTCTGCAGGCTAGCTATTGGGCTTATGGATATCTATCAGTTATAAAAATAGTTGATGCTGTTGGAAAACACACGGGGCCTTTTAGGCTAATACTAGAGGAAGAGATAAGTTTTGGTATGTGAGTTTATTGCTTGAAATTTTCTTGGTGCAAGTTACAAAGTTCTTACAACATTTCCTATTTATACTAGACCATGGAAGACTCTAGATCGAGATATTTTTCCATGTTTTTCTAGATTATTCCGAGTACATACTTATCCATTATCTAGATATTTCATACTAGATATCTTTCCATACTTATCCATATGTATCTACACATTTCCATAGATATTTATTATGGTTCTTTCTTCGACCTTCTAGAACCTTCCTGTATGAGCTCGACTTTCAGCGACCAAATCAAGTTTACGAACTAACAGAAGCCATATATCTTCTAGAAATTCCGGCCGGTGTGGTTTTGGCTGTCTAGTTTCATTTCAATCTCTGGTCATGAATTTTTGAAGCTGTTGGTTGTCCCTAACTAGTGTTCAAACTCAACGCATTTGCTAGTTTTTTTTCTTATCCATTCGAGTTTTGGTAATGCCGATATAATCTTATAATAGCAAGAGATTTGAGCCCTTCAATCCTATCATAGTACCATCTATACATAGTAAAGTAAATAATAATGGGCAAGACAAGTTATTTGATGAGCGACTACGCTTTGAATAAAACACTTAGAAAGAATTTCGCATTTATTTCATATTCCGTTATACGTAAGAAAATACATCTGGATTAAGATATAAATCTAAATGTAAACCTACGATGATAATATAAAGACATATCCAAAATTTGATGTCCAAATCTTATAAAAAATCCGTATTGATGACTAAAATGAACTATACGGTGGAAAACTATAATTATTGATATGCTTTAAGCATGTTCATCTATATAGCCAAGTTAGTAAGCGACGAGATCCAAGAGTTATTTGCCAATAGAATTAAGATAAAGGCATATTTATGGATATAATTTTTTGTGAACGATGTAGTTTTATGAACATAAAATCAATTGATACCCGAGCAAAAACAGATTACAAAATATAAGTAAAAATATTGGTAGGATAGAAATGGTTCAAAAGTACATGATTCCAAAGTCATTCAGATAATTTTAACTTATTTTTATTATAGCGCTATTCAGAGACGCGTTCATTTACAATATCATCTACGGGGCTAAGTCTTAACTTGTTTCTTGGTTGGATTAAGGACTTCTAGTTTTTGTTTTCTTATAATGCAATTAGTATTTATTTAACATGTATTCGAGGAAAAGCCTATGTTAAGCTCACACTAGAGATCCAAACTAATTTGCGTGAAAGCACCTATATGTATTTATGTGAAGTGTATCATTTTATCAGAGAGTGTGTCTTTCCATTGAAGAGTCACATCAAAGCATAAACGATTCCTATAATGCTATATAATCTGAGGCGTAGATTGGATGATTGCATTCAATATAAGCTTGGCTTGATCAGTCGAGTCGCTCAATTAAATATTTAATACACATCGGTACCAATAAAAAAAATAAATATGCTAACAAATGAAGGGAGTTGGTTACATGTATGTCAAATTTCAAAGTCATAGCTCATAACAAAAATGAATAGATCAAATTTGGCACCCAATTTTAAAAGTTATCATATTTACCATTAGATTTGAGAACTTGCGGCAAATTTGCCACTCCTCTCAGTTAGCTTTCCGATTGGAAATACTTCATGTGAAAACCAGATCAAAGTTATGTTTCATTCAACAAGTTTAGTGTAGTTGTATTAACATCATTGCATCAATCCAAGTCAAGAGAATAAAAAGGACAACACATATACACTTAATTCATAAGAACGAATAGGCATGTACTTGTCAATAATAAAACTATAGCTACCATTTTGATATTGAAACACCAGATGCTCAAACATCTAATTTTTTTTGAAAAGCAAGGCTTATATTAAAATACCTTTGAAAAAGGTCAAGGAACCATACATAAAATAGCTTTCAAGGAGAAACCAAACAAAACCCGAAAAGGACATCTATTACAACAACAAGCCACCCAACAGCAACTACAGTTACAAGAAACTAACTAAAAACCTCTTTGGGAGCTAAAACCCATCTTCCCTAATCTAAATTTAACTTTTTACACCTATTCGATATCCAAAGAAGAGAAAGCTGTTGTATTTGCGGGAAAATATCCTCAATCAAAAGTACGTTTTTCTCCTCATCCGAAGCATGGACCACATGATTCCTCCACTTCCAAATACACCACATCAGAACATAAAACACACCTTGCAAAGCTTTACCTTTCAATTTTGGATATGTCGGGGCAAGAGATCGAAAGATAGCATCTTTTATAGAGAAGTAGGTAGGGCGACAATACCCCACCAGTGCCAACATTTTAACCATATCCGACGAGCAAAGATGCACTCGTATAACACATGATCGATCGTCTCTGTTACCTCATTACATAATGGGCATAACAAAGAAGCGGGAATTATACCTTTTGAATTAAGAGCGGCTAGAGTAGGTAACCTATTATTTGACGCCCTCCAAATGCAAATGTTCACTTTTATTGGAGTCCAATTGTTCCAGATGTGATTGCACCCAATAGAGAATGGTCCCAAAATGTTTCGATCAACAAGAGAAGCTAGTTTTTGAACAGTGAATATTTAATTTGTCGCAAGAGACCATCGCCATTTATCTGATCCAAAAGCATTAAGTGTGAGGGATCTATGAACCTGTTCTAGGCCAGCTAGTTCATCAACTGTCCGACCACGAGGTTGACACCTCCAATTCCAGTTTCCTGACCAGATGTTATTCGATAGTTCCCAACGATCAGAACTAAGCATTCCTTGTTAGTTTCAAGATCAAAAAGACGGGGAAAAACATGTTTAAAAGGCACGCCATGAGATTTCCAAACGTCTTCGCAAAAAACAAAGTGAATTTCCGTTGCCAATTTTACGATAAAATGAAGTGGAAAACTTCACACCAACTTTATCAATGGCATTATTGGCGCTTTGAATGTTAGCCCAAACACCCTTATGGAGACCAGAACCCATATTTGAAGAGAAACCACCATCGATGCCATGAAACGCTTTCACCACTTTGCACCATAACGCATCACTTTCTTGATTGAATCTCCAACGCCATTTAGCGATAAGGCTAAGATTTTTATCCTTGATACTTCCGATACCCAAACCGCCCATATCCTTGGTTGCTAAGACTTTCCCATCTAATCCATGAAATGCCTTTGGTTTATTCTTTAAGCCCCCAGAAGAAGCGCCTTTGGATTTTCTCAAGCACGTGTATAACTTTAACGAGAGCTCGGAAAAGTGATAGGAAATACAAAGGCATGCTACTAAGCACTGCTTTAATTAGCGATAGTCTACCTCCAATTGACAAGAGTCTTGATTTCCAAGATGATAATTTATTAAGAAATTTTTCGATCACTACTCGCCAGTTGTCCACTTTCGACATATCTTTCCCAATGGGTAATCCGAGGTACATGAATGGTAACACATCTTTCTTACAATTTAGGATGGACGCAACACTTTCTACATCTCTTGGATCAATTCCAATCTCATACAACCTGCTTTTTCAATATTGATAGAGAGGCCTGAGATGTATTCGAAACATTTGAGAATTCGAATGAGGTTCTTTGCATTTGCAAGAGACCATTTTCCGAAGAAAAGTGCATCATCTGTATACTGAAGAAGCGAAAGGCTTGATCCATCGCTACCAAGCGAAAGACCTTGAAAAATACCTAGATGATGCGCTTCCAATGTAAGAACTTGAAGAGCTTCCATAACCATCAGGAATAAGAATGGAGATAGAGGGTCTCCTTGACGGAGACCTCTTTCCATACGAAATTCCTTAGTTGGTGAGCCGTTGATTAGAATTGAGATTGTTGTTGATGTTATACAACCTTTTATCCACCTTCGCCATTTAGTACCAAAGCCCATCTGTTCCATAATGTTAATAATGAAGTCCCAGTTTAAACTATCGAAAGCCTTTTCAAAAGCGACTTTAAATAAAAGAAGGTCGATGTTGTTTCTCTTTGCATATGATACAATCTTGTTTGCTACGAGTATACCATCAAGAATTTGTTTGCCTTTGATAAATGTGGTTTGATTTGGTGAAATGAGTTTATGCATTACCTTGGATAATCTGTTGGCTAATAACTTGGATATGACTTTATACATACAACCAATAAGACATATTGGACGATAATCCGCAACTACTAAAGGGTCTTTTATCTTTGGGACAAGAACAATGAAAGAAGGGTTCACCCCTCTTGCTAAATGACCAGTGTGTTCAAATTGTCTTATGCAATTGAAAAAAATCAGTTTTTATCGTATCCCAATGATGTTTTATAAAATGAAAACTCACGCCATCCGGCCCTGGAGCTTTTGATCCTGAACAGTCCCAAACCGCATCCTTAATCTCTTACATAGTAATGGGTGCCTCGAGCCGTAACACATCTGCCTCGCTTAACGAACGGAACCTGTTGCATTTGAATGCAGGCCTTGCATGATGTGGTTCCTTAAAACGAGTTTTAAAGTGATTAAGTATATACTTATTGATAGTTCTAAAATCATTAGTCCATAAGCCATCACATGTGATCCCATTTATAATATACCTTCGTGATCTGTTTTTTAAGAGCGCGTGAAAGAAGACCGAGTTATCATCCCCCTCAATCGCCCACTTAATTCGACCCCTTTGCTTCAATTTCTTTCTTTCTTGTTGATCTAGGAACATTATATCCATGATAGCTTCCTCTTTGTCTCTTATGTCTTGATATGTAGTATGACCCATTTCTGCTTTATCCTCCCACACATCAAGCCTAGAAGTGAGGTGTTTAAAAGTCTCTGTATCTCTTGCTTTCTTTTCTGCACACCAAACTCTAATATCAGCCTTAAGATTCTTAAGTTTGTTTTTAACACAATGTCAGCTACCCCGTTGTACGTCCCAGAATTCTAAGACGAAGTGACAATGGCGTTGAAATCTGGAAGCTCCAACCAACTATTGAACTTTCTGAAAGGACGAGGCCCCTGCCTAAAATCTTCTGTAACTCTTAACATAATTGGGTTATGATCTGAAATAATTCTTACAAGGGCCATTACAAAAGCAATTGGCCAATCATCAAAAAATTATGAGAAACTAGGAAGCGATCGAGCTTGCTCATTTTTGATCCCTCACGATTGAACCATGTGAACCTTCCACCTAAAGGGATGTCATGAAGGCCAGCACGACCAAAAAAGTTGTTGAAATTCGAGGCCTCCCGAGCATTAAATATCGACCCGACTCTTTCATCAGCACATCTTACAACATTTAGATCACCAAATATAATATTTATACAGTCCAATGAATTTAAAAGAGCAGCCAATTCTTCCCATAAGGCCACTTTTTGCCAGCTTTGTTGTGGACCATAAATGTTGATAAAACATGTATCTTTATGATTGCTTTCCCAAGTGCCAAAAACGCTAGAGTAAAAAGTACCTGACATGCTACCCAGTTTAACAAACTTGGAGGTGGACCACATCAGAAGTGTCCCACCAGATAGCCCATTTGATCCCGTGAACTCAAATTTAACTTCATCCGACCCCCACAATTTTATGACAAAATTTCTATCAATTACCTCCAACTTCGTTTCCTGAATTCCAATAACATCAACATTCTCTAAAAAAATATATCTTTTAGTCCAATCTTTTTTAAAAGAGGTGCCAAGACCCCAACAATTAATAGAGAATACATTCATTAAAAACTATTGAACAGCAAGATGTGGGGAAAACCTCACGTTGAGCGATTCTCCACCGAACTCGCATGGGCTTGTACTGAGTAACTGAGGTCGAGCTCCTTTCCGATCTTAGCGATCCTAGTGGATACGGAGGTACTACTAGTTGAGGCATCCATACTATCTGATGAATTTGCTTCCCCGATAACAAGAGCTTTATTCTTTTTCTTCTTCTTGTTTTTATCTTGCTTCAATTGATTTTTCTTTTTATTAGCTCCCAGGAGTGTGTGGTAGCTAATTTTCACCCCAACTTTTATCTGCAAAGGACACATAGGGCATTTGTTTTTCATTTCTACTTTTGTTCCAACAGCCGGGCTAGAAAGTATTTTCTCATTTGGCCTGTTAGTATCAAACATTAGTGAAATTAGGCTTATAGGTTGTTTCTCACATAAGTCCATATCAGGCCCAATGCTAGTGTTATGACCCACTTGGTCTAAATTATTCACCCGTGAAGCATTGAACAACAGTTCTCAAACTCATCTTTATTGGTAAGTGATATATTGTCATTTCCAACAGATTCCTCACCTGAAACCGAGGTGTTGTCCTTGGGAAGCGAAGCATCTCCGTCACTGTCAGACATAGTTTTTGACACCAAGTCAACGGCACCAACACCATCAGGAATTGTTTCATGACCGGAATAAATGTTTTCGAAGTCACCTGAAAGCAAAGGATCATTCTCATTCTCATCTATTCCAAACTCCGCCTCGTCTCCACAATTTTCATTAAAAAGATCTTGTGCCTCAAGATTCAAATCTATGCTGGGGACCTCATCATCACTATCAAACTCAGTTGGGCAGAAGTCTTATTTGTAAAGACTTGTATGATGATTGTCTTCCATGACTCTAATCTTGAAGTGGCAATTATTGAGTTTGGCGTTTATAGTTGTGTCCAGCAGTTCCATCCTATCAGTAAGGACAAGAGCTTTTACGTAATGTAACAATGAAGATTTGAGGTCTCTTTCTTCCACCTCCAAGACCCTGCCACATCGATTGGCGATTCATTCAAAAGTCTCCTTACCCCATGCTTGGATCAGGATACCTTCAAGCCTTAGCCACACTCATCTTCGTGGAAGTATCACCTCCCTATTCCACTTTTTAAGGCATCGAACCATTGATACAATAATTGTTTTCTAGTACCAAAATATGTGTTTGATGTAGAAACATATGGCCATTCGAGTAAGATTGTAAGGCCACCAAGATAATGAACACAACTCTCCCATTCCATTAGCACTTAAAAGTTGTTTTATGTTCATCAAAACATCATAGTTTTTAACTTTTCCCACGAGGCAACATTCGAGGTGTTTGCATGTTTCTTCATTGGATCGCAATTTAATAACCATGTCTTGATTCTCATCGTTGTTAGTTGTATTTTGCGGCCTTGTTAAGTTTCTTTGGGTGGCAGCTTCAACATAAGACCTTCCATTGAGGAAGTTTTCGGCCTTGATATTAATCCCCAGAGTGCTGATTGACCTTCTTCCTTCGACACTCTACTTTACATCCTTGCCATATTTTGCCACATTAATCACAAGACTCGACTTCCCTATTTTAATCCATGCAAGTCGCTTCTCTAGCTGAGTAATGCATGCGACATTTTTGAATCGGACAAAACTGAATCTAGTTCCCAACTTGGTTCTTTTCGCTTCAAATAAACATCGATGATGTTTCCATATAAGCCAAACATATTCCATAAATCTCTTTGATCCCATGAGTCTGGGAATCTTGTAAAGAAGAATGTAGTGCCCGTCGTCTTCATGGTTCTATCAAGATCTGATGTTGCCCGCCTATCATGATTGGTGTTAATAGTAGAGGATGTTTTTGTCTTTGAGCTAATTTGGTTAGACCTTTTGCTTCTTGAAACTTTAATCCATTCACTGCCTTTGTCTTCAGTAGCCGCCATTTAAAACTAGAGTAAGAAAAAATCTATATCTCTAAAAATGATTATCAAAAATCTAGACAGATGAGATATGTACCATAGATTCGTAGGATTCCCAATAATTTCAACGAAATTAAGCAATTGAATATCATACTATGATGTATCCTTATCAACATAGTGAATGTCAAAAGTTTGAACTATAATTAACAATAGCCTGACCAGTAGGTAAAAAAGAGATTTCCTTCCTAGCACTAGATCCGACTCACTAGTTTTCTACACGATTAAGTTTTCCAAATTATGGCATGTGAAATTCGGATACAGTTTGTTCTTGTTCCTCGAACCTCTTGATAGATTGTATTCTAATAAATAAATTACAAATAAAAAATAAAGTATATGGTAAGGAATGAAAATGTGTTTGGAAGACTCCCATGATCAATGAAAAGACACATTGAATATGTAAAAAAAATCTTGATCTAAAGTACATAACGATAGCGAGAATATAAAGATAGATCTAACTCAATGAAATATAAATTAACTAACTGTAGGTCCATATTTTCTAAGGATTAGGCATTGTATGAGTTTATCTATTGAATGAATGGAAATGGGAAGAACTAGAGAGAGAAAGGTAGAGAGAGAAAGGAGAGAATAAGAAGAAAGATGAAATGTGATAAATGGTAAGTATTCAACCCCTCCTAACATGCTAGGAGGGGGGTTTATATAGCCCACCCTACATGTGGGCTATATGGGCTATACCTTAATACATTGGATCACGAGCCCAATACTTGTATCTATATTTGGAGTGACCGATCCTTTCTAAATACGTAAAAACGTATTTCAAACAATCTCCCCCAAAGGGAGGTCACTCCAAGTTACAATGTCCTAAATAGTCTATAGCTCGTGATCTATGCTAATAATGACGTGACCGAGACTTTCCTTGGAAAAACGTATTTCCAACAATCTCCCCCAAAGGGAGGTCACTCCAAGTTACAATGTCCTAAATAGTCTTTAGCTCGTGATCTATGCTAATAATGATGTGACCGAGCTTTCCTTGGAAAAACGTATTTCCAACACTAACTAAAATCCAAATCTCAGAAACATGATTGATTCATGACTTAAACGAAATTAGGCATTAAGACACACAAAAAACTTATATTGCTCTATGTATAACGTTGTTATAACGTAAAATATACATTTTAATAAATATATAATATTGATCCATATAACATTTACTCAAAAAATAGTAATCGCTTACATGGAAGTATGTGAAGTTGAAAGTCGTATTCAAGGTGTTATAGCTAGGAAATTTTCTGCTAGTTAATATATCTGTATTATTGACCTCCTAACCATAGTAAGACAGTAAGAACGACAACTCTACCTAAATTTAATCAATAAGAACTAAAAACATCCACTATGATGGTTTAAACATATGCTTATAATATCATGAAGAGATCTATATTTTTACAAATCATAGTGAAAGCTTATTTCATGCTTATTTGGCATAATTTAATGCATTTGAGATATATGCCATGTTTATATAACTTAAGAGATTTATGTATACTTGAAATGAAAATAGGTTATAGTACCAGAAGGTTTAAAAGTTAATGACTTTGATGAGTATATACCTTTTGTATATGCATAACATAATGGATGCCCTAATAGACATGTACATTACCAAGAATAAACTTATGTTGGAAATACGTTTTTACGTATTTAGAAAGGATCGGTCACTCCAATGATATTGGGCTCGTGATCCAATATAGTCCATATAGCCCACATGTAGGGTGGGCTATATAAACCCCCCCTAGCATGTTAGGAGGGGTTGCTCACTTTGTAATTCACACATTTTTATTACTCTACCATTACTTTCTCTCTCTACTACTTCCTCCTCTCCTTTCTCTCTCTAGTTCTTTCTTCTCCATTTCCATTCAATAGATATTTCATAGATTGCTTAATCCTAAGAAACTATGGACCTACAATTGGTATCAGAGATATATTTGATATATCAATTTTTATTTATTTATCAAGTTTTGGTGTTACTAATTTATATCAATTTTTTCACATCAATTGATATATTTTTCCATCATCTACTGATCATTTACCAATTTTTTATAACTTTTGTTCCGAATCTATCATCCTTTGTTTTTAACTTTTTATAACATTTATTTAATTTTTCTCTCTCTCTCTCTCTCTCCAATCTCAAATCTGTCAACAGTCTGATATTTTTTTTTTCTCATCCATATCTGTATTTTCGGAAAAGGGTTAACTTTTTCCGAAGATTTTTCTGAAAACCCATTTTTTTTGAAGAAATTTTTGAAAACCCACTTTTTTCCGAAGAAATTTCTGAAAACCCATTTTTTTCCGAAGAAATTTCTAAAATTAACTTATTCCGAAGAAATCTCTGAAAATCCACTTATTCTGAAGATTTTTCTGAAAAATCAAGTATTCCGAAAATCCTATTTCTCTGAAAATCAAGATTATTCTGAAGATTTCTCTGAAAAATCAAGTTTTCAGAAGAATTTCTAAATATCAGAAGAAGACTCGACTCCACTCAAAACTAATTCAAACATAACCGGAACCAAAGACCCTCACACAGACTCATCACTCGAACACAGACTCACCCAACACCAAAGACTCGACACCACTCTCACTCTCCACTGACAACAAGCAATCCCTCACCCACACCCTCGACTTGCGTTAGCCGACTCAAGACTAGACACTCGACATCACACCCCGACTAAACCCAGACTCTACCACAAACCAAAACACCCTCAATCAACAAACACAACACTCAACTCGAAGACCTCACGACCCACACCTCGTCACACAAACCAACCCCTACCCAAACAACTCACCCTCGTCTCATCCTCGTCTTTTAACCCGACTCAGACCCTCGACCAACAAAACCACTCACTAAAAATCCGACTCGTAATCAGCCTCGACAAAGACACACAAATCATAACAGATCTTAGTTTGGTTCAATATAATAAAACCTGTTAAGATTTTGTATTTGCCCAACATGCATCATAGATCTATATCAAAAGCTTAAACTTTCTTTCAATTTTCGAACTCAAAAGTAAAATCAAGAACAAAAGTGTTCTGATCTTTCCATTTTTGATTCGATCTATCGAAATCAACAACATGCAATCAACTTGTACCTACCCGAGACCATTGGAATGATCTAAGTCGAATTATTGCCTCCTTTTGTTCTTCGATTCATAGCTGATGAAAGTAGTGAATTATTTTTTGAATGATAAGATTAAAGGAGATAGTATTTTTCGTTTATGAAAGTTAATATAGATGGGATTGATGTCAGGGATTGAGATTCGTTTATTAAAGTGCTGGTATTTTTCTTCAGGGATTGAGATTGGCTTTGAACTGTGAGGTCTGTGAGTTTTAGTGAGATAGAATATTATTGAGAGAGAGAGTTACAGGGGGCGGAGAAAACAAAGAAGGGTGAGGGAGTAGGTGAGAAGAAAACGGAGGTTTGAAGAAGAGAGATTAGGTTTGGTTTCTTTGCTTTGAGAGTTATTTAAAGAAAAGAAGTGACGGAGAAACCAAGGGTACTGTTATCACCTTTCACGCCACGTGGGCTTGCGTTAGCCACATTTACTACCAAGATTTTTGATAAAGATTGAGTATTTTGGGCCTCGATATTCTTTTTTTCTCTCTTTACATATTTACAAATTATTAAACGTTTAGAAAGTTTTTTTTTAAGAAAAGTTATTAAAGTTCTTAACTATTTTTTGTGCCTTTTATAAGATTGGTGGGCTGGACTATTTTTGTAATTTGTTGTGCCTTTTATAAATTTGGTGGGCCGAGTCACTAGTTTAGAAAGTTTTTTAGTATTGCTATTTTAGTATTATTATCAATTTGGTTGTGAGGCGTATCGTATTGAGGCGGGTATTTAGAAAGAACCAAAGTGGTAAAATATTTAACGGGCCGATCATTATATTACCGTAGCTTGGATTTATTTGTTGACGGGCTTTATTTTTGGAGTGAGCCGACTTTGTTTTGGTCTCCGGTTTAACTTATCATCGTTTGAGCCGACAACAATTTTTGAGCCGAGTAAAGAGTTATACCATCAAACGAGGATTGTGACGAAGTTTTACGGTTTATTAATTCGTTGGGGTGTAAAATCTCATAAAATCGACTTCACGATTTCTTCACAAATTGTAAAATCCCGAAAACAACCACATCCACGTCATTCTTCATCGTACTTCAATGGAATCGCTGACCTCGACGTTTCAAGAGGGAGAATCACATCTAATGCAAGGCAAAGCTAGAGAAAGTAGTATAATTTCATGTCGACTACTTTAGTCACATCTTATGACCATTGCATGGGTTCAAGGAGGAAGCGAATTTGTGACACTCTTTGGTCAAAATCATTATACATTCATCGATTCACTATTTCTCAACTTGAACCACCTAGCTGAGCAACTTCACAAAGAAGACTTTAATCACTCTGCATCAGAAACTGCATATCAGGCTCTTGTGACACAACTCACGCCTTTCCTCCAATTCAATATCATCAAGTCTGACAATTCAGGGATATGTCGGTCATTTTTTCAATACACACAGAACGAGGTTAAAGATTTCCGTGATAAACTGTTGAAATTTATGACATTGGTTTCATCTTCGATTTATGAAAGATCCCGACTTCAGCAAGCGTATGATAATGGAGTGCAAGAATCTATGATGCAGATGCAAGAGGAGAATGGTCATACGGTTGACAACTTGGAGCCTAACGATGGCAAGAGCACGAAATCAGGAGGAAAACATGATACCAGTGGCACGTCAGGAAATGTTCACGAGATCTCTTTTGATGACACCTTACCCGTTAATGACGAAGAGACTGCGGACATGGTACAATGTAATGTTGTTGATGATGTATATGCTGATGAAATACCGCATATTGAGCATTCTGAACCTAACTATGACAAACATGGGATGGAAAAGAGTGATAGAAATACCACTTCTGATTCATCCGATATGAGTCATAATGGGGGAGAAAGTGTTCAAAATGCTAAACATCATGATAAGTGTCTTATGACTGCTTCTTTAAATAAATCTAATTCTATGATTAAAGAGCTTGAAACGATTTTAGCTCAGCAATCCAAAGAGCTTGAGGATGCCAAAATTGAATTTTCAAAGAAAACGGAGAAATTTAAAACTTATTTTGAAAAACTTGAAAAGTCAAACGTTGTTCTTGAACGAAAATTGGATCAAACTGTTCTAGATTCTAGAGCTGAAAAGGATAATCTTTTGAAACAAATTCAGTTACTAGAGTCTAAATTGGCATCCCAAGATAGATTGCTCAAAGAAAATGAAACGTTAAAAAGCTCAAGTTCAGGAAAAGGTTTTTGCTATAGCTGCGTTGAAAAACGAGTTAAGGAAAACTAGAGGACCTAGTGTGGACACTAAGCTTGAAAAACCATCAATCTTGGGGAAACCGCCTACAAATCAGTTAATCAGACAACCTACTGCATTTAGATCTGAGCGACCACAATCCTCGAGACCGTGGTTTGCCTCCCAAGTTGATTTGGTTCATTTTCCTAGACCAGTCACTCCAGCCACTAGGCCCAATGTGATCAAAACATCGTTAGCAAGATCTAATCATATGATTGCCTCTAGTTTCCCTAAAAACACCAAGACCACGTCTAGAACTAGTTCAAATGACGTTTGCCATAAATCTGGTCTTAGGGAAGCTAAGAAAAAGACACACGTAAGAGATAGCAATGTCAAACCTAGTCAGATGCCTTCTAGATTACCCAACACTGCTAACCATAGCATGTCATCTCCTAGGAGCATCAATCAATCATCTAGGAATTCTAGATCTTACTCGGACATTAAATATGCTACTTGTAAAACATGTAGGAAATGTGTCTTTAAAGCCAATCATGATTCTTGTATCAAAAAATTACTTAATGAGGTGAGCTCCCGTTGGTAAAATGTGGCGCCCCACTGGTAGAACTTTCACTCTTGTAGGAAACGAGTGCCCTTTAACTAGGATAGTCTCCGATTCTACTAAGACTACTAGGGAGGAAATTGAAAAGGAGGATACATCACTTAAGCCTGAACTTAAGGTTTTCTATAAAAGGAAACGTTTACCAGCTAAGACAAGTGAATCATCTCCTCAGGTCACCTCTAGCACAAGAAAAGAAAACTGTGAACCCCCACTTGCTTCTAAGATAGATATCGCTAACCCATATCAAAGCATGCAAATTCCAAATGAGAATGCAGGTACCAAAGAGGATGTTCCAAAAGAACGAAGCGGACCAATCATTGTATACCATTCAATTAAGGACACTCTCAGAGTTTGGTTGCTGAAGAAGCTGATATCTAAGAAACAAGTGTCTCAGGGGATTTGCAGTTAAGCTAACAGTGTACAAAGGACTTATAGTCACATCACAGACTGTAACTCGATCTTCAAAGAAAGGAAAGTTTATCGCCGATGATAAAGTTATCCTAACTACGAGAAATTAATTTTTCTCGGGCATGAGCTTATATCAAAAACATTCCAAGTTTTTAAGCTCATGCACGAAGGCTTATATACAAATCTCAGTCTGTAACCCGTGCTTCAAAGAAAGGAAGGTTTATCGCCGATGATAAACTTATCCTTACAACGAGAAATTAGTTTTTCTCGGGCACGAGCTATTATTAAAATTATTCAAAGATTTTAAGCTCGTGTACATGGCTCCTCGTTAAATGACAGACGATGACCCGGACTTCAGAGACAGGGAAGTTTATCTACGCAACGATAACTTACCCTTTTAACAAGAAATTAAGTTTTCTTGGACGCGAGTTTATCCTAAAACCATTCAAAGGTTTTAAGCTCGTGTATAAGGCTCATCATAAATAACAGATGATGACCCGTTCTTCATATAAAGGAAAGTTTATCGCCGATGATAAACTTGTCCTCACAACGAGAAATTAATATTTCTCGGGCATGAGCTTATATTAAGAACATTCGAAGTTTTTAAGCTCATGCACAATGGTGTATAATTATATTTCAGATTATGCCCCGATCTTCATATTTAGGAAAGCTTATCTTTAAAGATAGCTTATCCTTGTAACGAGAAATTAATTTTTCTCGGTCATGAGCTTGTCTTAAAACATTCCAAGTTTTTAAGCTCATAAAGTAAAGTGTATTTTTTAAATAAAAGAACTTTTCTTCTTAACAAGAAATTCATCTTTCTCGGTCATGAGCTTTATGTTAAAACATTCAAAGTTTTTCAAGCTCATGAAAACGACTTATAAGTAAATGTCAACTTAGGACTCGTTCTTCAGTTAAAAGGAAAGTTTATCGCTGATGATAAACTTATCCTTAACAACGGGAAGTTTACAACTTCTCGGACTTGAGCTCGTTTTGCAAGATATTCAACATCTTAAGCTCAAGTAATTGGTTTTCAAAACGTTCAACACAATTTTTCGAGAATTTCTCAAAAAGGTTTTAAATCTTTCAAAATTTTGTGTTCAAAAATGTTTTGATAAAAATAGCATGTCTTCTGGAATAGATAATATTTACGATACTAGAAATGTCATTCAATAATGACACGGGGTTGTAAATAAAGTTCGAGCAGAAGTTCAAATGTTTTAAAACATGCTCAAAATGGTTTGCTATTATTTCAGATAGTAACCCGATTTTCTTATTCAAGTCAAGCATTTCACCGGAAAGCTTTTACTCAACAACGTGAATTAATTTTCTCGGGCATGGTTTACTTTATAACCATGTAAGGGATTGTGTTTACGTAATAACACAATCTCACACAAATTTATGTATGTGTCAGTGCATTTATTTATTAAAACAAGAGAAATCTTGTTTTTATGAAGATATCATCTCCACCAACCGTAGCAATTTACAATTGATATCTACATACTCGACGATGCGACTACTCAAACGGCGACTACAGCTCTTTCAATAGAACACGGGTCGACAATTGAGGGGGAGCAATTGTCCAGCATTCAGAATCTTTGACGCTGAAAGTGCCAAGTTCACATGTTGATGTCAAGACAACGAAATCAATCGTACACATGGAGTCAAGAGATAACTTCAGACGTGATGAGGCGACCAACATTCGTGAACAAGAACCATGTGCTTCTTTCATATGATGTTCTCCATCATTCAGGTCCAACCTCATAAATCGCTAATCTTGTGAATACATTATCATATATGATCTGTGCACGTGATAAGTACCTTACACTTGTGTTTAAAAGGTATTTAATTTACGTTTCAAGTACACCCTCATTAATATGAGGGGGAGCTTGTGTAATTCATGTAGATAATTAGATTTGCATTTTTCTTCCCAAATTTTCTTAAAATGCTATTAAATCAATTAATATTAAAAACATCGATTGGGTTAATATTTTTAATATGGGGGAGAAAATGTGATTTAATATGGGAAATGATTAATCACAAATGGTTTGACTTAACGTGCTAGCTCATCCCGACATGTGCGAAATGTTTTCGGATATCGTGGCATATGTTAAGGGGAGAAAACTGGATTTGCACTTCAAAATGGATTTCATGGTGACATACACTTACCCAAAACATCTCTATTCACGACGGTGAAGATTGTGGTGACATAAGGATGGTAGGATAGGTTAAAGTCCAATGATTTCTCTAGAACTGGAGGAATCTTACCAAGGACATTCCATAGCTAGAAATAGTAGTCCTTAGGAAAGATGGAGAAAGATTTTGAATGTAGCTGAATGCCGACCAAGTACTTAAGTTAGCACTGGAATAATCACAACAAGGTGCTAGTGATGACGCATTGGTAAGCATTAAAGGGGTTGAAGAATGAAAAAGAATTGTAATGATAAAGGGTGTAAAGAACGAAGCCCTCCTTACAACCTTAGGCAGAAACCGGGTCAATTCATATGCTATTGAGATCATTTTTAATGATTCTTGATATTGAAGATAGACATCATGGACCTAGTGATGCAAGGCACAACCCATCCCAGCTAACTCAGATATCTCTCAAAAGATATTTATTTTAATCACACAGAGACAACGCATTATCTATTGATTTATTCACTCCGAATAAATTGGTATTGAAAAGGTGGCACTCCTCTCCAGCCTCCGATCACTAAAATCTAAAATGCACGATCGAGTCTAGAGCCATTTGAGATAATCATATATCTTATTAGGACACACTTTCATTATTCCTTGCTTGTTCACACAATGTGAAAAGTAAGAAAGATATTAAGAGTCCTACGTAAAATCTTCATCATCTTGCCTGAAAATCCGAGTAGTACGAAAGTATTTACAATGAAGATGGAAATCCTTCTTGAGCGAACGTCAAAAAGCTCATGGTAGGTGCTTGTGCGATTCTTTATGAATCAAACTTGTGATAACTGGAAAGCAACAGTGGTTTATTCTTAAATGAATTTAAACACGTTCAGGCCTCTACGCAATATCTTAGTGATCTTGCCAGAACACTCAGAGTGATACCTTAGTGTTCACAGTGATGAGTGGAAATCCTTCTAGTGTTAACCTCAAATAGCACTTGGTAGGTGACTTGCAAGATTCTATACGAATAAAGCTCGTGACAACTGGAAAGAAACGATGGTGCGGTTCTTAATTGAATTTCACTTGTTCCAGTAACATGAACTGACGGCTTCAAATCATGCGGATATTATTATCTAGATGATTCACTCTTTATGTTCGCAGTCAGCCTTGGACGGTCGAATAAAGATAACGGGTTTACCCGCGAAATCTTGTCAAGGAGGTTCTTAATTGAAACTACCTGCCACAAGTACGATATTTAATATCGTCCAACGGTCTTCACCGACCGGCGATAAAATGCTACCGAATTAGAATGAAATGTTCAAGGCCGTTTCATCCGTGTATATGTTTTGTTGCTAACTGTCTTATGCAGTGTAACAATAAGGTGGCATTGCGGTGTTCAACCCAGAAGAAGTCGTCAACACATGCTTATGCTTTCTGCACTTAATACTTCAATAAATTCAAGAAAGACTAAAAGTCAAGTCTTCCGCTGTATCAAACTCTAAAGCTTTCAAGAATTTATAAAAGTATAAGCATGTGGAACATGAAGTCACGAAGAGGCAAATATCACAAGTGATGAATGCACAAGGTCAAGGCAAGAGAACATGCTCAAAACTAAAGTCAAAGATCTCATCAGCATATTCACAAGAACAAGATCGAAGACTCAAGCATAGTATGCTAGGTTTAAGATTTTGTAAAATGGTGTGACCTCCCTTTGGGGGAGATTGATGGAAATACGTTTTTCCAAGGAAAGTCTCGGTCACATCATTATTATCATAGATCACGAGCTATAGACTATTTAGGACATTGTAACTTGGAGTGACCTCCCTTTGGGGGAGATTATTGGAAATACGTTTTTACGTATTTAGAAAGGATCGGTCACTCCAATGATACTGGGCTCGTGATCCAATATAGTCCATATAGCCCACATGTAGGGTGGGCTATATAAACCCCCTCCTAGCATGTTAGGAGGGGTTGCTCACTTTGTAATTCACACATTTTCATTAATCTCCCGTTACTTTCTCTCTCTACTACTTCCTCCTCTCCTTTCTCTCTCTAGTTCTTTCTTCTCCATTTCCATTCAATAGATATTTCATAGATTGCTTAATCCTAAGAAACTATGGACCTACAACTTATTAGAAAACTTCCAATAAAATATTATTTGGAAGAGGATAAGAGTATTGTTAAAATAAACTCATATAAAAAGAAATCTCTCATCAATTATATTTTAGTATACATTGAACTATTGTATAACTTAATGTGTTGCATGGTCAAATCACACAAAACATAATGATGGTTTAATGATCTTATGATATAATATGATTATAATGGAAACAAAATTTGAGTAATGATACTACATTCCAACTTGTTACTGAAAAAATAGTAAATCACAATGAAATGTAAAAATAAATAAAAGCGTATCAAAGATAAATTAATAGTGTATAGTTGGCATCGCTTATTTCTTAGTTCATGATTCTTTTTTATTGATAAACTCGGTGTTTGTGTTAACTATCAAATTTTGATAAGAAAGTCACCAACCAAATCATTAATGCAACTCTCAAATTCTATAGAGCATACAACTATTATTTTACAAATGCTAATGAGATTTGGAACACTCTGATATATAGATAACATATATTTTTATGCATATAATTTCTTGTGAACATCATAGTTATATGAGCCTAAATTCAAGCAATTGATACCTGATCAAAAACTAACTAATATAGGTAAAAAATTCGGAATGACAGGAAATGATTCAAAAGTACATGATCCGAAAGTCATTCAGAGAATTTTAACTTACTTTTATTATAACACTATTCTGAAACGAGTTCATTTACAATATGTTCTATGGGACTAAGTCTTAACTTTTTACTAGGTTGGATAAAGGAGTTCTATTTTTTATTATAATGCAATTAGTAATTATTTAGTATTTATTCGAGCAAAATCATATGCTAAGCTCACAGTAGAGACCCAAGATAATTTGAGTGAAACGCGAAATGTAAGGTTTTTATTATTAGAGAGTGTGTCTTTTCATAGAGTAATCAAAGCATAAACCATTTCTATAATGCTATATAATATGAGTCGTAGATTGGATGATTGCGTTCAAAATGTGTTTGACACTATGACCCCAGTCGCTTAATTAAATAATTAATACACACGAGTGCCAATAAAAAAAACATATAAATATGAAAACAAATGAAGGGAGTCGGTTACACATATGTCAAATTTCAACGTCATAACTCATAACAGAAATAAAAAGATCGAATTTGCCACCAAATTTTAAAAGAGATCATATTTACCACTAGATTTGAGAAGTTGGGGAAAATTTTCCAATCCTCTCATTTAGGTTGCCAACTGAAAATACTTCATGTGAAAACCAATAAAAGTTATGCTCTATGTAACAAGTTTACTCTAGTTGTATTGACATCAATCTAAGTCAAGACAATAGAAAGGAAAAAAACACATACACAATTAATTCATAAGAACGAATAGGTATATATTTGTCAATAATGAACTTATCGTCGCCATATTGATATGGAAACACCAGATGCTGAAACATCTAATGATTATCGAACCCTTAGACAGACGAGAGAGACATCGTTGATTCGTAGCATTCCTAATAATTTCAAGGGTAAAAGTTATAAAATACCATCGTACTTATTGATTTGTGTCGACTTTAAACACTTACTAATTAATCTCGTGACTTTACCATTGTACTTTCAAATTTGTTCCGACTATACCAATTTAAGGGTAAAATACCTATATTACCCTTTAAATGACCAAAATACCCTCCATTAATGGTTACCCAGATCTGATTTTTATCTTTTTCTTATCATTTCAATTATTATCTTTTTCTTGTCAAGAATAACATCATCCAATAACTGGAGAAACATGGCCGATAGAAAAAGATAGAAACTCGTTCTAGCTTTTGAAAAACGTTATAGAAACTCGTTTTTTAATTTGGGAAATCTTTTTTTTCATTCTATTTTTTCCGGTATCTGATGATATATACGGTGGTTGTTGACTTTTGTTTGAAGAAGAAGACTTTAAAAAGAAAGAAACAGTTTCCTTGGGAGTGGCGAAATTAAGAGATTACTCCGTTTGTGAAATTTCCGATTATAGTACTACTAACTAGTAATAGTGTAATACAGAGCTTTTGTACTTTTATTTTTTTTTCTTTTAATTTATTTACTTTATAACTGATGAATACTATATGTAAAGTTAATGTAACTTCTTTTGTACTTTTGTTTTGAGGCTTTTGTTAAAACCTCAATTCGTTTTTTAACTTTTGTGTTATGGTAAGAAGTTGAAACTACGATTTATACAAAATAAATATTGTTTTAAGTCATGTTAATTTTATTTACAGTTTGAGTATATATTTACTAAAATACTATTTAGTTAACTAAATACTATTTAGTTACCTATCATGTTAGTGTCATGTAGCTTCGTTTTTTATTTCGTTTTCTAAAAGTGTTGATATCTGGGTGATCTTTACATATACAATAATACTAAAATATCATGATTTGGCTTTTATTCAATTGTTTATGGATAGTAATTAATTAGATTCTAAAATGGAGGGGGAGTTAGAAGCAGGTGGCAATACATGTAATTATGTTGAAGAAGACAAGGGTAATATAGTTATTTTACGCTTAAATTGGTATAGTCGGAACAAATTTGATAGTACAATGGTAAAGTCACGAGATTAATTAGTAAGTGTTTAAAGTCGGCACAAATCAATAAGTAAGATGTTATTTTATAACTTTTATCCTAATTTCAAAGGTATTAAACAAATAAATGTCATACGAGGATCTATCCTTGTCAATAAAGTGAATGTCAGAAGTTTGAACAACAACTACAATTAACAATAGCGTGACCAATAGAAAAAAAACGCTTCCTTTCCTAGCACTAGATCTGAGTTACCAGTTTTCTAGACGCTTAAGTTTTTTAAATTATGGTATGCAAAATTATGATGTAATTTTCTCTTGTTCCTCTAAACTCTTGATAGATTGTATTAATAAATATATTTACAAATAAAAAGAAAAGTACACGGGAGGGGCAAGAAAATGTTAATGCAAGACTACTGTGATCAACGAAAAGCCAACGTTGAATATGTCAAAAATGTAGATTAAAAGTACATAACAACGGCGAGAATATAAAGATAGATTAGATTCAATGAAATATAAGTTAACTAATTGAGTTCTAAATCTAAAAAAACCTGATTGATTCATGACCTAATCGAATTAATTACACAATTAGACAAACAAAAAACATTAAATTGCTCAATGTATAGCGTTGGCGTAAAGTAAAATATACATTTTAATAAATATATAATATTAAGCCATATATATAGCTGTTCCTCAAAAATGACTAGTCATTTACTTGTAAGCATGTGTAATTTAAAGTCATATTGAGGGTTTTATAACTCGGAAACTTTCTGCCAGTTAATATTCGTGTATTATTGACCTCCTCATACTAAGACGGTAAGAACGACAACTCCACCTGAAGTAAATCCATAAGAACAAATAAGCATGTATATTTTCAAGAATAAACTTAATACGAAACTTGCAAAAAATATTGTTAGGAAAAAGATAAGAGAGTTGTCAAAAGAAACTCCGATACAAAGAATTCCCTCATTATTTTTATTTTAGTATACTTGGAACTATTGTATAAATTAAATGCATTACATGGTAAAAATCACGCAAAACATAATGATGCTTTAATGATACAAGACATTCGGAACCCGTGCGTTGCACTAAGGGGGCATGCGTTGCTCTTCTTGGGGGCATGATATTTGTTGTTATTGAACAAATTGTAAAATTTAGTATTTCTACTTTTTTAACTTAATTTTGTACTTTTAAGTACTCCCTCCGTCCCAAATTAATAGTCCCCCGACAAAAAACACATTGTTTTAGAAAACATCACTATCACAGTATTCTCTCTCTTATTTTTTTGCAAAATGACACTCTTACTCTTATGCAATTAATTAAAACTTTGTATATAGTTTGTAATTTTTAGTACCACTAGATGCAATATAGTAAACTTGTTACATTACTTACATCTATATTTGGAAGAGGACTATAATTTTAGGACGTCCAAAATGGTATAGGGGACTATAAATTTGAGACGAGGGGGGTATGTATGTTAACTTTGTATTTTATAAGGGTTTATGTTGTTAATATGACATAATGTAAATTCTTCTCACTTCCTTACCTATAAAAATGAAAAACAGCAATGCAAACTCTTATATTTGCTTTCTTTTCATCTCCAAATTACAAATATTCTTACGTGAATTTTATTTATCAATAATGTCATGTAACAGTTATCAGATAAAGTCATACCAATGCGAGATTTTGCGAGGTGCAAACTTGCAATCATGAAATTTTTTTGAAAAGCTTTATATCATTTCTTAAAGGACAACATGATATACAATTTGTGTTTGTTTTAAAAAGTAATTAAGAATTACAAAACCTCTTGTGATATTACGTTAATAACTTAATTCATATATTATTTAATGAATTCGAACATGACATTGTGCACCAATAAAAGATATCTAGGTTATTCTATCACATGGGAATAAATAGCTACTCCAATATTTGATGACTATTATATCTATTTATATTGATGAAAAACAAATAATGCTGGTTCACTTATTAGCAAAGTAGAGCCTTCAATAACAACAACATTTTCATAAATCATCTTTATACCGTTCATATAAGCAGATTAAACGAATCGACATACCAAAAAGGTCAACCAATCTTGTGGTGACGCATACGCTGAATCCCATACTTTCTATATGAAATTTAAGTAAGAAACTCTAAATATCTTCACCTTAGAAACTATCTAGAATAATATAAAGTTATAATGTATATTATTCCAGCATGAACATGCTAACTGATGCTCTTCGTTTTATGGATTATTGAGCACATGAGATTCTTCATATGGTTGAAACAAAAGATCTAGTTTCTCGCCATCGACTTCACCAAGAGATGAGTCCCACTATAATTTGCACGAATTAGATTATATTTTTGGTCTACACTTGGATATTATTATGTATGAGATAGAAGCAAAGGTTGTCATGAATTAGATGGATGACAAAAATATTACCTTTGATATGTGGCATATATCATGTGGCATATATAAGGCATGTCATATATATATATATATATATATATATATATATATATATATATATATATATATATATATATATATATATATATATATATATATATATATATATATATATATATATATATATATATATATATATATATATATATATATATATATATATATAGGGTGAGGTTATTTTCAGAACCAAATAAATGTACAGAACTGCGAGAACCACCTTTTTACTCTTAAAATGCACATGTATATTCATCGGAATAGTTCATTAGATAAAAATATATGAATTTTCATTATCGTAGGTCACTAGGAACATGTATCCTAGGACCATGCACATGTATTTGTTTTGCATGTATTATAACTATCTTTTCGTAGGATAATATGAAAATACATGTGCACTGTTCATATCGCTCATTATACTCGGATCTATAAGTAATAAAATAATTATTAAATGTTAATTTAAACATAATAATGAAAATATATATGCATTGTTAATAGTATAAAGGTAGTTCTCGCAGTTCTGTACATTTATTTGGTTCTGAAAATAACCTTACACTATATATATATATATATATATATATATATATATATATATATATATATATATATATATATATATATATATATATATATATATATATATATATATATATATATATATATATATATATATATATATATATATATATATATATATATACACTAGCCTTTAGACCCGTCCGGTGGATGAGCTAGCTTCAAGTATATATTTATTTAATAAAAATTGAAGTTATGTGTGTTTGTATTAGAAGTTTAGTATATGTAGTGTTAGTTATAACATTAATATTTTAATAATGTAGCATAGAATGGACAAAAATAACGTAGTTTAAAATATTTTATTTATTTAAGAATATTATAAGTTCATTGAATTTGCATACGTTAACGTTATTAATAAGTTTGTTACATTAAAATTTTTTAAAATTTTAATACTATTGTATAAATATTTTTTGTATTTTTGAATTTTATGAGATAATACATTTTGTATATGTTAATGTTATGAATAACTTTTTTACATTAATTTTTTTTTGAAAACAATATTTCATTGTTAAGTTTTTTTTGTTAGCAAAAACATTATAGTTAAATATGTTTTACAAATGATTTTGTTTTGTAAGCTTTGTGGTAAAGTGTATTCTAGCAAAAGTAAGCCCAAAAATCCCATTCCTGGCATTATGTTTTGTCACGTGTATAATATAGCAACAGTATATAGCCTAGTCCAAAACTTGACAGTCCGAATATCTAAAGATATTTTCATCTTAGTAAGTCCAACTATTGTGAATCATTTGTAATTTTTATTTTCTTTTTGAAGCATTTTATGGAAACCCTTTAATGAATTACATGTGTCATTTTTATAAAATTTTGTATTTGAGACATCATTTGTAATTCCAATTTTTTTTGAAGCATTTTATGGAAACCCTGTAATGAATTACATGTGTCATTTTTATAAAGTTTAATATTTAAGGCATTGTTTCACCATCATTCCTTATATATATTTATAGAATTTTGTATCTATGGCATCATTTGTAATTACTATATATATTTTTATAGAATTTTGTATTTAAGGCATCATTTGTAATTCCTATTTTCTTTTTGAACCATTTTATGGAATCATTATTATAGAATTTTGTATTTAAGGCATTGTTTCACCATCATTCCTTATATATTTTTATAGAATTTTGTATTTAAGGCATCATTTGTAATTTCTGTATATATTTTTATACAATTTTGTATTTAAGGCATCATTTGTAATTCCAATTTTCTTTTTGATGCATTTTATGGAAACCCTTTAATAAATTACATGTGTCATTTTTATATAATTTTGTATTTAAGGCATCTTTTGTAATTCCTATTTTCTTTTTGAAGCATTTTATGGAAACCCTTTAATGAATTACATGTATCATTTTTATAGAATTTTTTATTTAAGGTATTGTTTCACCATTATTCCTTATATATTTTTATAAAATTTTGTATTTATGGCATCATTTGTAATTTCTATATATATTTTTATAGAATTTTGTATTTAAGGCATCTTTTGTAATTCCTATTTTCTTTTTGAACCATTTTATGGAATTATTTTTATAGAATTTTATTTTTAAGGCATTGTTTCACCATCATTCCTTAAATATTTTTATAGACTTTTGTATTTAAGGCATCATATGTAATTCATATATATATTTTTTATAGAATTTTGTATTTAAGGCATCATTTTTAATTCCTATTTTCTTTTTGATGCATTTTATGAAAACAATTTAATGAATTACATGTGTCATTTTTATAGAATTTTGTATTTAAGGCATTGTTTCACCATTATTCTTTATATATTTTTATAGAACTTTGTATTTATGGCATCATTTGTAATTCCTATATATATTTTTATATAATTTTGTATTTAAGGCATCATTTGTAATTCCTATTTTCTTGTTAACCTTTTTATGGAATCATTTTTATTAAATTTTGTATTTAAGGCATTGTTTCACCATCATTCCTTATATATTTTTATAGAATTTTGTATTTAAAGCATCATTTGTAATTCCTATATATATTTTTATAGAATTTTGTATTTAAGGCAGCATTTGGAATTCCTATTTTCTTTTTGAAGCATTTTATGGAAACCATTTAATGAATTACATGTGTCATTTTTGTAGAATTTTGTATTTAAGGCATTGTTTCACCATCTTTCCTATATAAGGGTTTTTGATTTGATTTGATTTGATTTGATTTGATTTGATTTGATTTGATTTGATATATATATATATATATATATATATATATATATATATATATATATATATATATATATATATATATATATATATATATATATATATATATATATATATATATATATATATATATATATATATATATATATATATATATATATATATATATATATATATATATATATATATATATATATGTATATATATATATATATATATATATATATATATATATATATATATATATATATATATATATATATATATAGGGACACTTGCACCATGAACACTAACACATGCGGTGATGATTAAGATTTTCTGTTATCATACCACAATACTCAAGAGTGTTACAAATACATGTGTAGAAGCATATTATAAATACTTTGGTAATTTGAGAGAATCAAGTGTTTAACACTCCACAATCAATTCTGCCATTCACTTCAACTTCCATCTTCCTATAACTCCAATTTTCACTTCAACTTACAACTTCTACACATTAGATTAAAGTACTCAATCCTATTAAAGTGGTGACACTAAAGAATAATCACTTTTTCACTTTTAAACTCCAAATATAGCATAGATGTATAATGTGCATATATACTTATATCATGTATTTCATAATTAGATTTCAAGTAACTAACGATGCCTGAGAATGATAATCACAATCAATACTGTACCAATACACTTTTCTTATTAAAGCAAATCCTTCATTTGTGTAGAAACTAGAAGGGGGGAGGGGGGTGGGGGGTTGAATAGTTTCTCTTCTATTAGTCACCTAATTTAAATTACTTTGAATTAAGTGTGTATCAAAACTATCTTTTACTTGAATCTAAGTTGCATAATGATTAGTTTCAATTCAAATGCATTAGCAATGGTAATAGGTAAGTATAATGATAATGAAATAAGTAAAGAGTACGGAAATAGACAACCTAGTGACAAGACACCAAGATTTATAGTGGTTCGACAACGAGGCTCTATCCTCGTTTCTACTCTACTCCTCGAGTACACCTACTCGAGATTTCCACTATATCCACAAGCTCCCTTCTTGGCAGAGAAAGCCTTACATCGTTGCTTACATTACTTTCTGACACTAAGCTAAATTTCAAGGCCTAATCATTAGCTAGGACCAATCTACACAACGTTGCCTACTTCACAATTTAACGACACAAGGCTAGATGTCGAGTTCTAATCTCAAGGTAGAACCAATTTGCACGACGTTGCCTACTTCACCATTTTACGACACAAGGCTAGATGTCGAGTTCTAATCCAAAGCTAGAACCAATCTTCACGACTCTTCACTTTGAAGCTAAGTGAGAACTTCACGTAACACAACTACAAATCACCTTCAAGTTTAGTGAGAACTCGCAAGACACAACCACATCACTTTATAGTTTAGTGAGAACTACTACACAAATCTATTACAACTCAACTAGACATATCCAAGTACACACATGTAGCTTGGATCTACACAACACAAATCCAAGCAAACACATATGAAATGGATATACACAACAAATCTAAGTATTCACAAATAGCTTGGATGAACACAACTAGTCCAAGTATTTCATAAATACAAATGGATCAACAAAAATAAAAAGGCTAACATGATGAACATGAATAATTCATGGATTCATCTTTATCACAACACTAGTGAGTGAGTGATCTTCTCAGTGGACAAGGTAAATGAGGGGATCAAGAGGATAATCGTATGTAAACATCCTTAACACTTTAAGTGATCATTTACTAATGATTATGCTATAGAAAAGAGAAAGGGGGCTGAGAAAAACGTCCAAGAGGCTTGTTAGAAAATGAGATTTGATCCACTATTTATAGAAGACAAAGTCCAACGGCTAGCTGGGCGCGGATCCTTATCTAGCCGGCGGTACCTTATCGATAAGGAACCGCCTAGCTATTTAAGGTACCGCCCAGTAGAGTCCGCTACCTTTTTTGTCTTTTAGTAGGGTAGGAATATCTGAGGTTTTTAAAACCTTCAAAGGATATTCTTATGGCATATGGAATATGCCATTTTCAAATTTACATTTTCCATTTTAATAAAACATTTTCTTAAAAAGAAAGTTTATTAAAAAATATTTTGTCATATTAACAAAAGTGAGTTTTAAGGATAATCATTTTGATGATCACTAAGTATTATTAAGAAAAGTTAGTGATATGATTATTAGCTTGATGATAGTGTTAGTTAAATAATTCGTTTTGTGTTTTATACTAAATGTGTTGTATAGTTTGTTGTGATCAAAACTAATGAAAATTAGTTAACACTAATAATGTTTTTAGGCATCACTTGCATTAACAATCTCCCCCTTTTTGATTACGACAAACTATAAACTCATTTACTTAGAAACACAAAATATCGAATTATTAACAAGTTTATCACTATCATTTCTCCCCCTTTGTCGTAGCAAAAAGGTAAGCACAAGTCTTTGAAGATATCTGGACTTTTCTAGTAGCTCCCCCTAGCTTGGGGCACCAAGTGTATGAGCTAAGGTGACATGCTACACAAAGGTTAGTAGAAAGGAAAGAAACACCAATGTATATATGATCACTACCTACTAAGTAACTTGAGAGGGAGAAGGATAAGAAATATCAAATTAGAAGAATGTATTTGCTAAGTATGTCCAAAAAGGTAAATGACAAAATCAAGGTTCAATTGGTGGAATGGAGGTAGAAAGGAAACATCCAACCAATGAAGATGATAAATTTGTCAAGGGGTTAAAATTTAGATATGATGGAATAACCCATAAACAATTGTAAATATTAACCACGATCAACTCAAAAAGAAGAGAAACATCAAGAAAACAAACACAACACAAAGATTTCATATTACATAAATATGAAAAAGACAAACAAAGTAGATAGTCATACACACAATATGAGTATCTAAAGCAAAAGATATGGAAAATAAACCACAAAGCATAAGCTAGTCTAATAGTGATAATTTTCCAAGATAGCTTAAAAACACTAATGACTCTAAAACAACTAAAGTTTTATAACTCCAAGGGAGTGTAGCCCTTTAGTTGGAAAAATAAGATGACGATGCATCATTCGAAGTTTTGTCCACGGGAACGAAAACTTTGAGAGGAGGTCGAGTGAGGAGGAATTCAAGAAACTTTAACTTCTCATACACATGAGCAAGTTCAATTTGTTGAAATCGACAACAAGCATACGAGGATCCATGATGCAACACAAATTCGGTTGATGGGGGAAGGCCATCACACCTACGGTTTGGTGGTGGTGAGGAGAGTGGGTAGGTAATGTTTTTACAATGCCGTGTGAGGTTTGGGAAGGTTGAAAGATCATTGAGTTGAGGGGTGTCAAAGGGTTTTGGTGGTAGGGGGAGATTCTCCTTTTCTCCGGTGATGGGGTTAATGGAGTAGGTCTCATTCCAATACTTGATTGGAGAGAAGGTGGGGTTGTTGGGTGGTTTGAATGAAGAGGGTCCATTTTTCTTGATCCAAATAGGTTTAACCGAGATTTTCGGTTTCTTGGAAAGCTTGGATGAGGAAGTTTTGGGTGAGGAGGTTTGTGACAAAGAAATGTCAAGGTTATGAAAGGGAGAGTTAGGCATTTTTTAGGTGTGAGAATGAAGTCTCAAGGTGGGGGTATAAGAAGAAAGTATACAAGGCAAAGGTTTGAAAATCAAATGTAAAGTGTCAAGGAATGTTTAGCCAAATTGAGTAAACATGGAATCTTGACTGGGAATAGGGTGATGAAGAAAGACAAAAAACGAGCCATAAAATGACTTTCTGTCCGCGGTACCTTATAGGGACCGGCGGTTCCTTATCACTTAAGGAACCGTGCGTCTATAAGGAACCGCGTGCAGTGGACTTGAAACCTAGATTTTCCAGGGTTTTGAGAAAAACTAAGACTTCTTCAAAAAATTGCAAATCTTGGAATTTTACCTCTATTAGCACTAAATTTTGCTAGGGTTGCATAAAAGCAACACATTCACCAAGAATGTCTTGACAAAGGGTGACAAAATTTTGGATAACATTTTGAACCAATTTTAGTCAAGTTTTAGAGGTTGTGATAGATTTAGGTTCAATTTTAATTTGGAATTAAAGTTGATTAATGTGCACATAAAGATAGAAGCACACAATTCTAAGTCCATAATTCATTCTCATAAAACATGCATGAAAGAGATACATAAAGGAAATAAAAAAATTAAAAAAAAATTACTATCTAAAAATAAAACTAGATTAAAAACTAGGTCTTGATTAGAAGTCTTCCTTGGCTTGGTTTAAAGAAAAACTTATTAGGGAAAATCATCATTTATCTCCTAGGAGGATGATTGGCAAAGAGACTCAACAAAAAGCTTTGCAACTCTATGTGAGCCCCAATCATCTCCATTCTTAGGATATCAAGAAGATATAAGTTGTTGAGGCAACAAGGGAAATTAGTGCCATTGTGCATGAAATACCCATAAAAGCTAGGATCACCCAAGTTTGGAGTGTTTGAGTGAGGTGGAGGCGGATGAGGTATGTTCTCCAAAGGTGATGAGGGTGAGTGTGGAGGTATGCTCTCCAAGGGCGAAAAGGGTGAGTTTGGAGGGTTAAATGGTGAAGTCACCAAGGTATCATCAAAGTCATTCACAATGGGAATGCTTTGGATGGGTTGTGGTTGGGTAGTCACATCCAAGAGATTACTTGGAGTGAAGGGTGAGGAAAGCTCATTCATCCTAGATTGGAATGAAAAGGAGGTAGAACCATGAGAATGGTTGGTTCCATGGGTTGATGAAGTCTTGCATGGAGCAAGAGGTGATGAGTTTGATGAAGAAATGAGAATTGGGACAATCTCATTCTTAGGAGTGTGAAAAGGTGAGGAGTTAGGTTTAGCCATTTTAATCTTAATCTTAAGATTTTTCTTTGTGGTGGAGGTTTTGGATGAGTTTGAGCTTCTTGTAGAAACCATGGTTGAAATGAAAGGTTTAAGGTTTAAGGAAGAATGGTTTGATGTGTAAAGAACATAGCTAACAAGGTGTGTTTAAAAGGGTGAAGGGATGATCCAAACTAGTAATGGGTTAAAAACATTTTATGTGAACAATGAAGTTAGCTAACCTAGTTTAGGAAATGTGCAGGTTTTTGCAAAGAATCAAGCAAGGTTTACACAGATTAAGGAAATAGTGTAAAGCAAAGATTCTGTCGGACATAGTAGCCGGCGGTTCCTTATCTAGGGGCGGCGGTTCCTTATCAATAAGGTACCGCGAGTCTATAAGGAACCGTGACCAGTGGTGTTCAAAAATGGTACTTCCTCAAATTTTAGTTAGCCCAGATTTTTACCAAAGGATTTTCAAGCCAAAGTTAACTACTGACCAAAATCTAGGAAGCTAACTAACACGTAGGATGCACAAAGCTATGCAAATCATAATCACAATGGCAAACATTTAGGATAAATAACAAATAATCCAAACAAGTAGAATTTAGTTAATACACATCCAAGATAAAAATGTTCAACATTACATGTTTACCAACATGTATTCTTTGAAAACACTTCAAAGTCTTCACCTTCTTTTCTTGCCCAATCCCTTGATCATATTCCCCAAATACTTGAATCCCTTCCTTGACTCAACCCGATGTTCATGCAATTCACCTCGAGTCCTAATATTTTCATGGTAGAGATGCTCCATGTTGAGATCTTCTGGTACTTCACTAGAGGAGTAATGAGGTGGGGGAGCTAAGTCTTCAAGTCCATCCACGAATGAGTTTGAGATGGGTGGGAATTACTCGAAGAGTTGAAGTGAGAACTAGAACCTATGCCATCACCATCACTTGTTGGCATATAGGTGTCCTCATCGTCCATCTCTTGATGATCGGATTTTCGCGAACCTCGATCACTTCTTGGCTTTCTTGCATATACCTCTTGAATAGGCAACATAACCCGATGAACCAGGTGAAAGCGAGAAAGGTCGAGGTGGGGAAAGTCATGAGCAACCCTTTTTAAAAGGCGAGTAAGAAGCATAGCATAGGGAAGGTTTGTTTTGGGCTTTGAAAGGGCATAATTTATTCGTCGAGCGATATAGAATGCCAAATTGTACTTGGCTGATGTAAAGATGCAACTCAACATATGCACCATACAAGCCGGGATATGATCTCTGTTTCCACCAAGACAAAATACATTCTCCCTAAGGATATTTGCCCATTGGACCATAAAATCCTTAAGGTCGCTAGAGAGCACTTCATAGCGATTCACATTTCGCACATTTGAATGAAGGCTTCTCACAACGTTTCCATCAAGCTCTTTCGAAATGATGTCAAGGATAAACACCGGATCAATTTCGGTGTGGTCATTTGGAGGTTTATCGTAGCATTCCAAGAGAGCATCAAGTCTCCATTTATCAGTGAAACGACAAGTGCCTTCATATGGCACACCAAGAATTTCACCAAAGTTTTCGAGAGAGTAGTGAATCATTTGATCATTCAACAAGAATCGAATGAAGATTTCTCCATTGTATTTAAACATGGAGTAAGTGCTAAAGAATTCTAGAAGAAACAAGGGGTAAATCTTCTTCTATGTTGAGCAAGCAATCAAATCCCGAAAGCTCAAACATAGATTGGATATAGTCATAACCCGTTATTCCCTCGTCAACGACTCTACCTCATGGAAACAACGAGTAGAAAGGGATGGAAAGGAGTTTCAAAGTTGAGTGGAAGCATAGGCTTAGGAAAGGTTTGGCATGTATTGTCTAGTGAGTTGATGATCCTTTTGTTATTGTGAAGGCATGATTAGTACCTAAATAAACACAAGAAAATATTTATCCAATTACTCATATGAAAAATAAACTCAAAACTTAAAAATATGAGAATGTGTTATATCAATTTCTTGAAAAACAAAGGATTGAGTCCATAACATTCTCATGTTCACAATGTGTCTATTCCATTATTAACCAAGAACATATGACCTATGTTAGATCAACAATGGACTAGAACATTGGTTTTTCAAAATAAGGTTTTTAGGTAAGCATTAACAATGCAACTACCTATTTATTCATGGGTTCATCTCAATTCCATCTTTTAACCAAAATCACCTAGCCAAAATTCGGATTTGTCCTATAAGTGGGTTTTAGTGAAATCTTAATGAATATGAACCTAAGGAATCATAGTAAAATAACCATGTCAACCAATATTCCTATTAAGGTTCTAATTCAATTTCAATTTTAAAAATCCCCAATTATGAAAGGATGAACCCTAGAACAAAATAGATGAAATTGAAAGAAAGTACTTACAATTAATTGATGTTTGATGACGGATGACTGAAACCCACAACTTGGAATCAATTAATTCGAGTGATTGAAGGTTTTTGAAGCTTCAACAATGGTGGAAAAGGTGAAATCCGTCGGCTGTGTGTTTTTGGGAGAGAGATGGTTTGGTTTGAAAAAGGTTATTTTAATAAAACTGGCGCTCTGACAAACTTTACTGCCCGCGGTACCTTATCGATAAGGAACCGCAGGTTTGAGCCGCCAGAGATAAAGGACCGCCTGTAGAGGCTGGTTTTTATCAATGAAACACGCCAAAATTTTGAAAACCAAGTTATCTAAAATACTTAAAAATATATCTTAAACCTTTAGAATATCATTTGGATCATAATAACACTAAGCAATATGCCTTAATGAAGGATTACGAGTTGAATCGAGATCGAAAAGAACCGAAGTGGACAAACGACTACTCGTAGCGAAAAGGCAAAGTGGAGAGAAGTCAAGGGAAGAGAATCAAGACTAAGATTAATGCTCAAGGGATTAATGACAATCTTCAAATCATGAAGACGAAGAGCTTGTGTCATATATATAGTGGTTTAAGACGTGCCTTTCCGGCGAAACGATAAACGGCTTTGGTAATGAATAAACACAAAGAAAATATTGATGCATAGACTAAGATCACTTTCAATAATAGTCTTAGTCTAAACTAAAATATGAGCAAGGTATTGATTCACTTTCTCTCCCACAAAGGGCCTATTGACCATATGGGTGCAAACCATGGAAATCATGCTTGATACTTTAAGCTACTACTAACTCACTCTACATCACCATAGTGAGTCAAGTATCCAAGCAATGAAGGTTTGAGAGGATAAAGGAAAAGAATCACAAACCACAAACAAATGTCAAGGAAAGGATGCCATGAACAAGCACATAGTCAAGTAATGATCAAAAGAATGATCAAAGGGCGTGAGGAAGAACGATAGCGTACCTTGGCCACAAAGAGCAATCCATCAAGGAATCAATGCAATACCGAACAATGACTATGATGAGTACTAAGTCTTCAAGGACTAGTATCATTCTCAATCATCTTGATATCATCATTCAAACATGTTGAAGATCAATGAAGATGAGTCTTCGACAAGTGCAAGTAACTAAATCCACAACCAATTAAATGATTGATCTTCATGAGTACCTACACAAAGGAAGATGCAAACTAGTAGATACATTTCAAGAGTAGATCGAAAATGCATAAATACTACTAATCTAAGAAGGATGCAATATTACCAATTAAAAGACCTATTTTCCAAGAAAAAATAGTTTTGACCAAAGAGAAACTTTAGTACAACTTGACCTTCTAATTTGAGGAGACAATGGATCGATCCATGTTTTAAAGTACAATATACTTCAAAGATCTTGAGTGACCATCGCTCTGATACCAATTGTAGAAACTAGAAGGGGGGGTTGAATAGTTACTCTTCTATTAGTCACCTAATTTAAATTACTTTGAATTAAGTGTGTATCAAAACTATCTTTTACTTGAAGCTAAGTTGCATAATGATTAGGTTCAATTCAAATGCATTAGCAATGGTAATAGGTAAGTATAATGATAATGAAATAAGTAAAGAGTAAGGAAAGAGACAACCTAGTGACAAGACACCAAGATTTATAGTGGTTCGACAACGAGGCTCTATCCTCGTTTCTAATCCACTCCTCGAGTACACCTACTCGAGATTTCCATTATATCCACAAGCTCCCTTCTTGGCGGAGAAAGCCTTACATCGTCGCTTACATTATTTTCCGACACTAAGCTAAATGTCGAGACCTAATCATTAGCTAGGACCAATCTACACAACGTTGCCTACTTCACAATTTAACGACACAAGGCTAGATGTCGAGTTCTAATCTCAAGATAGAAGCAATCTTCACGACGTTGCCTACTTCACCATTTTATGACACAAGGCTAGATGTCGAGTTCTAACCCAAATCTAGAACCAATCTTCAAGACTCTTCACTTTGAAGCTAAGTGAGAACTTCACGCAACACAACTACTAATAACTTTCAAGTTTAGTGCGAACTCACAAGACACAACCACATCACTTTATAGTTTAGTGAGAACTAATACACAAATCTATTACAACTCAACTAGACATATCCAAGTACACACATGTAGCTTGGATCTACACAACACAAATCCAAGAAAACACATATGCAATGGATGTACACAACAAATCAAGTATTCATAAATAGCTTGGATGAACACAACTAGTCCAAGTATTTCATAAATACAAATGGATCAACAAAAATAAAAAGGCTAACATGATGAACATGACTAATTCATGGATTCATCTTTATCACAACACTAGTGAGTGGGTGATCTTTTCATTGGACAAGGTAAAGGAGGGGATCAAGAGGATAATCGTATGTAAACATCCTTAACACTTTAAGTGATCATTTACTAATGATTATGCTATAGAAAAGAGAAATGGGGCTAAGAAAAACGTCCAAGAGGCTTGTTAGAAAATGAGATTTGATCCACTATTTATAGAAGACAAAGTCCAACGGCTAGCTGGGCGCGGATCCTTATCTAGCCGGCGGTACCTTATCGATAAGGAACCGCCTAGCTATTTAAGGTATCGCCCAGTAGAGTCTGCTCCCTTTTTTGTCTTTTGGTGGGGTAGGAATATCTGAGGGTTTTTTAAACCTTCAAAGGATATTCTTATGGCATATGGAATATGCCATTTTCAAATTTACATTTTCCATTTTAATAAAACATTTTCTTAAAAAGAAAGTTTATTAAAAAATCTTTTGTCATATTAACAAAAGTGAGTTTTAAGGATAATCATTTTGATGATCACTAAGTATGATTAAGAAATTTTAGTGATATGATTATTACCTTGATGATAGTCTTAGTTAAATAATTCGTTTTGTGTTTTGTACTAAATGTGTTGTATAGTTTGTTGTGATCAAAACTAAGAAAGATTAGTTAACACTAATAATGTTTTTAGGCATCACTTGCATTAAAAATTTGTATTATTTTGAAATTTTAGCATCCGATTATATGAACAAAAGAACAATAAAAAACACACATTTCTTTTCATTGTACAATTCTTGATCCGACGTCATCATGGCTGTTCTACTTTTATGAGTCAACACTACTAAAAAGTATGAGCATAATAACCAACCACGTTTTACTTGACCCAAGCATTACTAAGACAATCAGCCCAAATCAAGTCAGCCAACTATAGAAACTCACAAAAGTCATCTAACCCATTTATCATTAGAAACTAAAATTTAGGCATAACTAATATTTCGTTTTTAGTGTAGTTGTCTTCTCAGCTCGATTCGAATTGATGTAACATTTTAAGCAAAGACTTGATTGTTTTTGGTTGTAAAATCTTTTTTGGTAACTATTTCTACTTGACACAAAGCATGTAAAAAGGTGAAAATAATATCTAATACTATGTATACGTACTAACTAAAAACATTTTGCACTTACACATTTAAAATACAAAATACGAATCTACAAATTTAATAAAACCACAACTTTTCTAAAAATACAAATTTATAAAACTTGAAATTTAATAACACTAAAAATTAAAATCTAATAAAACTAATTACAAAAATGTGTTAAACCAAATCTAACAAAACTAAACTGATTTTAAACCTAAAACATTTAGTCCAAACTTAAGTCTAATCAGGCCCAAATTAAAGAAACATCAAAGACTAGTATTTCAACATAACAAAAGTAACACGCAGCCAATTTTTTTAGAATGAAAAATCAAAACGCAGCCCTTAAATGAACTTGGCCCAATAGTAACAAATCATCAATGGCCCAAAAGCAAAGTTTAAACGCAGCCAGTAAAAAAAAACACTATCTTACTGATTCTTAAATCTAAGACCAACTAACTGCATATCAAAACAAAGCAAACCAAACAAGACAAACTGAATTTAGCACATTACTGGAAAGAATTAAACTACTCTAATATCAGCTAGCTAAAACCAAATATTGCAAAGAAAATAACGCAAGTGACCTGCACATCCTACAAATTCTATTACGTCACAGAATACTAACTAACACATGTATGCCAAGTACTATTATATCTATTTGAACAAAAATTAAAAGAGTAACCGATTCAAATAGCAAAAGACTGCGATACATGTACAATCAAACTCCAAAAAATCAATTCACGCAAGACTACACTTATTCCTATGCTACTTTAACAGCTAGCAGTCTATACTAAGAATACAGAAAACGTAAATCGTGCTTAACCATGACATCCGTCGTCTAGTCCATTGATGGCGAAGCGGAGCGCTGAGCTCGCTTAGAAATGAATCTCTACAACGCCAAACAAACTCCTACTGATCTGCTGACATGATCTTTTGAAACAGCAAAGCGAAACCTACAAAATCAAAGTAAACCGAAGGAAAACCAAACAGAATCTACAATTATGAAACCTGCATATACTGGTCTATAACGAACTAAACAGTAATCAAGATAAACGCATTCTAAGCTAGCCAAATAAACGCTAAACAGTTATCAAGTGCTGATCAAACTAACTTCTATTGAACGTATCTGAATGTTTACTGACTGAAAACGAATTCATTAATGAAGATCGAAGAGTAACATAACAGTAACATAACTGCTTTTTCAACTACTTTTCCAATATTTGATAAGGCTGAAAAAAAATACTATACGAGCTAAAAAAAACAGTAAACAATCTTATAAGCTGAAACAAGTCAATGAACAGTAACCGAGAAAAGATTGAAGAAAATTAAAGCTTTTATGGTAAAGAAAAACACTCTCAGTAACTAAAAGTTCCAATCATAAGCTCGATTGAGAACTTATGAACAGTAGCAAACAGTAGAGAAAGAAGATAAAACTTGAGAAAATATCAAACTTCATTAATGGAGAAAACGGTTACATTCTTAAACTGATTAACAGATTCTAAACAAATTTCTAACTGAAAATCATAAAACATTTGAGAGAAAAGCTAACTACTCCTAACTAACTATGTGCTAATCTACTCCTAGCTAACCGATTGAAACTGATGTCTTCATCTTCTATATATAGCCGTCTGAAGAGGGTGGATGACGTGGCTCCACCAATGATTGATTGACACGTGTTTAATACGAGGTTTACTCGTTCTTCATCATCTTCAACTTTGGGGGTTTCTTCGTTCTTGAGTATTGATCTAATTAAATGGTATCCTCTTGTAGAGAAGAAAGAGGTGATCATCTTTGCTGTTGAAGACTTCAATTGATTCTTTGTTGATCGTTCGTGATTCTTGTTTGCAGGTTTAGGTGGAGAAAATGTTTAACCGTCTTTCTCTCTCTTGCGTTGGAGAAGAAGACGTAGCAAGTTTATGCGTCTGTTTGTGTTGTTTGACCGATCTTGGTCAAATTGACCAAGTTAAGTAAACTTAAACTTTCCATTGTTTCTTTTTAGTCCCTTCTTATTTCATTTCTTTGCAAATGGTTATAAAAGCTTTTAAGTAATATCTTTTCATCCTTTGAATTGTAGAAATTGCACTTTAAGCCCTTGATCTTTGGAAATTTGGCAAATAAGGTCCTTGGAAGCTCGTGTTTATCTCAAATATACCTATATTACCTGAAAATACACAAACACCAAATACACGCGTAATTCTGATAATTAACAGTTAAATATCATGTATTTGACTGTGTTTTGAGTGGTATTTGGATCATTATTGATGAGTGTTTTCACACTTATCAACTCCCCTCCACTTGACCATTGCCATGTCCTCATGCAATGCAGCATTTTAAAGCACTAAAGTTACACTTTTCTCATAATTAACCAACCTTGGCCATTTTATGATTTAATAAACTATGCTATGCTATATGATGAATGGTTTTGAATATTTACAATGCAATGCAAAAGAATCAATTCTATTTATATATTTTTGATATTTTTCATAAATGGTTTTGATGGAAATAACTCATAAAGAATTCAATGACTTAGATTAGGGCTTGGGTACCATGGACATTTATCACCCTCAAGTTTCACTTTCCCCATACCAAGCTTAAAAATGGGATCATTGCATTCACAAGTAAAAAGTGCATCAACTTATTCATGACAATTAAATGTGGAACCGGTTATTAATTGAGCAAATTGCTTGTGGGCAAATTTGTCATTATTCAAATGTGAAATATAAGAAGTGTAAAATCCAAAAATAAGGAAGCACGGTTTTAATCCTAAGTAATCTTCTCATCCATTACTTGAAAAACCGCTCACAATTAATATAAGTCCGTATTAAGAGTAATAAGTCATTCGCCTTATGTGTAAAATCCTCATGTCATGCTTTCATAAGTAACTACACACTCGCTAAGGAAAGAAAAATAAAACTCACGCAATAATTTACATCCGCATCTTTTTGAGATTTTGGATCTTCAACCCCGCAACCTGTCAAGGTAATATTGGATTGGAGCAATCTATTAAATCCCCGCAACCCGTCAAGGTAATATTGGAACTCAATAGTCACTATAATTAACACCACACTGCCCCTCTTGGGAGTCTTGCATTATTTTTTTTTTTTTCTTTTTTTTTTCTAGCCACTCATTTTTTTCATAAGCCGCTCTTATTTTTCTTTATTCCTCACAAAGAAATTTGAAAAGAAGAAAAGGAAAAACACCCGCTAAATATGGAGCATGACACAAGTCTAGTACACATAAAACGTGCTAACTTAGAATCTTAAGACGTACTCATATCAACCATAAATGATTAGCCAAAAATGCATAAGAGATTACAAACCAATTAAAACCGTACTTGATTATTTATTAGCAATTATATACATGCGAAGAAAATAGAGATAAAGAAGAGAAGGGTTTAGCCACAAGTAATTGCCATGAAGTCTATCTAGCCCTTTTACACTTGCTTCAACTCTATCATTTCCCATTCTCCACAAATTTAAAATTTCAAATAATGAAATTGGTGGAAGCTTAGCCTAATAGACCAATGAAGGACTACATGGTTAAGGATACTAGCTAGAGAATGCTAAGATAAGCAAACTCGGGTTGAGTCAAAATATCCATGGTGGGCCTAATATGTCAAAGAAATCTAAACTTGTTAAAACCATGTTTTATTATATTTTTTTTTTCTTTTTATATATTTTTGATGAAAAAGAAGAAATATATACAATGCAATTGTGATATGCAAATGAAAAATGATTAATGCAAAAATTATGAATGCATATTTTTGGTGGCCAAAGTAGATCAAAAATTTGAAAAATGATCGAAAAATTAATTTTCCCAATTATCATGAAGTTAAGGCAATGGTCTAGGTAAGGTCACTTCGATAGAAGTCTCCCCTACACTTAAGATAAACATTGTCCTCAATGTTTAAGAGTATTGGAGTGAACTCCCCTACACTTAAGATATTGATAACCTTGCTTAACCCAAGTTAAGGAAGAGACAACTAAAGGGTATTCATATTAAGCACAAGTGTTTTGAATATCACAATAGCAAAAACTAATCGAAGTAAACCAGATACACGGGCCTCCTCCATAAGCTCCAAGCATGAAATGTGAGAGAGCAACCCTTGAAACAAACACCAAAAGACGAAGAAAGGCACCCCTCCACTTCAGCTCTACTATAACATCCTTTTAATTAAACCTAACCTATTGAAAATCTACTCTACGTTTTCTAACCTAGTTATTCAATGCTTGAGTTTTTTTTAACCCTAAGTCGCTAGCTCGACTCGGCCCCGAATTAAGTTGTCCTTGGGGAAACCATCATGGAGAATAAAGGATATCACTTTTTGAAGCTCGTCTCACATGATACACTCAAACTTAGCACGTTGCCATTTACTATAAGATTTACAAAATCCGCCTCGATAAATGGAACGGTCCAACGTGTTGCAAGTTTGTCTAACATACGAAATCTCGCAAATATGAAGTACCCCAGGATCAAATACATAGTTTCCATCTCTACATTCGAACAACTCCAAAATAGGTAACATCACCAAAGTAAGCTCATACAAGAAGCGCATATCAATCGAAGGCACACTCTTAAGTGAAGTAGATGAAAACCAAGGTGTCTCAAATTTATGTATCCCAGGATCAAAAACCTTTCCCTTCATGGGAAAATAAGAAGATGAGCTCATATCAACCATATAAGATTCCCCCTTAGTGATTAAAGCATCATGAGAATATGAAGGTGTAGGTATCAAAACATTCATAACTATTATATCCATATTAGGCTCATCATCATCAAAAGGTGGGTAATCTTCCATAGAAGGCATAGAAAAAGGAGGATCAAGATGAATAGTGTCTTGTGGAAGAGGTGTAGGCTCTAGGTTCCCAAAAAGCAAGTTCTCACTAAGACGAATCTCCTCTTCCCAATTAGAATCACTATCATCAACCTCAATATCAATATTAGCAAGATAAGCCTTTATGGTGTCATCAATATCCATATGAGAATCCATATCAAAGGTTTTGGGTTCTAAAGGTGCCATAGGTGAAAAAGGATCAATCTCTAAGAGTATAGGATCTTCATCAATAACCAACTTCAAGGGTGGAAGGGTGGGAATAGAAGGCTCAAAAGAAGGTATATTGAGAGAGTCACTCAAAGGGATGATATCATCATGAAAGTCAATAGGTGCAACCTCAAAAACCGGTGAAGAAATATCAATGAAAGGTTCTTCTTCTATGGAATCATCATTATGGTTTCCATTCAAAGCTTCAATCGAGGATATAAGATTATAAACGTGTGATAAAACCTCTCGAATATGAACATCTTCCACTTCTTCTATATGATCAACATCATCATCCAAATTAGGAAGGTCATCTTGACATGAAAAGTCCTCGGATAATATATCATAAGATGCCTCACTAGAATCACAATCATCATCCTCTACTTGTGGAAGATCTTGCATAAACTCTTCCTCAATCTCATTATCCCTTTCTTTGAACAATTCATCAAGATCGAAATCACCAAAATCACTAGTAGTAGCATGAAGGTCAACATGTGATGAAATCTCAATGTGATCATGAGGAGAAGTATCAATAGAAAGCTCGTCACATGGTTCGTTGGAAATACCCTTAAACTCTCTTTGGATTGGGATAAGGTTCTCAACACTAGAAGCGGTTAATTCTTCCAAATCGGTGTTTGTATTCGTGCTAAGAGGCTCGTCCCCCATGGTTAAAGAGTCGGTGGGTGCCACGTGAGGTAAAGGTGATGAAGGTGTGTCATCATTAAGTGTCATACAACTCGAAGGTTCCTCAGCATCTTCATCTATTAATGGATCAGGCCTACGAGTAAAAGTAGTCATGTATTGTCCGTCTTCCTCGATTATAAGAGTCTTAAGGAAGAAATCATTTGAATATTTCCTGAGGCGACAAGAAAATTTGTTCAACGATTCACGATACAAATCACCGAATTCCTTGTCATCATATTGCCAAGACTCAATTTCCTTTTCCTCAGTAGAGTTAATTAATTCCTTTAACAATCGATGCGTGTCTTTCATTTCCTTGTAGCTCATGTTTTTCATACCATCAAGCATCTTATAAACGTCATCGTACAACTTGTTCATTTTCTCAAGTAAAGAATGAAACTTCTTGACATTATCAAGGACATAGGATGGCGGATCCCTCGGTCTACAATCATAACCATAATGGGGTTCTTTTCCACAAAACTCACATGAATAAGTCGAAGAATATGGTGGAGGTGGATTTCCATAATTAGGTGGATTATAGTTTTGAAAAGAGTCATGATGATGAAAGTTCTCATGATTGTAACCTTGAAAATTCCCTTTATCACTAATAGTATCATCCTCAGCATCAACTCTCAAAGACGGCTCAATATCACATGGTAAAGCTCCTTGAGTTAGATAAGATTGTACACAGAGAAGTTGTCTTTGCCAATTTTCCTCGAAACGTCCAAGTATTCTCCTTTCCATCTCTTGAAGTTTCCTCTCAAAGGATTCACGAAATTGAGAGACATTTTGCATATTCTCTTGGTTAAACCCTTGATTATATCCTTGATTATGAAAAGTATCTTGATTATGGCATGGAAAATTTTCATCATTTTGAAAGCCTTCATTATTTGAAAATCCTTGATTATGAAAGGTTTCTTGATTATAGCCTTGAAAAGTATCATTATTTTGAAAACCTTCATAATTAGAAAATCCTTGGTTTTGGTATGGCACATTAAAAGTTTGATCATGAAAAGATGGTGGAGGTTGTGATGAAAAACCGGAATATCCCATATAGTCATTACAAGTGTAGTCCATTTGAGTGTTAGGTTGAAAATTAGGGTTCTCGGTTCCATTGTAAGCATATCCCTCCCCATAATAACCATTGTTTTGATCACATAAATAAGTATCGTGTGGACCACCACAAGTCGAACAAGGCGAATAATTAGCGTTGGCGGATCGTTGTTGCAAAATCTCCCACATGGAACGAGTATCCATGTTTAGTAAGGTGGCCGAATGTATATACAAGTATAATGACGTTTAAAAGCTTCCTCGGGAAAGGAAGTGATACACCAAAGGTGGTATGTTTACACGTGTGCGAGTACACGTGTAAGTAAACACGAGGAATGAGGGAGTAGCCCTCGGTCGACTTTTGAAGGAGAAGAGATTATCTCCCTCGAGGTTCGATATGAAATATCCACAAGAAAGTATATATATAATTACTACTTGGGTGCAAGACCTCCAATTAAGCCTTCCTTCTTAGAATACGCACCAGTGAACGGGGGGTTAGGTGGCGCGAAGCACTTAAGTACCTATTAACCCTTAGACGGCATTTTATAGCACGTCGCCTATCTATTCACTTTGGTAGTTTGTATTCTTCGAATTATTGCCTATTGGAAGTATTTATCTATTCTTGCTTAATTAAATTGGATCGATACGCGTGTCAAGGACCGGAACGCCCCTCAACACGGTGTATTGCCTCGGCAATACTTATGGAAATAGGTAACTTGGTTGTTCTTATACGTATACTTATTTACATATAATAATATATCAAAAATATTTTTGTATTTATTTGTTTTTTTTTTAAGAAAAATACTATATCTACGTAAAAAGCGATGAAAATGATATAATATATATTTTTGGGTGTAATCTTTTAGGAAAAAGATTACTTTTTGGATTTTTTATTTTTTTGGTTCAATTCTTTAGGAAAAGAATTGATTTTGTGATTTTTTAATTTTTTTGTATTTTTATCTTTTTGATTTTTTTTTATCTTTTTGATTTATAATACGTAAAAAATAACGTTCACAAAGTGAACGGATCCCAAAATCCAATCGTCTCACTCGAAATCGTTAATCTTCACGAAAAGAACCGGCAGCGGCGCCATTTAATATTTCGTTTTTAGTGTAGTTGTCTTCTCAGCTCGATTCGAATTGATGTAACATTTTAAGCAAAGACTTGATTGTTTTTGGTTGTAAAATCTTTTTTGGTAACTATTTCTACTTGACACAAAGCATGTAAAAAGGTGAAAATAATATCTAATACTATGTATACGTACTAACTAAAAACATTTTGCACTTACACATTTAAAATACAAAATACGAATCTACAAATTTAATAAAACCACAACTTTTCTAAAAATACAAATTTATAAAACTTGAAATTTAATAACACTAAAAATTAAAATCTAATAAAACTAATTACAAAAATTTGTTAAACCAAATCTAACAAAACTAAACTGATTTTAAACCTAAAACATTTAGTCCAAACTTAAGTCTAATCAGGCCCAAATTAAAGAAACATCAAAGACTAGTATTTCAACATAACAAAAGTAACACGCAGCCAATTTTTTTAGAATGAAAAATCAAAACGCAGCCCTTAAATGAACTTGGCCCAATAGTAACAAATCATCAATGGCCCAAAAGCAAAGTTTAAACGCAGCCAGTAAAAAAAACACTATCTTACTGATTCTTAAATCTAAGACCAACTAACTGCATATCAAAACAAAGCAAACCAAACAAGACAAACTGAATTTAGCACATTACTGGAAAGAATTAAACTACTCTAATATCAGCTAGCTAAAACCAAATATTGCAAAGAAAATAACGCAAGTGACCTGCACATCCTACAAATTCTATTACGTCACAGAATACTAACTAACACATGTATGCCAAGTACTATTATATCTATTTGAACAAAAATTAAAAGAGTAACCGATTCAAATAGCAAAAGACTGCGATACATGTACAATCAAACTCCAAAAAATCAATTCACGCAAGACTACACTTATTCCTATGCTACTTTAACAGCTAGCAGTCTATACTAAGAATACAGAAAACGTAAATCGTGCTTAACCATGACATCCGTCGTCTAGTCCATTGATGGCGAAGCGGAGCGCTGAGCTCGCTTAGAAATGAATCTCTACAACGCCAAACAAACTCCTACTGATCTGCTGACATGATCTTTTGAAACAACAAAGCGAAACCTACAAAATCAAAGTAAACCGAAGGAAAACCAAACAGAATCTACAATTATGAAACCTGCATATACTGGTCTATAACGAACTAAACAGTAATCAAGATAAACGCATTCTAAGCTAGCCAAATAAACGCTAAACAGTTATCAAGTGCTGATCAAACTAACTTCTATTGAACGTATCTGAATGTTTACTGACTGAAAACGAATTCATTAATGAAGATCGAAGAGTAACATAACAGTAACATAACTGCTTTTTCAACTACTTTTCCAATATTTGATAAGGCTGAAAAAAAATACTATACGAGCTAAAAAAACAGTAAACAATCTTATAAGCTGAAACAAGTCAATGAACAGTAACCGAGAAAAGATTGAAGAAAATTAAAGCTTTTATGGTAAAGAAAAACACTCTCAGTAACTAAAAGTTCCAATCATAAGCTCGATTGAGAACTTATGAACAGTAGCAAACAGTAGAGAAAGAAGATAAAACTTGAGAAAATATCAAACTTCATTAATGGAGAAAACGGTTACATTCTTAAACTGATTAACAGATTCTAAACAAATTTCTAACTGAAAATCATAAAACATTTGAGAGAAAAGCTAACTACTCCTAACTAACTATGTGCTAATCTACTCCTAGCTAACCGATTGAAACTGATGTCTTCATCTTCTATATATAGCCGTCTGAAGAGGGTGGATGACGTGGCTCCACCAATGATTGATTGACACGTGTTTAATACGAGGTTTACTCGTTCTTCATCATCTTCAACTTTGGGGGTTTCTTCGTTCTTGAGTATTGATCTAATTAAATGGTATCCTCTTGTAGAGAAGAAAGAGGTGATCATCTTTGCTGTTGAAGACTTCAATTGATTCTTTGTTGATCGTTCGTGATTCTTGTTTGCAGGTTTAGGTGGAGAAAATGTTTAACCGTCTTTCTCTCTCTTGCGTTGGAGAAGAAGACGTAACAAGTTTATGCGTCTGTTTGTGTTGTTTGACCGATCTTGGTCAAATTGACCAAGTTAAGTAAACTTAAACTTTCCATTGTTTCTTTTTAGTCCCTTCTTATTTCATTTCTTTGCAAATGGTTATAAAAGCTTTTAAGTAATATCTTTTCATCCTTTGAATTGTAGAAATTGCACTTTAAGCCCTTGATCTTTGGAAATTTGGCAAATAAGGTCCTTGGAAGCTCGTGTTTATCTCAAATATACCTATATTACCTGAAAATACACAAACACCAAATACACGCGTAATTCTGATAATTAACAGTTAAATATCATGTATTTGACTGTGTTTTGAGTGGTATTTGGATCATTATTGATGAGTGTTTTCACACTTATCAATAACATAAGATAATAACGCCTGGTCTTTTTTCATTACTTAATCCTAGCAACACACACTTTTCCTTAAAACATTTGCCTCTTGTTGCAACCACCAACTGAACCATTTTCTGCTCTTGTACCACTCGGATCATAACCATAACCATTAATAAAAAAAATAGAAAACACCAAAAAGATACTAACCATTCAACTTTCTTGTTGCCTAGATGATCTTCTTGAAGTTTCTCTAATGACCAAGATCTATTCTTTTGTCTAATATTTTCTTTTGGGTTTGTGACACACTTCCATCAGTTATTCATATGAATCTTTAAGAAATTTGCAGTTTCAAGATCTAGTATAAGGTATCGGTAGGCTATATTTGTTTTTTTTAAGATTCAAGATCTATGATGTGATGCGTTAAAAATCAGTTGAGATCTTATTTCTTTCTTTTTGTTTGATTCTTGTTGCGAGTGTTTCTTTTATTTTTGTTGCAAGTGTTTGTTGTGATCTTGAGTCGGTGAAGGAAGTTGTGATTGTGGGATTAGGCAGACATAAACTTGTAGTTGAGGTGTAACTTGGTTTTTAGTTGAATCTACAGCACAAAAACATTGTGGTGGTGAAGATTGTAATTGGTCACAGGTGGAATTGTGATGACGGGATCAAGTCATGAAAATTTATAGTACACGTGAACTTTTCATATGCCCAGAAGATTGTTTGTATCCATCTTGGTTTAATTTAATGCCATAAATAGTGTAAATCAGCAAACTCTTGGTATGCAGTGGTTCGGTAACTCCATATGCATTCAGATCTCTTGGTTTGCTTCACATTACTGAAGAATGAAGTGTACATTGAAATCAATAAAACTTTATTACTGCCCGTTTAACATAGGGACTGAATCTTTAGAGATAATAGATTATGATGATAATATGATTATGATGGAAACAAAAAGGCGGGTAATAATAACACATTCCAATTTGTTGAATATGTCAAAAAAAAACGTTGAGTATGGTAAAGGAGACAATACGTTTTGAAAGAATCCTGTCAATAAAAAGCTAACGTTGAATATGACAAGAACCTATATCTAAAGTATATAACCACAACGAAAATATAAGGATAGATCTAATTCAATGAAATATAAATTAATTAAGTTAGTTCCAAATCTAGAAAACATGATTAATTCATGACTTAAATGAATTAATTAGGAATTGAGACGCATGAAAAACCTTATATTGCTTTATATAGCGTTGACATAATGTAAATTATAGATTTTAATAAATATACTCTATAGGCATATAATATTTCCTCAAAAAAGACTAATATGTTACATATAAGTATGTGTACATTGAAAGTCGTATTAGAGGGTGATATAACTCATAAAATTTATGCCAATTTATATATGTGCATTGAACTCCTAACCATAATAAGTGAATAAAATAAGAATAAAAATGGCACCTAAATTGAATCCATAAGAACTAATAGGCATGTATATCATGAAGAATAAACCTTACCGTTGATGGCAAACACTAGATGATTACAAAACCTTGATGAGACTGCAATTATACATAGTCTCATCGTCCAAATCGGGCTATAAATATGCTAATATATCATAAAAACCATACAAAAACCCTTGTATTTGTTCAATGTGTGATTGTAGGTTCGGATATCGTGAATTCAACAAAAGATCACAAGAATCAAGCAAAAACGAAAACGAGAAACGAAGCCGCACAAAGAACCGGACACAAACAATGATTTTCCAAACAAGTCCTTGAAGTTTGAAGATTTTTCAAGATTGGTCCCTCAAGAATTGAAGACTTGTCACATTTAGCCCTTGTAAATCTAAAATATAATAAGTGGGTCCTTTAAGTTTCAATATTTGTCATTATTAGCCCTTGAAGAATGCTAAAATTGCATATTTAGTCCTTGAATCAAGTTAAAAAGTTTAAGGGACTGAAGTTGTAAATATGTCTAAGTTATTTTCATTAGATTTGCCCTAATAGTTGTAAATTAAAGTTTGGATATCAAATGAAGAAAATTTCATAGCTCGGGGGGGGGGGGGGGTATCATGTCACATCTAAAACCCATCTACCCATCCAACCCGGTCCATTACCCATCTATAACCCACCAACAAGCCCAAACCCGACCTTACCCGAAACCTAGCCAGCCCACTAAACTATACACGTCATATCCCACTAAGCTACATATTATTATTAATATTTAGTTTAAACTTATTAAACTAATATAATTACCCGCCTAAACACCCACTATTAACCCTTTTAAGATCAAACCCAGCTGTTCTTCAATCCCATAACCCTAATTCACAAATCTTTGTTTACCCAAAATTATGCACCTCACTTTTTCATATCCCCAATTAAACGCACCCTTAACATAACTCCACCCCTAACCCGCATTCACACTCACCCAATGGACCCACACATGGCTCTCCTGTCCCATTGTTTGTGCATTTTTAGCAAAGAAGAAATCCATATAGGGAAATCAATGGCTAAAATTGATATCTTGCTCCCAAAGGGTCCTCCAACGACTTAAATTTATTCAACTACAACTGGCAAACACAAGATCATAGCTAAGATATCACAAGCTTAATCTTGACCAGATTTAAAATTCAAGACCAAGAGGGCATTTTGGAGACTTCAACTAGCTAGGGTTTATTTTTCATGTAATTCTAGTATGTTATATCTAGTAGCATATAAAGGGTCGAGTTGTGATCCTTTATTTTGTTCTAGCATTTGTAGTTTTTTTAATTATAATGAAAATTTAAATTTTATTTTATATAAACCTGCTGAGTTCCAATTTAACTTATTGTTTTAGTTTAATTTATTAATTTTATGCAAAACTTAGTTTAATTAATTTTATCAAAATCAGTTTTTGTTCAAGGACACTTGGCCAAGACTCTTTGAGACCCCTTGACTTATATCTGATCATAGTGGAGTGATCTTGACAAGATCAACCCACTGTGAAGATATAAGGGAAGGTTACTTTCCCTTTTAGTGATTTACATAAAAATGGTGATTTAAAGATTTTTGTTAAAAAAATCCATTTTCTTTACTTTGTTTGCTACTCATTGTTCATTAAGCCCTTCCAAAAGCTGATTTAAAGATTTTTGTTAAAAAATCCATTTTCTTTAGAATTGGTGTTGTGGTTTTAATAGGTACAAGATCCAAAGGGCTGTGACTATTGTAGTCTGCCCTCTTTTTCTCCTTGCACAAACAGCTATAAGCTCCTTAAAAGCCTCAAGTCCCTAGCTATTAAGGAGATGGAATCAGTCATAGTGGGGCATGGATGTGGGTCCCACAAGGTATAACCTAAGGGCTTGAACCCTCCTCTTTAGTAAAAGTTTGATGTTATTTGGTGAATTTTTTGAGATATGACAATTGTGCAAGTTTTCTGTTTCAAAATTTGTTCCTTTATGATTATTACATGTGTTTCAATAGTTTAGAATGAAGTTGATGTTGATTTGCAAGAAATGTGGTTGTTAAATGTTTATACCAAAATATAAGAGGTGTTTGGATAAGTAGTTTAAAAACTTTTGGGTGACAACAAAAGGGTGTTATTTGCTTGAACACTTGTCTTTTTGTCGGATATTTATCTTTTGAGTTTGAATTTGTGCTATTTGTTTGGTTAACTCTGTGTGCAAGTTTAGCTTTTTTCTGCCAAAACTAGCCTAATTCAAACAGTAAGCTTTTTGGGATTATTCTTTGTGACAGAACTTGAACCCTTGTTTGTTGATATATTTTAGGCTTCTTTAGGTATAAGAAGTGTTGGTTTTGAAGTTAGTAGCTTATTTAGCTTTTCAATCTCACCTTTTTCTGATTACTAGTATCTGCCCGATATCCCAATTTTTTTGTTGTCATCTAATATCGGACATCAAACGCCTTGCCTCTGTACCCGATATGTGACAGCATTAATAAGTTGTTTGTGCTTATTATTTGCTGCAGTGTGCCTAATTGTGCTTATAGGGTGCTAGGGTTTGCTCTTTTATTGCTTATATTGACTCCCCACAAGCCACTGCTTGTGGGGGTGCCCTTATTTCCACAAAAAGCCAACAAACAAGCAAAATCAAGGTTGTTATAGCCCTCTGTCTAGATAAGCTTGTCAGTGGGAACAAAGTACCCACTGACCACTTTGGGTTCCTACCCACTGATAGTTCAAAACAGCCAACAACTTATTTTTTAGACTTTCTAGCTTAATCAGTTACTGTTTTTAGCTTTTATCATTTTTACTTGATATTTTATAACATTTAGGATTTTTAGAAATTAGTTTTGTATTTTTCTCACTTTTTTTTATTTTCTAATATAATTTTAATTTAAAAATAACTTTTAGGGATTTAAAAATAGATAAAATTAGTTTACAAATTTAAAAAAAAATACTTTTTAGCATTAGATAGATATATTTGAGGTTCACAAGTTATAAAATCTTTGATTGAGCTTTTTGTTAATTTATTTGATTTTTAGGGCTTTAATTAGCATTTAAAAATTAAACATTAATTAATTTAAAAAGTTACAAAACGTTTTCTTGATTTGTAAAGATTAGTTATATTTTTAGGGATTTAATTTGAGTTTTTGGAATTTTTTTAGTTAAACTTTTATTTTTCGTCACGTTTTACAATTTTACGTTTTTTTACGTCGTAGCTTAATTTTAGCGTAACCGTCTTTACTTTTCAATCTCTTTTCTCTCCAAAAACATACTAATCCAAATAATATTTTTAATATTGGCCTAACACATATACACCTCCTTCGAGAACGAACTTTCATTGTCGAGTTTCGCGTTTTCCTGAACGTGATACTTAATACTTACCAAATTTACTCCTTTTACCTAAAAGGTGTATTTTTACAACAATCAAACCTCAAAAAGAAAATATTCATATACAAATAATTCCCTCATTAATTATTGTCTAAGTACACATGGAACTATCATAAGAACAACATGATTTCTACAAGAATTAGTTTACATGATAGAAGAATTGATCTTCGCTCGACCCGATGCTCAGTTTGTGATAATGATTTGGAAACGGAAGAGCATATCCGGTGAAGTGTAATGTTGCTGCATAAACATGGCGTGACATTCTAAAATGGTGGAATCTTCATAATACTCTAATTAACGACCTCAAGGATATCTACTCTCTTGCAAGCCGCTCCCTACTAAAGTACTCGACACTGTGATCCACTTCGCTCGTTGGATTTTTGGAAGTTTAGAAACGGCACATGTTTCTCGTCAACAAGACCAAAGGAAATCTCATTCTCAATGATGTGAAACATCTTTATTTTATTTAGATTGTAAATAAACTCGTAATTTCAACTCATGTAACTCTCTATCCACCTCTTTGTAATTGGTCACGTATCGTCTTGCTAAGCTTTTATTTTCTAAGCCTAAATTCAAGCGATTGATACGAAAGCAAGAACAGATTAATACATTAATACAGTAAAAAGATTTGGTATGACAGGAAATGGTTCAAAAGTAAGTGATTCCAAAGTCATTCAAATACTTTTAACTTACTTTTATTGTAGTACTATTCTGAAATGTGTTCATTTACAATGTGATCTACGAGACCAAGTCTTAACTAGTTACTTGGTTGGTTTAAGGAGTTCTGTTTTTTCTTATAATGCAATTAGTAATTAGTTAACATTTATGCGAGCAAAAGCCTATTCTAAGCTCACAGTAGAAAGTCAAACTATTTTGAGTGAAATCATCTATATATGTTTATGTGAAATGTAACATTTTAATTATTAAAGAGTGCGTCTTTTCAAAATGAGCTTGACTTGATTAGTCGAGTCACTCAATTAAATAATAAATACATACATGTGCCAATTAAAAATAAAAATTAATATGCAAACAAACGAAGGGATTCGGTTACTCATATGTCAAACTTCAAATTCATAACTCATAACACAAACGAAAAGCTTGAATTTGCCACCCAGTTTAAAAAGAGATGATATTTTCCAATATATTTGAGATGTTGGGGCAAGTTTGTTTCCTCTCATTTAATTTTACGATGGGAAATACTCTATGTGGAACTTATTTTATGCTCTATTTAACAATTACTATAGTTTTATTGACATCAATCCAAGTGAAGACACTAAAAAGGAAAACACATGTACATGATTCATAAGAACGAATCCGCACGTATTTGTCAATAAAGAACTTATCGTAACCATTTTAATATTATAACACCAGATGCTCAAACATCTAGTGGTTATTGAACCTCTAGAGAGACGAAACCTACACCGTAGACTCGTAAGATTTCTAATATTTGAACGGTATTAAGAAACTGAATGTCATGCGAGGATCTATCATTGTCAACAAAGTGAATGTCAGAAGTATGAACTACAATTAACAATAGCCTCACCAGTAGAAAAAAGAGCTTCTCGTCCTAGCGCTAGATCCGAGTTACTTGTTTTCTAGACGATTAATTTTTTTGAATTACGGCATGCAAAATTTTGATGTAATTTGTTCTTCTTCCTCTAACCTCTTGATATATTGAATTCTAATAAGTATATTTACAAATAAAAAAACGAAGTATATGCACAGGGAAATAAAACATTTCGCAAGACTCATGTGATCAATGAAAAGCCAACGTTTAATATGTCAAAAATCTAAATCTGAAGTACATAACGACGAAGAGAATATAAAGATAGATCTAATTCAACGAAATATAAATTAACTAATTGAGTTCCAAAATCTCGGAAACATGATTGATTCATGACTTAAACGAATTAATTAGTCACCGAGATACAGGAAAAACCTTATATTGCTTTATGTATAGCGTTGGTATAGCCAAAAATATACATTTTAATAAATATATAATACTTTTGGAAGAAGCAAAGATATTATTAAGCCACAAAGGCAAAACCAAATAACTAATTAAATACATAGCTCTAAGATAGAGCCTGAAAGAGAAACAAAACTAAAAAAACAATAAGACCAACAATAACCAAATTTAATAAATATAACATTGAGCCATATATATAACATTTCCTAAAAAAATATTAATCACTTACATGTAAGTGTATGTAAATTTAATGTCGTATTGAGGACGTTAATTATAACACATAAATTTTGTGCCAATTAATATATACATGTATTATTGACCTCCTAACCATATTAAGACACTAAAAACGATAACTCCACTTAAGTTGAATCCATACGAACTAATAGACATGTATATTGATTGTCAAGAATAATCTTGATACGAAACCTAAAAAAATATTGTGAAGGAAAAGATAATCCCTCGTTAATTTTATTTCACGAACTATTGTATAACTTAAATGCATTGCGTGGTGTAAATCATGAAAAACATAATGATGCTTTAATGATCTAATGATGATCATATGATTATGATGATGGAAACAAAAAAGTGAGTGATACCACACATTCCAACTTTTTATTAAAAAAAAGTAAATCATGATAAAATGAAAAAACAAAGAAAAGGAAACAAAATGAGAATGTGACGTGGCTTATTTCTTAGTTCATACATTAATACTTTTTTATTGATTTTGTGTTAGCTATCGAATTTTGATAAAATTAACCAAATCATTGATAATTTGATACAACTCTCAAAGTCTATAGTCCATAAAACTATTGTTTTACAAACGCTCTCTATGTTCTCAAAGTTGAAGAAAACACAATGAGACTTGGAATACTAGCCTCGTAGTTACATGACCCAAACCTGGATACAAATGAGTTTTGTTATACTCTATAGTTCTGTTTGCATTTATATACATCCAATAATAACACATGTATACATTCAAATTCTAAACAAAATGAATAACTTGTTAATTGATTTGACTAAAATACTTTTTAATTTGTTCTTCGATCTTTATCTTTCTCATCTTTATACGCCTAGATTTCGGCAAATTTTTCCGACTATAAACCACCATCCCGGTTATTCATTCTAATTAAAATTTGACATCTTTTCCTGATTTACAACATGTCCTACACATGGGTACTTTGCACCCCATAAACGTCTTCCATTTAAAATTTGCAATTGACATCCACCTTTTATAGACGGCACTGGATGAGACAGCATAAACTAGTCCCAGTTTCATCATCATAACTATAACGAGCAGATCCTGATAAAGATCTGACCACTCAGAAGTATTTAACCTCTTTTGTTGTCTGGTCATACTTCTTGTCTTAGCCATTCCTACAGGATTCAACAAGGAGCTGAGATTGACCAGCCAACAATTTTTCAAAGATTTATAACCGACTTTCAAAGATTTCATATTGGATACAATACATTTTTTCAAAAATACATGACTTTGATTAAAGCCAGTATCGTCATCCAATCCAAGTCAAGAAAGATCCAGAATACAATCGAAATGCAATGAACTATGATAAGGTTATAGCGTTGCTAGAAATAGTGTGGTTAGGCAGAAAAGCTATAGAAGTAAAACATGGAATTAGGTGTGAAGTGAAGGTTTATAAAGCTCATAACAATTATACAAAACCTTAAATAAGATCAAAGCACACATAGCGGAAGCGATTTAACAAGATCATAATTAATAACACATTCATAATTAATCAAGTTAGGTTTACATACCTTTTAGCTAGAGCAAATCCACAAGAACACCAATGAACCACCAATTAGGGTTTATAACGAATACTACCAAGATATAGTTTAAAGTAAGACTATATTACACTCTTCTACACACGTAATGCAACGAGCTAATCGTGATTCTAGCGTGTGTAAACCAGGCTTCTACGCTTGTGGAAAATCTACCCAACAACCCTAGAGAGGGGCTAGGACTAGATTGTATAGCAAAACCGAATACCAAAGAAACCAACAGAACTCTTGTTTGGGTTTGGTGTTGCGATCGGCACATGGGAAAAGAAGAGAATGGATGGGATAAATAATGAGGCCAAGGGGTGTTTATATAGGCTAGGCAAACTTGTTTTCCAAGTCATAAACGAATAAGGAAAGAAAATCTTTCCCTTTTTTCCCCTTTGTTTGGCCGACGGTCAAAACATACCCCAAGGGTGTTTTCGAAACTTTCCAACTCTTCTTTTCTCTTCTAATTTATTCCACAACGTTCGTTTAATACATAACTTTTATTATTTAATGACCGTTAAGTTAAAGCTCGGTTTAATTCAATAAATATAATAAATACATTTATTAAATACATTAACCCTTTACGTATTGTGTGCAATCCCGTAATCTCGAGTTCGATCCTAACACACGACTACTAAATTTATGTCCATAAACTTTCAGCTCCCACTTGGACAAATTTCGAATATCGTGATTAAATTAATTGGCATCTAGTTACACTAGCAATGTCTCTAGTACAACTCGAGTAAGGTCTCCTAGATAAAACCTTTTAATGATTCATCATTATTATTATCCTTTCATTTCAAATACAACGTTAATAGGATATAGATCTCAGTCATTCCTTTCATTAACCATTTTGTTTCTCGTTTACGGATATAGTAAGATTACCAAAACAAATTTGGGTGCGGCCACACAAACATCTTACTACTACCCCGAGGGGCTCAGCTGTATTATACTTCAAATTAACTTGAAGGAAAAAATCCCTTTTTTTTACTACAAGCGAAACTTACGAACTTTGCAACACTTCTAAAAATAACCCTTATAGCTACCAGTTACGTTTAGCGTTAGGTTATCTCACAGAAATGCACTACACTCGTGACAGTTTCTTGGTATCTCATGTCTAAGGATAACTATTTATGATTTACCTAATGACAAAGATCCATAAAGTAAAATCATATAGTTGTGTTAAGTCCAATATTTGATTCATCAAATATCATCTAAAATTGACCAACATACTTTCAAGTATACTCTGTCACTATTTTGAATTGTCTTAGTTCAGTAATATACCCATATTACTAATCGACAACGGACATTTAGAACATAACAATTTATTCATGGGTTAAAACATGTAAAATTGGATACAAATCAAATAACAGAAAATAAACGAAACTCAATCTTTATTTCATCAATTCAATAATGTCTTAAACATCTTTTATCCAAATACTAATCATAGATTTATTGCATGAAATCGCTAGCTAGTTGCAGCCCAATAGCCTTGGCATGCTTAACTACCTTTGGTCTAGGTAAAGCCTTAGTAAAAGGATCAGCTACGTTATCATCTGTGTGAACTTTTATCAATTTTATTTCTCGAGCTTCAACTTGTTCTCGAACATAGTGATATCTACGTTTAAAGTGTCTGACGCCTTTCATGACTCCAGAATCATTGACGAATATGATTGCAGCAGAATTGTCACAATATATATCAATAGGTCTTTTAATTGAAGGCATCAATCCAAGATCTCCAATAAACTTCCTAATCCAAACAGCTTCCATTGCAGCTTCTGAAGCAGCCATGTACTCAGATTGAGTAGCATGCATTGCAATCGTTGTCTGCTTCTTGATCTTCCAGTCAACTACTCCTCCATTGATAACAAACACGTATCACAGAAACCTGTAACATTTAATTATGTGTCTGGTTTGCCCCCAAATACCAAAAACATATCTTTCGTACTCCTCAAATACTTTAGTATATGTTTAACAGCATTCCAGTGGAGCTTCCCTGGATTCTGTTGTTAAAGACTGACCAAGTTTTGAGCAAATGCCACATCAGGCCTTGTGCAACTTACAACATACATAATAGATCCTACAGTCGAAGCATAAGGCATCTTTCGCATATAAGCCACCTCTTCTGGTGTTGATGCATCTAACTGATGACTTAGTTCATGCTTAACCTCCATAGGTTGAAAACCTTTCTTAGAGTTATGCATGTTATACTTCTTCAATATCTTGTCAATATAAGCATCTTGGTTAAGACCAATTAACCGTCTACTCCTATCTCGATAGATTTTAATTCCCAGAATATATGCAGCATCTCCCAAATCCTTCATAGAAAAATATTTACCAAGATAATCCTTAACTTCTTTAAGTCTTGGAATGTTACTTCCCATGATTAATATGTCATTGACATATAAAATTAGGAACACTACATTACTCCCACTAGCTTTGCGGTATACACATGGCTCATCATGATTTTGAATAAATCCGAACTTTTTGATTTCTTCATCAAATAGTTTATTCCATTGACGTGATGCTTGCTTCAAACCATAAATAGACCTTTGAAGTTTGCACACGCATTTTGGATATTTAGGATAAACGTACCCTTCCGGTTGTTGCATATAGATTTCTTCATCTAAGCGATTGTTCAAGAAGGCAGTTTTAGCATCCATTTTCCATATCTCATAGTCATATTATGTTGCTATAGCTATGAGAATCCTAATAGATCGTAAGTCTGTGATGTGTGTTTGCAAGTCCTAAACAAAGGGGTCAAAAACTTGATGTTGCGAAAGTGAGTTTTAAATTTATATTACTAGAGATTACCAAAAAAGGGACTAAAAATACAACACGGGCAAGTATACCCTTTCGTTCATAGTATAGTCTAAAGGTAAGCCCAGGTCGATCCACGGGATTGGTGTTAACAAGTTAAAACAATTATCTTTAGAGTTTCACAAGTTCTAAAGACTTGATCTTATCAAAATGATGATTCAAAGAACATATAAATGCTATATACCTATGATGAATTACAAGCACATAAACAAGGTAAGACAACATGTGGATTACTAGTCACACATGCAACATCTAATTAATATAAAAAAATCCGACTAAATATCATGTCATACCAAAAGCATTAAGAATGGTTTATGCTTGATTTCGATAACTAAGCTAGTAGATGAAATTATGCAAGAGTTGGTATATGTTTTAATCCACTAATCGTTACAAAAGTGATTAACAAAATTCATTTACTAGATGACATGAAATTCATCCATTCACATGAGTACTAGTCAATGATCATGTATGAATCCAACATATAACAATGGTCTTACATAATAAAATATAATACAAGAGCATCTAAATCACACTTATAATCATGAACCTGGGAAAAAGTGTGCCGCACAAAACTAATTGTGCGCCGAACTTCGACCCTGTGAAGCTAATATATACAATTCAATAATCAAAATCACAAGCATCAATAAACTAGAAACATATCAATTTGATCAGTAAAGAAATGTACTAAATCCATTTATGTGAGTGGTTTGATTACAATGTACCAAATCCAATATTAGGATTACAACAATCATAAACCCAAATTTAATGATTCCATGATTAACCAACATCCAAATGCTACTGAATATGCCCAATGAAGGTGGTAAATTCGTGGGTTATGATGGTGGTGGTGATATGGTATTTCACTAAGGATTAGAAGAGTGTTTGGATCATTGGATCCAGAGATCCTCACCTAAGCTCCCCTTCTCCAATGGAGGTTTATGATATAGATAGAAGTTATATATGAGATGGGATGTTTCTTTGTGTTTTCTTGGTTTATATAAAGCCTTTCTACCACTTGGGGACCAAGTATAAGTCATATGATCGGATTAGCAATGAATGGGAGTAATAAATATGACTTTTAAGCTGTGCAGAAGGAAAGTGCGCCGCACTTTTTCATTTGTGCGCCGCACATTTGCTTGTAGAAAAGTGCGATGCACTTTTTGGATTGTGCTCCGCACATTTGTTCATTCTAGCTTTGGACGAAATGGCTAAGTTGTAGATCTTTCTTCTCTCTTTCTGTGGCCGCTTGAATCAACTAAAACGGAGTTCATATGCTCAAGATATGGCCAAAACAGTGACAGGTGTCGGGAGATCAGAAGCTTGACTTTATTTCTTCGTTTAATCTTCATATCTTCGTGTTTTCTTCCATTTCCTTCCACGACACATCCCTAGAACCTATACATCAAATATACTCCATTAAGTATCGATGGTTCAAATAATTAACCTAAATATATACAGATAACGCACACACAAACATGTATAATTAGAGCGTTATCAAATTCCACCACACTTAAACTATTGCTTGCCCTCAAGCTATGGTAAGAAAAAAAAAAGTTTAAAATAAAATTTATCTAATTTCCAAAAGAAAAGAAAATTTTTAAAATTTTTGAAATCGCAAATATTTTTGGGTTTTAATAAGAAACTTTGGCTCAAAGAGCAAACACTCCCCCACACTTAAGGGTTTGCTTGTCCTCGAGCAAGGAAAAGAAAAATAATAAGTTTTTACATGTTTAAATTACCCATGTTGCTAGTCACCAAACGTACCACAAACGATGAAATATTACATTTTCTTCAATCAAATATCGAACAACATACGTATACCACGTCTTAGCACATTGGCTAATCGATATCTCAAAAAATACTTCTTCTTCTTTCATATTCATAAATATACATCTAGCTCATTGGCCTTTTTTTCTCTATCACAACTTTTTTTCATTCTCTTCTTCTTTCTTTTTTTTCTTTTTTTCGTTTTGACTTTTTTTCATTTTTTTTCTTTTGTGTCTTTTTTTCATTCATTTTTTTTCATTACGCCCTTCACAAAAATCACAACTAACAATTCTTCCACACTTGATATAAGCGTACATCACAAAAAATATGAAGCACAAAGTTTGCAACCCTCGTCTCCATTGAAATGGCACAATATTCATAACCAACCGCGAACCAACTATTAGCAAAAATCAACCAATCATGCCGGGTAACTAGCAACCAACCATTTATTTTCTAAGTTTTATTCTAATATATTTACCTATGTGGCAAAGAAAAAAAATAATTTTGATTTTTAGATTACCGGGGGCGAACAAAAGTTTTTGTTTAAATAATGAGTCACATTTTCCAATTCATTTCCCCCCACACTTAAGTTTAGAAATATGCGTAATTTAGAAAATAACTTAAAAGTATGACAAGTGGGAAAAATAAATATAAGATAAATGAGACTTCCCGGGGCTTATAAGTTCTTCGGTTGAATTCTAAAAATTTAGCGCAAAGAAGAGCGCCATCACAAGCATGTGAATTCAACAATTTATACACCGGTCCAAATATATATGATACATCCCCAAGTGATAAGCTATCACCAATCCAATCCAAGCTTCACCTATTTATTAAATCTGCAAAAGAGACAAAACTACAAAAAGCGTAAAATTCTAAAGCACACTTTCGTAGGCACCACGATCGCATTAGCGTATGCAACAAGCCTTTAAACCCCTCGGTGTACCGAGTGGACGAGTTATAGTCTCGTGAGGGTTTTCAGGGAACATACCCACAAAGTTCGTAAAAATATTTTTGGTTGCATTAGTCAAGGTACGAAACGTAGAGGCCTCACACACGTCATACTCAAAAGTGCAATGTTTTTCGTTTTATATTTTTTTTTACTTTTAATTAAAAATTTTATTTATTTACATTTTACTAATAATAACACACAAAAAAAATAAAGGTGAAATAAAATCTTTTTGGATTTTTGAATTTTTTTTTTTTGACAAACACTCATCAAACACATATTTATTATTTAATGTATAAAGATGTAGCATATAAGACAAACAAACAAACACGTTGGTTAAAACAAAATGACATTTTTGAGGAATGATAAAGAAAGTACGTCGTGCTTTAAGGAAAGTGAGGTGAACTTCTAACAAAATTCCATTTTCATATTTAAACATCACTTAATCGAAAAAAAATAAGAAAATATATACAAACTCAAGCACGTAACAAAAAACTAATAAAAAACTAAGATACAATAAACTAACACAAAAATACATAAAACATCTTAACAAAGACAATCTATCACAAAAAGAAAAAATATTTTTGAGTTTTTCAAATTTTATAACTATTTTTTTATTATTATATTTTTAAAAGTCAAATGCACATATTCATCTAAGATATTTATTCACTACAGCGTAGTACCCAAACGATCAAAAAGAATAAATTTGAGCAAAAATATTTTGCAGACCAGAAAGTGCGTCGCACTTCGACAAAGTGCGGCGTACTTCGAGCCTATTTTACAAAAGTGCGCCGCACATCTCAAATGTGCGGCGGTTTTATTATGACAGAAAACACATTTTATATTTTTTATTACTCTTTAATTATTACGAAAGGGTTAATATACACAAAAGTTACTAAAGTTTGCTAAAAAATTCGATTTTGTTATTAAAGTTTAAAACGTTACAGATAGGTTACTCAAGTATACGAGTTTATTCTGTGGGTTACTGAACGTTTAAAAAGTTATCCTCAGGTTACTCATAAGGTGGGCTACCGGAAGATTTACCGGTTCCCTTGTCCACGTCATCACTGAAGTTTAAAACATTACAAACAAGTTACTATAGTTCAGAAATTTATTAAATGGGTTACTAAACCATTAAAAAAGTTACACTCAATAAATAATTATACATATATATTTATTTCATCCTTTTCATAGTACATTTTTATACTACCTCCGTCCAATAATAAGTGTCCACTTGGACTTTTTTCGATCATTTTATTTAATTTTGAGTATAAATATTTTCATTTGTGTTATATAATAGTGGATGAAAAACATATGTATGCATTGATATTTAAATGTATTTTCATTAAATATATTTTTCATCCGGTATTATATAAACAGGAATGAAAATATTTATGGTCAAAGTTGAATAAGGAAGATTAAAAAAAATCAAATTAGACACTTATTATGGGACGGAGGGAGTATGTATTTTTATATTTTCTTTAACTTTTATTCATTTTTTATGTTTTATACGTTTTCTATGTATAAAAATATAAATGAAAAATGTTTAAAATGTTAAAAAAACATTCAAACACGTAAATAAGCGTATCAGGTTTGAAAACGTAAAATTCCTTTCTAAATAATAAAAAAATAACTTGAGTAACCTATCTGTAACGTTTTAAACTTTAGTAACATAATCGAACTTTTTAGCAAACTTTAGTAACATCGTTGCTTATTAACCCTGTCACGTAGACATCCACGTAGATGGTTGACCGATATCAATAGGTTAATACATACGTAGTAACCTGCGGAGCCGGTAAACCAAACTTTGGTAACCTATCTGTAACGTTTTAAACTTTAGTAACGAAATCGAATTTTTTAGCAAATTTTAGTAACTTTTGTGTATATTAACCCATTACGAAAACATATATAAACATACAATAGATAAAACAAACACAAACAAACATGTAGACAGGGAGACACATAGATTACAAAAAGAAATAAGAAAATCTTTTTATATATAAGCTTAATTATGTTTTTAAGATTTTTTGTTTTTTTTAGTTTTTATTTTTATGCATATATACATTTCAAAACAAAATATGCAATGGTCACATACAAACAAAAGTCAAACACTCATGCACAACAAATTAAAGTAACAAAATAAACAAGCAAACTCCTTTTTAGATTTTATAATTTATATATATATATAGATTTTAACATTATTATGCAAACAAGCACAAGCAATATATCTCACACATTCAAACACACAAGAGTTATACTTAAATGATTATTAAATAATCTATATGATAATGGTACGAAAAAGAAAAATATTTTTGATTTCAGCCCAGAAGTGCGGCGCACAATGAGAAAAGTGCGGCGTACTTCTTGTACGATTTTTTTAGAAACTTTCTTATAACATAAAAACTAACAACTTTTATAAAAACACTTTTATCAAAATCATTTGGATATATATAAACTATCTTAATCCAAGCACACCCTTCAGAAACATGAAAACACATAATGAATGAAAAAGGAAAATAAGAATAAAACTAAAAGAAAAGGCTAATAAGCTCGAAAGACAAGTAAAACCACTTATCACAAAACATTCTAATAACAAAATAAGACATAACATAATACACATCTAACACATAACATGAAACAAATGGCAAAAACTAGATTCCTAACTTTTTTTTATTTTTCATGTATTTTCATTTATTTTCAAAACAATTTTTTAATTTTTTATTATTACAAATATGATTTAAGGTATCAAATACCACTTATTTTGATGAAAGGAGAATTTTTGTTATGATCAAAATCGTTAGGAAATGACTAATCCAAATGCCCCCTTAAACTAGGAAAAAGAACAAAAATGCATACAATGGATAAAATGCAAACAAGCACAAATGCGAACTAAGATGCAAGAAACAATTTACAAGTATTCACGAAATCCAACTAAATGAATCATGTTTTTATTTATAAATAGAATTAACCTTTTTAATAAATATTTTAAGTTTCATTATTATAATTACCAAGAAACTCAAATGATTCATATAGAAATAAAAAGCAAATAAGCAAACTACTAAAGTCTTTAAACAACAAAAATCAACAAGAGATAAAATAAAAGAAAATATTTTTGGTTTTATTTTTATATTTTTTTCATTTTAATGTACATTATATACAAATGCAAAAATTCAACAAGTAAGAGCACAAAAAAAACAATCATCATGTTCTAAACAGTGAACTTAGGCATTAAAAAGGTTTGATGGGTTTTTGAACTTCATTCAGTACATGTTTTGAAAATTTTTGTTTCAGAAAGTGCGACGCACATTGCTACAAGTGCGGCGTACTTACAAGTTCTCCAGAAAGTGCAGCGCACAAAACTAAATGTGCGGCGTACTTTTTGTGATTTTTAGGACATAAAGGTTTTGAGATTGCCAGAAATCTCTACGACAATGGGTTTTTTTAACAAGTATCTTAGAAAGTTTTAACAATTAACGAAAACAATCCCCGGCAGCGGCGCCAAAAACTTGATGTGTGTTCGCGAGTCCTAAACAAAGGGGTCAAAAACTTGATGTTGCGAAAGCGAGTTTTAAATTTATATTACTAGAGACTACCAAACAAGGGAATATAAATACAACACGGGCAAGTATACCCTTTCGTTCATAGTATAGTCTAAAGGTAAGTCCAGCTCGATCCACGGGATTGGTGTTAACAAGTTAAAACAATTATCTTTAGAGTGTCACAAGTTCTAAAGACTTAAGCTTATCCAAATGATGATTCAAAGAACATAGAAATGATATATACCTAAGATGAGTTAGAAGCACATAAACAACGTAAGACAACATGTGGATTACTAGTCGCACATGCAACATCTAATTAATAATAACAAAAATCTGACTAAAGATCATGTCATACCAAAAGCATTAAGAATAGATTAGGCTTGATTTCGATAAATAAGGTAGTAGATGAAATTATGCCAGAGTTGGTATATGTTTTAATCCACTAATCGTTACAAAAGTGATTAACAAGATTCATTTACTAGATGACATGAAACTCATCCATTCACATGAGTACTAGTCAATGATTATGGATGAATCCAACACATAACAATGTTCTTACATAATAACATATAATACAAGAGCATCTAAATCACATTTATAATCATGAACTAGGGAAAAAGTGCGCCGCACAAAACTAATTGTGCGCCGCACTTCGACCCTGCGAAGCTAATATAAACAATTCAATAATCAAAATCACAAGCATCAATAAACTAGAAACATATCCATTTGATCAGTAAAAAAATGTACCAAATCCATCTATACGAGTGGTTTGATTACAAAGTACCAAATCCAATATTAGGATTACAACAATCATAAACCCAAAATCAGTGATTCCATGATTAACCAACATCCAAATGCTACTGAATATGCCCAATGAAGGTGGTAAGTTCGTGGGTTATGATGGTGGTGGTGATATGGTGGTTCACCAAGGATTAGAAGAGTGTTTGGATCATTAGATCCAAAGATCCTCACCTAAGCTCTCCTTCTCCAATGGAGGTTTATGATATAGATAGAAGTTATATATAAGATGGGATGTTTCTCTGTGTTTTCTTGGTGTATATAAAGCCTTTCTAACACTTGGGGACCAAGTATAAGTCATATGATCGGATTAGCAATGAATGGGAGTCATAAATATGACTTTTAAGTTGTGAAGAAGGAAAGTGTGCCGCACGTTTTCATTTGTGCGCCGCACATTTGCTTGCAGAAAAGTACGCCACATTTTTTGGATTGTGCGCTGCACATTTGATCATTCCAGCTTTGGACCAAATGGCAAAGCTGTATATCTTTCTTCCCTCTTTCCGCGGCCGCTTGAATCAACTAAAACAGAGTTGGTATGCTCAAGATATGGCCAAAACAGTGACAGGTGTCGGGAGATCAGAAGCTTGACTTTATTTCTTCGTTTAATCTTCACATCTTCGTGTTTTCTTCCATTTCCTTCCACTACACATCCTTGGAACCTATACATCAAATATACTTCATTAAGTATCGATAGTTCACATAATTAACCTAAATATATACAGATAACGCACACGCAAACATGTATAATTAGAGCGTTATCAGTCTGCTACAGGAGAAAATATCTCCTCGTAGTCTACACCAAAAGTTTGAGTAAAACCTTTAGCTACTAACCGTGCTTTATAGGATTTTACGTCACCATCCATGTCAGTTTTCTTCTTGAAAATCCACCTATTTTTCACTACTTTAGCATTTTTAGGCGCGTCAACAAGAATCCAAACATCGTTGATTTCCATGGATTTCATTTTCTCATTCATCGCAACTATCCATTTAGACTTTTTTGGATCAAGCATTGCGGATCGATAGTTAGCAGGTTTACCAAGATCCCCTACTTCCTCTTCATCATCCTCTATGTTCAGACATAGTTTTCTTGGCGCACGTATAGTTCTTCCAAACCTACGTGGAGGAATTAATTCCGGTGGAACTCCCAGACTTTCTGGTTCTATCGGAATTTCTTCGCTAGTATTTTTAGAAGGTAATGTATCTTCTTGAATTTCTTCAAGATCATAATTTCTCCTACTGAATTCTTGATTTACAAGATCATTATCAAGGAAGTCTCCATATCTAGCAACAATAACCTTGTTCTCAGGTGGATAATAAAAGTAGTAACCCATAGTTTCCTTAGGGTAACCTACAAAGATACATTTCACATAGCGTTGTTAGAGTTTATCTCCAGAGTCACATTTCACATACGCCTCACAACCCCAAATCTTTAAATAAGAAAAATATGGCGTTTTGCCATACCATAATTCATATGGTGTCTTATCAACCTTCTTTGTGGGAACCATATTCAGAATGCGAACAACAGATTCTAGAGGAAAGTCCCAAAAGGATAACGGTAAAGTTGTAAGATTAAACATAGATTGCACCATATCCAATAATATACGATTTCTCCTTTCGGATACACCATTTTATTGTGGAGTATATAGAGAAGTAAGTTTCTGAACAATTCCGTTCTCACTTAAATAATCTTTAAACTCTTGACTTAAATATTCACCATCTCTATCGGAACGAAGAGCTTTAATCGTCTTTCCTAGTTGCAATTCTACTTCTGACTCAAACACTTTGAATGTTTCAAATACCTCATGTTTATGCTTAAGTAAATAAACATAACCATAATGGCTATAATCAACCGTAAATGTTAAGAAGTAGCTAGCACCTTTCCTTGACACATGTCTAAGTGGCCCACACACATCTGTATGTATCAAACCAAGTAGTTCGGTAGCCCTTTCAATATTGCTATTAAAATGTTTCTTGGTCATCTTTCCAGAGACATAAGACTCAGATTTATCAAATGATTCATCATTGATATTTTCCAAAAGACCACCACGTTGAAGCTTTTGTATGCGTGTCTTCCCAATATGGGCAAGTCTGCAATGCCAAATATAAGAAGAGTTCTTGTCTAACTTTCTCTTCGTATTCATGCTAAAAACAGAATTATTATTACTCTTGGAATTATTATCATGCATGTTAATTTCAAACACACCATTCACAGAAATTGCATTAAAATAGAAAAAACCATCTTTGAAAACAAAAACTCCATTATTATCAATAGTGTGAATAAATCCAAGACCCAACAAACAAGAAAAAGAAATGACACCCCTAACAATTGAAGGTGCATAATGACAATTGTTTAAAATCAGTACTAAACCCGAAGGTAAAACTAAATTAAACGTTCCTATAGCTTCAACAGCTGCTTGTGCTCCATTGCCCACTTGCAGATATTGTTCACCCAAAGGATAGCTTCCTTTCCAACTCAAATCCCTACAGCGTATTACAAATGTTAATACCGCATCCCGTATCATATGCCCAGGAGTTTGATTTGTATGTAAGGTTAACTAACTCTATCATAAATAAGTTACCTAAAGGTGCTGCAGCGCTCTACTCAGACTTCTTTGATAAGTGTGAAAACACTCATCAATAATGATCCATAAACCACTCAAAACACAGTCAAATACATTATATTTAACTGAAAATTATTATAATTACGTGGGTATTTGTGTTTCATGTGGTTTCAGGTAAGGAGATATATTTTTGAGCAAACACGCGGTTTCAAGGACTTATTTGATGAAAAGACGAATAAAATGACGAATGATGCTTCAAGGACCTTACTTGCTATTGTTTACCAAGATCGAGGGTTGAAGTTAAGATTTCTATAAAGACAAAGAATGTTAAAGAACTTGCTTAAAACCTTTGAACACCTTTAATGAAAGAAAAAGAAAATGAAGGGACTAAAAGGCAAATAAGGGGGAAAGTTTATTTAACTTGGTCAATTGACCAAGTCACGGTCAAACATACATACAAAACGTTTTCGTCCCCAATGTGAAGAGAGAGAAATGATTTATCACAGATAACTTCATCTTTCACCACCAAACCTGCAAGATCAAATAACTAGAGCTACATGAAGATTCAGGCTTAGCTCAAAGAAGAAAAATCGATCAGCTTTTCATCCTCTTTATGATGATACAAATTAATTGGCTCAAAAGTAGAAGACGAAGAAATGCCCAAATTGGATGAAGAATGAAGAACAAGATTAATCCTCGTATTTAAACACGTGGCATGATCTGATTAGAGGCAATACGTCACCACCACCTCTCAGACATCTATAAATACCGTGAGAAGACCCTCATTCTAGTTGGTTAGCTTAGGAGTAGAAACACCTAGTAGTTAGGTTAGATAGTTAGTTTTATTTTCTCTCAAAGCTATTTGATTTTCAGTTAAACATTCAGTTAGATTAAGTTTTGATTTTGTTAATCTTGTTGTAACCGATCACTTTTTCCACCATTAATGAAACTTTCAAGATTCTTCTTTTATATCGTTTAGATTCTGCTTTCCTTTTCTTTACTAAACTATTCACTGTAGTTGTTAGATTGGATATTAATTTTGTAGTCGTTATTGTTTATCGAGAGCATTGATACTGCAGGATAGGAGTAGTTTGACTCGAGTTACTGCTGGATATGCTCATTTACGAGTCATTGTGATTTCGAGTTACTGTTCACGTAGGATTCATAGATTTTCAGCAAGCATTTGTTAGTTTTTGTTGTATTGAGAATTCAGTTAGTAAAACTTTTGAGTAGAATTTTGTGGAATTTGGTTTCAAAGTTTTTTTTAGGTAATAAGCTCACAAGCTCATAAGAGCTTATGAGAAATTTTTTAAATAATTTCAACTTGTTAATTTTTGGTTTAATTCTAGTTAGTTAAAGCTTTAAATCAAATTTCGTGATTTTGTTTAAATACATTTTTCTGAAAATCAGTTGATAGATAGATTTAGTCCATTGATTTAGCTTATCGAGAGATAATCAGTAATGACTAATAAGTTGTTATAGCTGAAATAACAAGTTTCTGATCAGGGATAACACATTCATCATCGAAGGATTAGTTTTGTTTTTCTTCGTATTTGTTTCAATTTTGCAGGTTATAAGATTTAAAGGTGTTTGGATTCGCCAGTGTTTAGATAGCAGGTTATCAGTCAAGATCGATAGTTGTGTTTGATTTTCGAAGGTGCTGTTCAAATTCAAGCGAGCTCAGCGCTCTGCTTCTCCTACAACGGAGGCCTTGATATTCTGGTTAAGCGCATTTATTTTCTGCATTTTTAAGATGAATTTGCTAGTTACCTGTTGAAGTATAATGATACTTGCTAGATGTTAAATTCTCTTGTTTCTAGTTGATCGTAATCTGCTTCTACTTTTTGCTTGGACTGTTCGTGCTTTGATTCTAAGAAGTTATATTATTTCTCATAGCCTGTGTTTGTGATTAAGACTGAATTATTGAATTGACTTTAGATTCGAGTTAATTCTGTTAGTTTTTAGTTGTAAGCAGTTTAGTATGGAGAAAGTAGTTATTAGCGAAAGTAAGAGTTAAATAACTAAGCAGTTAGTAAATCAGTTAGTATATTTCTGTTCTTATAAGCTTATTAGTGTTTGGCACAGTGGTAGTTTAAGACTTTTTGGTTGATTTGGTTGATACTACTAGTTGTTGTTAGCTTGATAATGTTCACTACAAATTTGTACACTGAATGTTATAAGAGAATGATGGATATTGCATTTAGATGATTGGTTTAGAGGAATTGAGATAACAGTAAGTGCAAGTTTAGTTAGTGAGAATAGTTATTGTTTTTTTTTTATTAAAAATCAAATAGAGATAAAAATATATTCAACAGGATTCGAACCAGAGACCCTTAGGACTGTAATCAGTAGACTTACCACTAGGACATTTCCATTTTCTTGTTATAGATTTAGACCAGTTTTCTTTTAACTCGTTCTACTTAGATAAGCTGTAGTAGCTTATATTGTCGAAAAAGATTTTTTTCTGTTAGCTTATTTCCAAATTTCTTTCATCAAAATCATTTGTTTGAGCTTTTAAACATTTCGTATAAGTTTGGTTTAACATGGTTAAGAATAATTCTTGTTTTCATTTTTTTAAGTCACGTTCTTAATTTTGAAGTTAGAACAGCAGTTGTAGCGCTACTCTTTTTGTACTGTATGGATGGTATATTTTTCTTTTGGTACAGTTAGTTGATGGATTACAAGTTGGGCTTGTAAATCTAGTTTGGTTTTTTTCAACGAAATCTGTTTCATATTTTTGTTTTCTTTTATACTCATTTGATATTTGTAATTGCATTTGATGGTAAGAGAATCACTTTTCAATTTCATCTCATTTTAGTTTTATTAAAATAGATTAGTTTTATAAATTTGTATTTTTACTTTTTGTGCTTAAAAATGTGGTACTTGCAATGTGTTTTGTAGATTAGTACATATACGTATAATAGTATATTTTTACTTTTTACATGCTTTGTGCCAAGTAGTCATAGATACCATTCATGCTCTTTTAACCAAAAACAATAAAGTCAAATTTGGAACGTTAGATCAATTCGATTAGATACCGAGAATAACTACACTTAAAAACAAATATTAAATGGAGCCCCTGCCGGTTTTATTCGTGAAGATTAACGGTTTCGAGTGCGACGTATTGGATTTTGGGATCCGTTCACTATTTGAACGTTATTTTTACGTATTATAAATCAAAAAGATAAAAAAGATAAAAATAAAAAAAAATAAAAAAAACCACAAAATCAATTCTTTTCCCAAAGAATTGAACCAAAAAAATAAAAAAATCCAAAAAGTAATCTTTTTCCTAAAAGATTACATCCGAAAATATATATTATATCGGTTTTCATCGTTTTTACGTACATATAGTATTTTCTTAAAAAAACTAAATAAATACAAAAATATTTTTGATATATTATTATATGTAAATAAGTATACGTAGATACGAACACTTAATACATCTACTTCTGTTGTCCCATAATATTATGATTGTATACTACACGAATTAAAGAAGAAAGAAAGGAAGAAATGAGATGAATTGTAGAGAGAGAAACTAGAGATAGAAAAGAGAGAGAAGTGTGTGAACTTGTGAAATATTAGATTAAGAAAGAAAATGAACCACCAACCCTCCTAACATGCTAGGAGGGTAGTATATATAGTCCACCCACATGCGGGCTTCTTAATGGACTATATGGTTTGGGCCGGGCTTTCCTTTTGGGCTTTAGTTACTTATTAATGAACTTTAGCCTAAAGTTAAGCCCATGTAACACGACTAATATACTACCTATTACAACGTTCTAAAATACGATACATAATAAACATATGACCGAGCATTCTTGTTTGGCTCAATATTTTGAGGCTAACAATCTCCCCCAATGAGAGGTCATAAACCTTGGTCATTTAGGAAATTTGTAGAGATTACTAGTCTCGCCATAAATGAGTCTTGAACGTGTAATCGTAGTTTTGTTCCTTCATTCTGTGATCTTTGAGCCTTTGTCGTTGTCTTTCGACTTTGTCTTTAAGCTTGAGATCTTCAAATCATCCTTGACTTGTCTTTGCCATCTTGTGATCTTGTGTCTTCATCCACATGCTCCCACTATTAATTGTTGAATATGTCTTTAGGCATGAGTATGTGGTTTCTGAATCATTGACTTTGCTGTGTACACCATGACGCCACCTTCTCGAGACAAAACATAGACACGGACTGAATGGCTTTGACATTCGTCCTAAATCGGTAGCGTTTTACCTCCGGTCGGTGAAGACCGTTATACGATATTAAATATCACACCTGTGATCAGGTAGATTCAATTAAGAATCTCCTTGACATGGTTTCGCGGCTGTACTAGCCGTTCTCTTTACTCGACCGTCTCAAAGCAAGACTGCGAACATAAAGAGTGAATCAATTGGATAGATATCCGCTTGATTAAAGTCGTCAATTCAAATTCCTGGAACAAGTTTGATTCGAATCTTACCATTGTTGCTTTCTAGTTGACACAGGTTTGATTCATAAGAATCTCACAAGTCACCTACCGTAGCGCTGTTTGAGGTTGACGCTAGAAGGATTTCCATTCGTCACTGTGAATATTAATGAATATCACTCTGAATTTTCTGGCAAGACCATAAAGATATTGCATAGAAACCTGAAACGAGTTTGAATCAATTCAGAATCAAACCACTGTTGCTTTTCAGTTTTACATATGTTCAATTCACAAAGAATCTTGCATATGACCTACCGCAGTGCTATTTGACGTTAACACTGGAAGGATTTCCACTCATCATTGTGAATACTAACTAGTATCACTCTGAGTGTTCTAGCAATATCGCAAGGATATAGCATAGGTCTCTCTTGATCTTTATCCGTGTGTCCTAACGAGATTTGATTTATCTCTTGGCTCTAGACTCGATTTGTGCACTTTTAGTGGTCGGAGGCTGGAGCAGATGCCACCTATTCAATATCAACTATCTCGGAGTGAGAAAGTAAATAGAAGTCGTGTTGATCTCCGTGACAGTAAAACAAACTTCTTTTAAGAGAAGCCTGAGTACGTAGGAAAGGGTTGTGCTTCACATCACTGGGTCCATGATGAGTTTGTCTTCATGATGAGTTGACCCAGTTTCTGCCTAAGTTGTATGGAGGGCTTCTTTCTTTAGACCCTTTATCCTTACATTTCTTTTTCATTCTTCAACCCCTTCAATGCTTACCAAGACATCATTACTAGCACCTTGTTGTGATTGTTCCAGTGCTAGCATCAGTACTTAGTCGGCATTCTGCTACGTTCACATTCTACTCCATCTTTCCTAAGGACTTCTAATAATCTATTGGATTGTCCCTGGGAAGATCCCTCCGGTTCTGGTTGGATCATAGGACTTAAACCTAACCACCCTTTTGACACCAATAACGTCGTGAATTAAAGATGTTGTGGGTATTTGATCGTAACCATGAAAACCACTTTAAATTCTCACAAAGTGTTTGAAACCATTTAACACCTTGCTAGTTTTGTTGTTTCAGAAATGCTCCCCCTTCACATGTGCATCGATAATTGAAAGTGTTTCGCACATGTAGGTAAGAGTTAAAGTGCTTGAGTCTTATATTAGATCACATTTTCTCCCCCTATCTCTAATATATAAAATCTTTTGATATTAGAGATACCAAATTTGATTAAAATATATTTTTAAAAATAGTCTTGAAATCTCCGGGAGAAAGATGTGTTAATCTTTTGCATGAAGTTTAAAATGCTCCCCCTAAAAAATTGATCCAATTGAATTGTCATTATGAGGATATGATCCACATTTTTCTTTTTGAGGATGGGAGTTGTTGAACACACAATTTTTGAAAGATTTTGAATATCATTGAAAAATTCTTGAAAAAATTGTGTTCAACGCTTTTTGAAAAATCAATTCTTTCTGTCGAAAGGTTTTTCTAAAGCATAAACTTGAGTTCATAGACTTTGAATGTCGTGACGAATCTACTCAAGTGTAAGAAGATTTCTCTTCTTTTGCTGAGGGTAAGGGTACTAAATCGTACACTCCCCCGTGAATATCGATCCGGGTTGCAATCTGAAAGTGATTACAAGCCATTGTGTTGAGCGCAAAACGTTGAATGTTTTGTGACAAGCTCAACCCGTGATAGATTGCTCTACCCGTTGTTTGGAAATATTTGTCCAAAATAGACAATTTCCTTTTATTAAAAGAAGAAATGACATGTTTTGAAAAATATTTACAACTTTCATTCGAGCTTTATGTACACACCCGTGTCGTTATTGAGCGACATTTCTAGGCACGTCCATATTATCGATACTGAAAGACATGTCGAGAAGAATATTTTTGGATTTTGAAGGATTTTTAATTTTGTGTTTTGCTTTTATGTGTTTTATATTTTTGTATTTTTCTTTTTCAAAGATATTTACAAGTTGATGTTTGATAGATAAATCAAGCAGGCACCTTTGCCAGAATCTCCAGGTCTGCTGGAGTCAAACATCTCATACCAATTTTCCTAACGAGGTACTCAAACCTATCTTTCGACAGAGCTTTCGTAAACAAGTCGGCTAATTGGTAATCCGTTCCAACAAAGTATAATTTAACGATACCTCTTTCAACTTGTTCCTTTATGAAGTGGTATCTGACATCGATGTGCTTCGTGCGGGAATGCTGTACCGGATTGCAGGAGATGGCTATGGCCGACTTTGAGTCACAGTACATAGGTACTTTATCAAAGTGGAAGCCATAATCCGTGAGTTGTGTTCTCATCCAAAGAACTTGAGCACAACACGCAGATAGAGACACATACTCTGCTTCGGCTGATGAAAGTGACGTGCAATCCTGCTTCTTGGAAGACCATCCCACAAGTTTATCTTGACCTAGAAATTGTGCACCACCAGAAGTACTTTTTCGTGTATCAAGACACCCTGCATGATCAGAATCTGAATAGGCCGTTAGAAAGAAACCGGTTTCCCTCGGATACCAGAGTCCCATGTGAATGGTATTCTTAAGGTACCGAAAGATCCGTTTAACCTCCTTGAGGTGCTTGAAATTGAGCTAGAAATGTCCTAAAACTAGTATGGAAAAAATTTGATTTTACTTGACCTAAAAATTTTAACTCTTCTTCTTTTTTTTTTCTTTTTTTTTTTTAATCTTCGTGTAAACTACGTTCCAAAACTAGTCTAGATGGTGGCTAAATCTAAAAAATACTCAAACAAAATTTAGCTAAACATGTCATCGGAATGTCCATCGGAATGTGCCATCGGAATGCCCATCGGACTGTTTCTTAGATCGGAATGTCCTTTAGATCGCAATGTGCACCTGTCGGAATCCTCCAGATCGGAATATTCAGATCGCAATGTGTACCTATCGAAATCCCAGATCGGAATGTGTACCTATCGCAATGTGGCTGTCGCAATGTGGGCAGAGTAACGTTTCAAGATTGCCTTAAATCCGTCGCAATCCAGATCGCAATAACGATCGGAATGTCCAGATCGGAATAAGGGGCTATCGCAATACTGATCGCAAAGTAAAACCCTAGGGTTATTGTGATCGAAACCGTACTTACCTTTTCCGAAATTCAAGCTGTCGCAATAAGGGACCTTGTTTTTCCAACTTTTTAGGCAACGATTATAGCAACTTTTAGGCAACAAATTTAGCAACTTTTAGGCAACAAGATCGTGTTTTTAACCAAACCAAAACAACCAAATCTCTACAACAAGATTAAAGAAGTTATACGATTAAGAAACACAATCAAAAAACAAGAAAAAACTTGAATTCGAGGAAGAATTATGGATCAAATCAAACGGATCATATGAAAACACAACAACCAATCACAAAACTACCCCATGGCGATTGATACCAATTGTTGTCCCATAATATTATGATTGTATACTACACGAATTAAAGAAGAAAGAAAAGAAGAAATGATATGAATTGTAGAGAGAGAAACTAGAGAGAGAAAAGAGAGAGAAGTGTGTGAACTTGTGAAATATTAGATTAAGAAAGAAAATGAACCACCAACCCTCCTAACATGCTAGGAGGGTAGTATATATAGTCCACCCACATGCGGGCTTCTTAATGGACTATATGGTTTGGGTCGGGCTTTCCTTTTGGGCTTTAGTTACTTATTAATGAACTTTAGCCTAAAGTTATGCCCGTGTAACACGACTAATATACTACCTATTACAACGTTCTAAAATACGATACATAATAAACATATGACCGAGCATTCTTGTTTGGCTCAATATTTTGAGGCTAACAACTTCCATAAGTATTATCGAGGCAATACACCGTGTTAGGGAGCGTTTTGGTCCTTAACACGTGTATCGATCAAATTTAATTAAGGCACAATAGATAAATACTACAATCTTCTTGATCTTGAGAAAGAGGCCACTGTGTGGGGGGGTATAAGGCGAGTGTATTTCGCATTCTAAAGAAGCAGGCTCTTAAGTGTTACGCGCCGCCTCGTTTCTCCGGTTCCTTGTGGGTCTTTCAAAAGTGATAGTGGTGAGTGGTGTGCCACCGAATTAGTATTTACATATATATATTTTCTTGTGGATATTAATTATCGAACCTCGAGGGAGATAATCTCTTCTCCTTCAAAAGTCGACCGAGAGCTCATCTCTCACTCCTCGAGTTTATTTACACGTGTAGGCGCACACGTGTAAGCATACCACCTTTGGTGGATTACTTCCTTCCCCGAGGAAGCTTTTAAACGTCATTTTACTTGTATATACATTCGGACACCTTGTTAAACATGGATACTCGTTCCATGTTAGAGATTTTGCAACAACGATCCGCCAACGCTAATTATTTGACTTGTTCGACGTGTGGTGGTCCACACGATACTTATTTATGTGATCAAAACGATGGCTATTATGGGGAGGGATATGCTTTAATGGAATCGAGAACCCTAATTTTCGACCTAACATTCAAATGGACTATACTTGTAATGACTATATGGGATATTCCGGTTTTTCATCACAAAATCCACCATCATTTCATGATCAACCCTTTGATGAGTCATACCAAAACCAAGGATTTTCAACTAATGAAGGTTTTCAAAATAATGATACTTTTCAAGGCTATAATCAAGAAACCTTCTAAAACCAAGGATTTTCCAATTATGGAGGTTTTCAAAATCATGATACTTTTCAAGGCTATAATCAAGAAACATTTCATAATCAAGGACTTTCAAACAATGAAGGCTTTCAAAATGATAAAAATTTCCCATGCTATAATCAGGATACTTTTCAAAATCAAGGATTTTCACATTATGAGGGTTTTCAAAATGAAGGGAATTTTTAAGGTCACAATCATGAGAACTTTCATAATCAAGACTCTTTTCAAACCTATAATTCACCTAATTATGGAAATCCACCTCCACCAAATTCTTTGACTTTTTCATGTGAGTTTGGTGGAAACGCTCCCCATTATGGTTATGATTATAGACCGAGGGATCCGCCATCCTTTGACCCTAATCTTGTCAAGAAGTTTAATTCTTTACTTGAGACAATAAACAAGTCGAAAGATGACGTTTATAAGATGCTTGATAGTATGAAAGACATGAGCCTCGAGGAAATGAAAGACACGCATCGATGGTTAAAGGAAAGAATTAATTCTACTGAGGAAGAGGAAATTAAGTCTTGGAAATATAATGACAAGGAATTCGGTGATTTGTATCGTAAATCTTTGAACAAATTTTCTTGTCGCCTCAGGAAATATTCAAATGATTTCCTCTTTAAGATTGCTACAATCGAGGAAGAAGAACAATTTTTTGCTACTCGTGCTCGTTTATATGACGATGATGACGATCCTCTGATTTGTATGACACTTAATGATGACACACCTTCATCACCTTTACCTCACGTGGAACCTACCGACTCTTTAACCATGGGGGACGAGCCTCGTAGCACTAATACAAACACCGATTTAGATTAATTAACCTTTTCTAGTGTTGAGAACCTTATCCTAATCCAAAGAGAGCTTGAGACTGTTTCCAATGAACCATGTGACGAGCTTTGTATTGGTACCTCTTCTCCTCATGATTACATTGAGATTTCATCACACGTTGACCTTCATGCTACTACTAGTGATTTTGGTGACTTTGATCTTGATGAATTGTTTAAAGAAAGGTATAATGAAATTGAGGAAGAGTTTATGCAAGATTTGCCAGAAATAGAGGATGATGATTGTGATTCTAGTGAGGCATCTTATGATATATCATCCGATGACTTTTCATGTCAAGATGACATTTCTAATTTGGATGATGATGTTGATCATATAGAAGAAGTGGAAGATGTTCATATTCGTGAGGTTTTATCAAACGTTTATCATCTTATCTTCTCGATTGAAGCATTGAACACACACCATAATGATGATTCCATAGAAGAAGAACCTTTCATTGATATTTCTTCACCGGTTTTTGAGGTTGCACCTATTGACTTTTATGATTCTATCATCCCATTGAGGACAATGTTTATCTTAAGTGTAGGGGAGACTTCTATCGAAGTGACCTTACCTAGACCATTGCCTTAACTTCATGATAACTTGGAAATTACTTTTTCAAACATTTTTCAAACTTTTGATCTACTTTGGCTACCAAAAATATGCATTCATAATTTTTGAATTAAACATTTTTCATTTGCATAACACATTTTCATTGTATATATTTCTTCTTTTGTTTTTCATCAAAAATATATAAAAAGAAAAAAATATAATAAGGACATGGTTTAACAAATTTAGACGTCTTTGACATATTAGGCCCGCCATGGATACTTTGACTCAACCCGAGTTTGCTTATCCAAGCATTCTATAGCTAGTATCCTTAACCATGTAGTCCTTCATTAGTCTATTAGGCTAAGCATCCACCACTCTCATTATTTGAGATTTTAAATTTGTGGAGAATGGGAGATGATAGAGTTGAAGCAAGTATAAAAGGGCTAGATAAACCTCATGATAATTACTTGTGGCTAAACCCTTCTCTTCTTAACCTCTATTTTCTTCGCATGTATATATGTTAATAAATAATCAAGAACGGTTTTAATCGGTTTGTAGTCTCTTATGCATTTTTGACTAATCATTCATGGTTGGTATAAGTACGTCTTAAGATTCTAATTTAGAACGTTTTATGTGTACTAGACTTATGTCATGCTTAATATTTAGCGGGTGTTTTTCCTTTTATTCTTTTCAAATTTCTTTGTAAGGAATAAAGAAAAATAAGAACGGCTTATGAAAAAAATAAGTGGCTAGAAAAAAAAAGATAAAAAGAAAGAAAAAAACAAAAGAAAAAGAAAAAAATAATTATACAAGACTCCCAAGAGGGGCAGTGAAGTGTTAATTATAGTAATTATTAGATTCCAATATTACCTTGACGGGTTACCAGGATTTAATAGTTGCTCCAATCCAATATTACCTTGACGGGTTGTGGGATTGAAGATCCAAAGTCTTAAAAAGGCGGAGGATGTAAATTATTGCGTGAGTTTTATTTTTCTTTCCTTAGCGAGTGTGTAGCTACTTATTAATGCATGACATGAGGATTTTACACATAAGGCGAATGACTTATTACTCTTGAGTCGGACTTATATGAATTGTGAGCGGTTTTTCGAGTAATGGATGAGAGGACTACTTAGGATCAAAACCGTGCTTCCTTATTTTTGGATTTTACATTTCTTATATTTCACACTTTAAATAATGACAAATTTTTCTTCAAGCAATTTGCTCAAATAATAACCGGTTCCACATTTAATTGTCATGAATAAGTTGATGCACTTTTTACTTGTGAATGCAATGATCCCATTTTTAAGCTTGGTATAGGGAAAGTGAAACTTGAGGGTGATAAGTGTCCATGGTACCAAAGCCCTAATTTAAGTCATTGATTTCTTCATGAGTTTTTCCATCAAAACCATTTCAAGAAAATCAGAAATATATAAATAAGATTGCTTTCATTGCATTGCATTGTAAATATTCAAAGTCATTCATCATGTAGCATAGCATAGTATATAAATCATAAAATGGCCAAGGTGGATTAGTTATGAGAAAAATGCACTCTAGAGCTTTGAAATGCTGCATTGCATGAGGCCATGGCAATGGTCAAGTGGAGGGGAGTTGATAAGTGTGAAAACACTCATCAATAATGATCCATAAACCACTCAAAACACAGTCAAATACATTATATTTAACTGAAAATTATCAGAATTACGTGGGTATCTGTGTTTCATGTGTTTCAGGTAAGGAGATATATTTTTGAGCAAACACGCGGTTTCAAGGACATATTTGATGAAAAGACGAATAAAATGACGAATGATGCTTCAAGGACCTTACTTGTTATTGTTTACCAAGATCGAGGGTTTAAGTTGAGATTTCTATAAAGACACAGAATGAAAAAGAACTTGCTTAAAACCTTTGAACACCTTTAATGGAAGAAAAAGAAAATGAAGGGACTAAAAGGCAAATAAGGGGGAAAGTTTATTGAACTTGGTCAATTGACCAAGTCACGGTCAAACATACATACAAAACGTTTTCTTCCCCAACGTGAATAGAGAGAAACGATTTATCACAGATAACTTCATCTTTCACCACCAAACCTGCAAGATCAAATAACTAGAGCTACATGAAGATTCAGGCTTAGCTCAAAGAAGAAAAATCGATCAGCTTTTCATCCTCTTCATGATGATACAAATTAATTGGCTCAAAAGTGGAAGACGAAGAAATGCCCAAATTGGATGAAGAATGAAGAACAAGATTAATACTCGTATTTAAACACGTGGCATGATCTGATTAGAGGCAACACGTCACCACCACCTCTCAGACGTCTATAAATACCGTGAGAAGACCCTCATTCTAGTTGGTTAGCTTAGGAGTAGAAACACCTAGTAGTTAGGTTAGATAGTTAGTTTTATTTTCTCTCAAAGCTATTTGATTTTTAGTTAAACATTCAGTTAGATTCAGTTTTGATTTTGTTAATCTTGTTTTAACCGATCACTTTTTCCACCATTAATGAAACTTTCAAGGTTCTTCTTTTATATCGTTTAAATTCTACTTTCCTTTTCATTACTAAACTATTCACTGTAGTTGTTAGATTCGATATTAATTTTGTAGTCGTTACTGTTTATCGGGAGCATTGATACTGCAGGATAGGAGTAGTTTGACTCGAGTTACTGTTGGATTTGCTCATTTACGAGTCATTATGGTTTCGAGTTACTGTTCACGTAGGATTCATAGATTTTCAGCAAGCATTTGTTAGTTTTTGTTGTATTGAGAATTCAGTTAGTAAAACTTTTGAGTAGAATTTTGTGGAATTTGGTTTCAAAGTTTTTTTAGCTAACAAGCTCACAAGCTCATAAGAGCTTATGAGAAATTTTCAAAAGAATTTCAACTTGTTAATTTTTGGTTTGATTCTAGTTAGTTAAAGCTTTAAATCAAATTTCGTGATTTTGTTTAAATACATTTTTCTGAAAATCAGTTGATAGATAGATTTAGTCCATTGATTTAGCTTATCGAGAGATAATCAGTGATGACTAATAAGCTGTTATAGCTGAAATAACAAGTTTCTGATCAGGGATAACACGTTCATCATCGAAGGATTAGTTTTGTTTTTCTTCGTATTTGTTTCAATTTTGCAGTTATAAGATTTAAAGGTGTTTGGATTCGCCAGTGTTTAGATAGCAGGTTATCAGTCAAGATCGATAGTTGTGTTTGATTTTCGAAGGTGCTGTTCAAATTTAAGCGAGCTCAGCGCTCCGCTTCTCCTACAACGGAGGCCTTAATATTCTGGTTAAGCGCATTTATTTTCTGCATTTTTAAGACGAATCTGCTAGTTACCTGTTGAAGTATAATGATACTTGCTAGATGTTAAATTCTCTTGTTTCTAGTTGATCGTAATCTGCTTCTACTTTTTGCTTGGACTGTTCTTGCTTTGATTCTAAGAAGTTCTGTTATTTCTCATAGCCTGTGTTTGTGATTAAGACTGAATTGTTGAATTGTGTTTAGATTCGAATTAATTTTGTTACTTTTTAGTTGTAAGCAGTTTAGTAGGGAGAAAGTAGTTATTAGTGAAAGTAAGAGTTAAATAACTAAGCAGTTAGTAAATCAGTTAGTATATTTATGTTCTTATTAGCTTATTAGTGTTTGGCACAGTGGTAGTTTAAGACTTTTTGGTTGATTTGGTTGATACTACTAGTTGTTGTTAGCTTGATAATGTTCACTACAAATTTGTACACTGAATGTTATAAGAGAATTATGGATATTGCATTTAGATGATTGGTTTAGAGGAATTGAGATAACAGTAAGTGCAGGTTTAGTAAGTGAGAATAGGACTTGTTTTTTTTTATTAAAAATCAAATAGAGATAAAAATATATTCAACAGGATTCGAATTAGAGACCCTTAGGACAATAACTGTAACACCCCCAATTTACCACGCAGCGGAATATCTACAATAGGGCATTACTCATAGCACATCACACACAATCATAGAAAACGACCTCAAAAGAGACGTTGAAATAATATACAACCTTGTCTAAAAAGTTTTCCATCCCAATATATAAAATCAAAGTAGCGTTTGGTCCCAAAAACCATTACCAACACATCACATTCATTAAAAACTTTAAAAGTCATTTATTCATTTCAAAGGATGGAAAATAAATATAAACTTTAGACAAGTAAGCACCAACTCCCTCCTCGCATGCTCCGCTGCTATCCATCTTGATTACCTGAAATACATCCTTAAAATCATCAAAACAACGGTTGAGCAAGTCTATAGGTTATGAAAATCATCATTTTGAACACAAGAATTTAATCATCTCAAGCTTGTCACACAGACAAGTCATATATATATATATATATATATCGATAAATGCCTTAAGCTCATGCAACTGAACGTTAACCAACACGTCAAACCGAGTCACTTACGGCGCCCCTACTGAAAGGTAATATTGTCATATACCAACGACCTCTTATACATTATATCCCTCTCAGGTGATCACAAGGATACATACCCTAGGATAAGGCTGTCAAACCAAATAGATCTATCAAATGTATTAGCGTTTACCTCGCAAGGTAATTAACAGTTCATGAAATTCAGGGACTTCATAAGACAATGGTACTTAGGCATTTATCATCATATTCGGGTCCAGCATACCAAAAACAACTTGTGTTCATTTTATGAAACAGCATGTATTCCCCCTCGCGGGTTAAAAATCATTTACAAGATAATATAAAAGCGAGGCTATAAACTTACCTGATATAGCTATTACACATAGATCAAGGAACAAGCATTCAAAAGTCGATACAAGACTTCACGAGATAACAATCAATCGTTGATTGAGAGCGAGATGCCCAACGGTCGATATATGACCGAACGGGACCTATAATGACGAGAGGCATCTTAGGCTCGAGACGAGAAATAAATCATACATATATGTATATAGTTCACTTTAGTAAGTTTGGACATTGTATAATTTTTATAAAACTTTATAAAAAATTTAATAAAAATCCAACATATATAAAATGGTTATTCAGTTTTAATAAACAAAGCCCATTAATAGCCTAATAACGGCCCATTAAGTGCTTAAGTATCTTAAACCCATTTTTAGATCACATTTGATCTCATATATTAATCTCAACCTCAGGCCCAATGATGGTCCAATAGCTATTATAAGTGTATGTTGGTCTTTTATGGCCCAAATCTATTTTATATGCTATAAAACGCCCCAAAATGATGTCGACTTAATATTTCACGATGGTCGTGTCTCGGGTATTCTAATTATCAGTATATAAATGAGTTTTAAATTCCCGATAAGTGGGTCCTACCACTTCGGTTTTTATAAAAATCGACATGTTTTACATTAATGCAGTATGATCAAATTCTTATAATTTACCGACATGTCTCGTAGATTAGATCGTTCTCCTAAACCATAAATAATCAATATGAGTTATTTTTTACCAAAATAATTCTTAACTTACTTAATTTACTTATTATAAGTCAAATTACCTCTAATTTATACTAATCATAGCTCCTTTACTCATTTTATCACTTAGAAGAGTTGGCTGTTTTTGGCAGCCAAACTCGTTTCCACCATTTTGGTCGCCATTTCTATACCGTAAGAAACTTGTAAACTATCCAAATGAATATAGTTCTTCATGATTTTATCAACAACTTTTAGTTTTACATATTTAGGGGTCACCATACAGTTTCTAAGAGTTTTCGTCCGTGTAAAACTGGTGATCAGATTCGGCCCCTTTTCACTGTTTCGGCCATATTTTATTCATCGGGCATCGTCACGAGACGAGCGACCCGGCCAAATCACCATAAAACATAGGGCCATATCCCCATATTTTTATCTAATACTCATTAACTACTCAATTTCCTTAGACCACACGTTTTATTCAGTGATCGTATTCTAAAAATCACAACTAGGATTCAAGGCTTGTTTATCAACTTTTAAATCATCACAAAAATATACAATGTCATCAAAACTTCTAAGAACCTATTACATATTTATAAATAGTATAGAAATCATAGTTCATAAAAATAATATATAAACAAAATATTACCTTACCAATATAAAACACATGTATGACCATCTTTTTACTCAGCCCAAATGAACTCCAAAAGATTACGTTGATGTTGTTTTATGTTAGAAAAATAAATCAAGAGCATCTACTACACTTTAGCTCTTACATCTTTAATATACAAGTTATTCAAAAAATGATATTGTGTAGCTTTTGTGTGTGGTGGTACACGACACAATTTGGGTGAAGAGGAGGTGATATTTGTTTCTCTAGCTAGTAGACATTAAGATATTAAGTTGTATATTGAGAAGATACTAAAGATTATAGATGACGTGTGTCTAGTTGTTCCTAAACTAAGACACGTATGAGGTATATCATATAATAGTAGGCTGTGAGACGTTGAATAACATGAAATGGAGTGAGATTTAATTAAAATCTTGCTCTACAATTTACAAAAGCGGGTATTATCAGAACCCGATATTTTTAAAAGTTACGTGATTTAAGAGATACGCGTTAGACACGAAAAATAAACGCTCAATATAAAATAAAAACATCGACATACGGAGAACATTGATATTTTGACAAATAAATGAGGGTTGTAATTTAATAAACGTTAGCGTGAGATATAAATGATCGACGCTTAAAGGCTTAATGTAAATTACGAAGAATGCTCGTAAGACAAGAAATTTAAAACGACGACAATAGAAAATATTTATATGTCATAACGATAATATTTACGAACGATGACGGACATATAATTTTACGATGAATTATAATCGATACGCACTCGATACATTAAAGCCTTAACCTTGCCGGTTAGCCGAGAATTAAATATTATTCGTCGAACCAACGTGACAAATAAAGTCGGTTAAAAAATTTTGATCCGACTACTAGGAATAAGATTAGATCTCATTCTAAATGTTGATTTTAAAGTTAGGGTTATTACATCATCTAACCCTTTAGGAAGCGACGTCCCGACGCTTAATTCGTCTCAATTGTCTTTGGTTTAATGGGGAAGACGTGAGAAATAGACAAGTCATTGCAGGTTTCTAACGAATGTTGAATGAAAATAATTCAAAGCAACGATTATACATAACGGGCAAAATGAACGGTTGAATGTAGCTTCAATCCTTATAAGGAAAGATGAATACATAACTCGCAGGAGAAGCCTTTGAAAGCGAAAAATTAACAAGCCGTCAATCATTTTTTTTTGAAGTGCCTCAAGGTACATTACTACTAGCTTATCAAACTTGAGAAGGTCGATATAAGTTAGAAAAATTCCACATGAAAAGTGAAGAGTCAAAAGAATTGGGCGCATTTGAGAAATTTTCCAATGCGACAATCAATTCAAAACTATAGAAAATTACATCGATCAAATCGAAACATATATCGTTCACGAGTTTCAATAAAAGGGATCACGTTATAAAAATGAAATCGCATGGATTGTACATAACTCCATTGAAAATTTTACAAAATATTAAAGACGACGTAATTATTACTATTCGTACAAAATCACCCAATTGCATGATCTCGAACATGCAAACCTATGTCGTCAAAAGAGAATTCATCGAAATGTAAAAGTTCGGAGTATACATTACTCGATAGGAGGAACTATGATCCAAATCAAATACAAAAGCCATCATTAGGCACATATAATCAGATTACGACATGCTTGCAAAATAGCCAAGCCATGCCAAATCAAATAAGTTCAATCAAGTTAAATCATGCTTGCTAAGTAGCCAAGCCATGATAAATAAGAATATTTGATAGGATTTTCAAATAAGTCTAGTCAAAGGAAAGTTTGCAAGTTAAAGGATGTTCACGATCTTGATTGCATAGATGCATATAGAACAATATTTTCGTCATCAGAGAGTGCTAACACACGTATCCATACCCAAATGACATTTCAGGGTGCTCACAAACTGATCCATACCCAAAAGATTTCACAGGGTGCTCACAAACGGATCCATACCCAAAATATTTTCTCGTTACGTTTGAAAAATTCTTCGATGAACCATCCATAATAACAAGAAAGAATCTCAAGATCTTTTCATTCACGATGAGTTGTGTTGATAACTTAATTCTCAGTCAATCCACAAGTACACAACTAGTGTCGATTAAACAAGTCATCTGTTCTCGGAACAGGTAATGGTTCTTAACGATTAGCTTATAATGCTCGCGATAGTTAGGACACATTAGAAATGGTCCATAGAAATAAATTGCAACTCGAGAGAAGTCTAACGGGTTACTCATACATAGATGATAATCAACGATCATCATAATGACGACGACATTGAATGATTCACACCAACGAAACACGATTCGAAGGAAAACGTACAGACACCAAACATCCACAAATCGAGCCAGACATACTTGAGCCTACTCATTTATAACTCTTTGTATACATAAAAAGGCGTCCCCTTTCATGTATACAAGAGTTTATAAATTTACTGTTCGGGAACTTATAACTTTCTTGTTCAAATGAAAAGGCGTCCCAATCCATTTCAACGAGACGATTATAAGTCATCCTACTCAAGTATTACTATCTCTCAACACGATATCATATCCAAATACCATAGTAAATACAAGGTGTCAATAAACTTACATCATGATTTCCGTATTCAAGCGTCCCATTCCATTTGAATAAGGAAAACACAACAATCTAAGGTCTAGTAGTTTAAAATTTTCTTATTCAAATGTCCTAACCCATTTCAATAAGACAACCTTAAACGACTCATAGTTGGGCGAGTTAAAATCTCTATATCTAAATGTCCCATTCCATTTAGATACAAGATATTAAGTCACTCAACTGAATGACTACTATGAGCATATCTTTGTTGTACCCAAACTATATATATTTGGTTAGGATATATATATCTTAGGTCCAGCATTGGCATCCTCCTTTTCGCCAATAAAACGTAGTCATATAAAACTAAATCACACGTCGCATTACATAGAAGATGTCACCTCGGATAAATGATTCTTCAAAATCATAAGAAGTGATTGGGACATTAATATCACATCAATCAATTACGTTTCCAAAGGAGATGTCCTAAGATGGCACATCGCGGTACGATGATAGCAATCGAACTTAAACAAGTAGTTATGCGATAGATTACGAAACAATATATACATACTCAAAGTATCAAACGAGTTTCATGTAACACCCCCCAAAATAGGCCCAGCGGAAGCACACTAGTTTTGGGGCCTGTTACGTCATAATTATCCGAGTCTTGATCCGAGAGAGCGACTTCTATGCCAAATATCACAACGCATACTCCAAATAATCATACAGTCAAGTACCTGAGAATACATGCTTAAAACGGTCAACATAAAGTTGGTGAGTTCATAAGTTTATAAAGCCCACTACCAAAAGTAGTATTGTAAAAGCGTTTATGAAATCCAGTGTTTTGCAACAAAAGCAACACTCACTACAAAGTTTAGTCATATATCAACATTTAGCCAAAAGCATTACAGCCAACACAAAATAATTCAGTTCATATTCAAGATTCATATCAACATCACATGCACGATTCATATCAAGATCACATGTAAGAAGCATAGATCATAACAAGATTCACACTTAGGATCGATACAAGATCATAGCAAGATTCGCAGTCAAGATCATAGCAAGATCAAAGTCAAGATCATAGCAAGATTCACAGTCAAGATCATAGCAAGATCAAAGTCAAGATCATAGCAAGATTCACAGTCAAGATTATAGCAACATTCACAGTCAAGATCAATTGGACCGCAAACAAAATGTTTTAAAGCATATGAATCCCATTATAGGAGGGAAATCATATTAAGTTTAAAAGCATATGAATCCACTAAATATTGGAAAGCATAGAAATATATGAATCCATTAAACAATGGCAAGCATAAAAGCATATGAATCCATTAAACAATGGCAAGCATAGAAGCATATGAATCCATTAAACAATGGCAAGCATATAGGCATATGAATCCATTAAACAATGGCAAGCATATAGGCATATGAATCCATTAAACAATGGCAAGCATATAGGGTACCCAGTTACGATAGCAATAAGCTCATGACAAAACTTCCGCGAAGTGATTCAAGACAAAACACATTTTGCGTCCATAAGCAAGCAACATAGCATTATCATCACAAAGATAACTTCAGAGAATAGATAAATAAACATGTATTGCGTTCATAAGCAAGCAATAAGCATTATCTTCATAAGCATAACCCCAACGAAGTAATTCAAGAAAACGGTAGTTTTGCGTCAACAAAAGATGTTACAAGCATTATCGCACCTCAAATACGTTAACCATATAAGGCAGGTCAAAAGAAGTTATGACTCACTCACATATTCACAATGTGTAGCATAAAACAATACTTGCAAAGTATAACCACGTATGTATCACAAACAATCATCAAAACATATAAACACGTATTTGACATCAACAAGCATGCATCTCCCCCAAAAGAGATTTAAAACATTTATAAAACGATTTAAAAATTGAAAGAGGGGTATGAACTCACCTCAGCAACGCAAGCTATCACAGCAAGAGAATAATAATCAAAGATTCAGATCACGCAGATGCAACCTTGAGCTCTCGGTTAAAAATGTTTGTGAACAAATGAAACGTCGACCAAACGAACAGCGACTATCCAAACTTGAGCTAAACCTTCGGACTAGATAGTAAAAACCCACGTCGACTTGTAACCAGCGCCTACAAAACCCGTACTCACTTCGCAACCGCAACCACAAACCCACTTCAGCAGCAGCTAGGAAAACGAGAAACCCACTCGACTTATTAGCCTGTGTGAATAGTGTACTCACTTCGCGAACGTGCAACCCTTGAACGAGCGAAACCCACGTGAACTTGAAAACTCGCGCCGACGAAACGTACTCACTTCGAGTGTGTAAAGCTCTCGAACTGGTGAAACTCGCGCCGAAACTATGAAACTTCTTCACGTCTTCTTCGAGCAACGTAAATTCAGGAAGTGTGCTTCGGGTGGTAATGTTAAGAAAAAGATGAGTGATTTGTCTAGAGTAGTGTTGAATTTTAGGGGTATGTTGGATACATTTTTGCAATATGAAAACTTATATTTTATGTGAAGATGGAGAGATTTTATGCTTTTGTTTTTGTTTGAGTTTGAAAGAGAGTGACAGAAAGGTGAGAGTATGTATGTGGGTTTATGGATGAATGGGCATGGTGATATGCATATAGAGAGAAAAAGGGTGCGTATGGTGTGATGAGGGGACCAAAATGATCTCCCAATGGGGAGAATTAGGTAAGACAACACTAGTCTTAGTTTTAGGAATGTTGTTGAGGGTTTTTGAAATTCAAAAGTGAGTTATTTTGTGTGTCTCGGTGGGGAAAGAAAAGGAACAAAAATGGGATCCAATGTTGGCATTTGTTTTATATGGTGGTATAACTTTATTTATTTTTTTTATGGTACAAAAGAAAGTATAGCATTGTTTGTGAGGTTGGTTGGTTGTTTATGTGTTAAGTGTTGGTGATTTCGTCGAGTAGTCGAGTATTGGTCATACCGTGAGGGCGATTAGCCTATGATAAGTGATACGAAAATAATATTTAAATCCGGACGCACTTGTCATTTAAAAATAATTTATGACACTGTAGTTTACGTAAATCGCGTGACATGTAAATATATTAGTTATAGCAAGAATTGTGCCTATAATCATTCGCACAAATAAGCAGGCAACAGTTAAATTGCATATAGCTCGCGCAACGCGACGCAGATAAATCTTACACAAATTATGCACACGTAAAGGAATTAAATTTCATATTCGTTAAAATATTGATCATAAAACTTTACGCAACCAATAGTGTCACACTCGCAGTGTGCCCAGCTCTGCAGACTGTGCGATTTTTCAGATTTTGTAAAATATGTCCCGTTTTCAAATCCAATAAGTTTGGTAATGCTAAAAAATGATTTTTTTTTTAATAATAACTATTATTATTTAAAGTACGAAAAATTCTCGGGTGTTACATCATCCACGTGCCATTTTGAGTTTCGTCCTCGAAACTCGATCGTTGTTACTAGGTTAAGAAGTGTCAAAAACATCGGAAAAGAATAAGTAAGGTTGGAATGTATCCGAAGGGTTTGACAGTCAATCTGACAAAGTGGTAACGGTTCATAGAACAATTAAAGGACAATTAAAAGCGAAGAATCTAGCAAGTCGTCGACTCTGGAAAGTCAGTATAAGGTTAAGCACAGTTCGTTGCTTAAGCTCATGTCGATCGATTTTCATTCGGGGAAAAAAATATGTGCAACAATTCACGAGTCAAATGAAGTTTGAGAAATCATTCGTCAAAACGCAATAATGATAACGATAAAAGGACAAAATAATGATCAAGTCGTACGGACGAACCGTGATTCAATAACACACATTCCATAATTGGAATAAAAAAAAGTTAATAATAATAATAATAAAAATATAGAGATATGTCGAATGCACTTAAACCCACTTGTTTATAAATCGTTATTTACATCGAAAAGCGTCCTAATCCATGTAAATTAAAATTTATAACTTCATGGTTCAAAGATTTATAACCTCTTTATTGAAATGCAGAGGCGTCCCAATCCATTTCAATAAAGACCTTATAAATCATTTTATTCAAGCATCCCCAGAAAAATTCACAGTGAAAATAGTTAAAATCTTCTGAAACGATATTAAATAAATTTACCAAAAGAAAAACGTATGAGTCGTCAATAAGTCGTGCCTAGTAACTAGACGTCCAAAATTATAGGCGAGAGAAAATAAATATTGACGCGCCATACGTGCGCAAAATACGTATAAAACAAGGAGCTCATATATAATATAATGATGTATTATAACAATTACCAAATAGATAAAAGGAACAATCAGTGTATAAAGCAATCATAAACCGATAAAACAAGCAATCATGCAACAGCGGAATAAGAAATCGCAAAATGCAAGCGAGATATTCATACAGCAGTAGATAGGCAATCGTAATATGTAAAGCACACGTTCATATAGCAACATAAAGAGCATGTTAACATGATAAAACACACAAGAGCATCGGTTATAGTCTAGGCCTATACATTATCACCTAGTTCTCTATAACCAAGGCTCTGATACCAATCTGTAACACCCCCCAAAATAGGCCCAGCGGAAGCACACTAGTTTTGGGGCCTGTTACGTCATAATTATCCGAGTCTTGATCCGAGAGAACGACTTCTATGCCAAATATCACAACGCATACTCCAAATAATCATACAGTCAAGTACCTGAGAATACATGCTTAAAACGGTCAACATAAAGTTGGTGAGTTCATAAGTTTATAAAGCCCACTACCAAAAGTAGTATTGTAAAAGCGTTTATGAAATCCAGTGTTTTGCAAGAAAAGCAACACTCACTACAAAGTTTAGTCATATATCAACATTTAGCCAAAAGCATTACAGCCAACACAAAATAATTCAGTTCATATTCAAGATTCATATCAACATCACATGCACGATTCATATCAAGATCACATGTAAGAAGCATAGATCATAGCAAGATTCACACTTAGGATCGATACAAGATCATAGCAAGATTCACAGTCAAGATCATAGCAAGATCAAAGTCAAGATCATAGCAAGATTCACAGTCAAGATCATAGCAAGATCAAAGTCAAGATCATAGCAAGATTCACAGTCAAGATTATAGCAACATTCACAGTCAAGATCAATTGGACCGCAAACAAAATGTTTTAAAGCATATGAATCCCATTATAGGAGGGCAATCATATTAAGTTTAAAAGCATATGAATCCACTAAATATTGGAAAGCATAGAAACATATGAATCCATTAAACAATGGCAAGCATAAAAGCATATGAATCCATTAAACAATGGCAAGCATAGAAGCATATGAATCCATTAAACAATGGCAAGCATATAGGCATATGAATCCATTAAACAATGGCAAGCATATAGGCATATGAATCCATTAAACAATGGCAAGCATATAGGGTACCCAGTTACGATAGCAATAAGCTCATGACAAAACTTCCGCGAAGTGATTCAAGACAAAACACATTTTGCGTCCATAAGCAAGCAACATAGCATTATCATCACAAAGATAACTTCAGAGAATAGATAAATAAACATGTATTGCGTTCATAAGCAAGCAATAAGCATTATCTTCATAAGCATAACCCCAACGAAGTAATTCAAGAAAACGGTAGTTTTGCGTCAACAAAAGATGTTACAAGCATTATCGCACCTCAAATACGTTAACCATATAAGGCAGGTCAAAAGAAGTTATGACTCACTCACATATTCACAATGTGTAGCATAAAACAATACTTGCAAAGTATAACCACGTATGTATCACAAACAATCATCAAAACATATAAACACGTATTTGACATCAACAAGCATGCATCTCCCCCAAAAGAGATTTAAAACATTTATAAAACGATTTAAAAATTGAAAGAGGGGTATGAACTCACCTCAGCAACGCAAGCTATCACAGCAAGAGAATAATAATCAAAGATTCAGATCACGCAGATGCAACCTTGAGCTCTCGGTTAAAAATGTTTGTGAACAAATGAAACGTCGACCAAACGAACAGCGACTATCCAAACTTGAGCTAAACCTTCGGACTAGATAGTAAAAACCCACGTCGACTTGTAACCAGCGCCTACAAAACCCGTACTCACTTCGCAACCGCAACCACAAACCCACTTCAGCAGCAGCTAGGAAAACGAGAAACCCACTCGACTTATTAGCCTGTGTGAATAGTGTACTCACTTCGCGAACGTGCAACCCTTGAACGAGCGAAACCCACGTGAACTTGAAAACTCGCGCCGACGAAACGTACTCACTTCGAGTGTGTAAAGCTCTCGAACTGGTGAAACTCGCGCCGAAACTATGAAACTTCTTCACGTCTTCTTCGAGCAACGTAAATTCAGGAAGTGTGCTTCGGGTGGTAATGTTAAGAAAAAGATGAGTGATTTGTCTAGAGTAGTGTTGAATTTTAGGGGTATGTTGGATACATTTTTGCAATATGAAAACTTATATTTTATGTGAAGATGGAGAGATTTTATGCTTTTGTTTTTGTTTGAGTTTGAAAGAGAGTGACAGAAAGGTGAGAGTATGTATGTGGGTTTATGGATGAATGGGCATGGTGATATGCATATAGAGAGAAAAAGGGTGCGTATGGTGTGATGAGGGGACCAAAATGATCTCCCAATGGGGAGAATTAGGTAAGACAACACTAGTCTTAGTTTTAGGAATGTTGTTGAGGGTTTTTGAAATTCAAAAGTGAGTTATTTTGTGTGTCTCGGTGGGGAAAGAAAAGGAACAAAAATGGGATCCAATGTTGGCATTTGTTTTATATGGTGGTATAACTTTATTTATTTTTTTTATGGTACAAAAGAAAGTATAGCATTGTTTGTGAGGTTGGTTGGTTGTTTATGTGTTAAGTGTTGGTGATTTCGTCGAGTAGTCGAGTATTGGTCATACCGTGAGGGCGATTAGCCTATGATAAGTGATACGAAAATAATATTTAAATCCGGACGCACTTGTCATTTAAAAATAATTTATGACACTGTAGTTTACGTAAATCGCGTGACATGTAAATATATTAGTTATAGCAAGAATTGTGCCTATAATCATTCGCACAAATAAGCAGGCAACAGTTAAATTGCATATAGCTCGCGCAACGCGACGCAGATAAATCTTACACAAATTATGCACACGTAAAGGAATTAAATTTCATATTCATTAAAATACTGATCATAAAACTTTACGCAACCAATAGTGTCACACTCGCAGTGTGCACAGCTCCGCAGACTGTGCGATTTTTCAGATTTTGTAAAATATGTCCCGTTTTCAAATCCAATAAGTTTGGTAATGCTAAAAAATGATTTTTTTTTTAATAATAACTAATATAATTTATTATTATTTAAAGTACGAAAAATTCTCGGGTGTTACATTTCATACTCATATTCAGATAATACACAATTATTAAGATCGGTGATTTGCGATGAGGCCAAATCCGATACAAAACCGTATTATAAAATGTACGACGATCATTCAAAGACCATTGCTTCACGCGCAATGCCTTTAAATACCACGATATATTCATACATATACATATTACCATTCCTACATACACATAGGTTCACATAATCACAATCAATCATAAAGTAATGCAAGAATAGCCTTACTAGAGCCATGCGGAGTAGTTGCGTGCTTAAAACTTTTTAGAACACACCAAAGTTATAGTTTAGGATTTTCAAAATCGACCTAGTTCTCTATAACTTGTGGCTCTGATTACCATTTTGTAACACCCCCAATTTACCACGCAGCGGAATATCTACAATAGGGCATTACTCATAGCACATCACACACAATCATAGAAAATGACCTCAAAAGAGACGTTGAAATAATATACAACCTTGTCTAAAAAGTTTTCCATCCCAATATATAAAATCAGAGTAGCGTTTGGTCCCAAAAACCGTTACCAACACATCACATTCGTTAAAAACTTTAAAAGTCATTTATTCATTTCAAAGGATGGAAAAATAAATATAAACTTTAGACAAGTAAGCACCAACTCCCTCCTCGCATGCTCCGCTGCTATCCATCTTGATTACCTGAAATACATGCTTAAAATCATCAACACAACGGTTGAGCAAGTCTATAGGTTTTGCAAATCATCATTTGAACACAAGAATTTAATCATCTCAAGCTTGTCACACAGACAAGTCATATATATATCGATAAATGCCTTAAGCTCATGCAACTGAACGTTAACCAACACTTCAAACCGAGTCACTTACGGCGCCCCTACTGAAAAGTAATATTGTCATATACCAACGACCTCTTATACATTATATCCCTCTCAGGTGATCACAATGATACATACCCTAGGATAAGGCTGTCAAACCAAATAGATCTATCAAATGTATTAGCGTTTACCTCGCAAGGTAATTAACAGTTCATGAAATTCAGGGACTTCATAAGACAATGGTACTTAGGCATTTATCATCATATTCGGGTCCAGCATACCAAAAACAACTTGTGTTCATTTTATAAAACAGCATGTATTCCCCCTCGCGGGTTAAAAATCATTTACAAGATAATATAAAAGCGAGGCTATAGACTTACCTGATATAGCTATTACACATAGATCAAGGAACAAACATTCAAAAGTCGATACAAGACTTCACGAGATAACAATCAATCGTTGATTGAGAGCGAGATGCCCAACGGTCGATATATGACCGAACGGGACCTATAATGACGAGACGCATCTTAGGCTCGAGACGAGAAATAAATCATACATATATGTATATAGTTCACTTTAGTAAGTTTGGACATTGTATAAGTTTTATAAAACTTTATAAAATTTTTAATAAAAATCCAACATATATAAAATGGTTATTCAGTTTTAATAAACAAAGCCCATTAATAGCCCAATAACGGCCCATTAAGTGCTTAAGTATCTTAAACCCATTTTTAGATCACATTTGATCTCATATATTAATCTCAACCTCAGGCCCAATGATGGTCCAATAGCTATTATAAGTGTATGTTGGTCTTTTATGGCCCAAATCTATTTTATATGCTATAAAACGCCCCAAAATGATGTCGACTTAATATTTCACGATGGTCGTGTCTCGGGTATTCTAATTATCAGTATATAAATGAGTTTTAAATTCCCGATAAGTGGGTCCTACCACTTCGGTTTTTATAAAATTCGACACGTTTTACATTAATGCAGTATGATCAAATTCTTACAATTTACCGACATGTCTCGTAGATTAGATCGTTCTCCTAAACCATAAATAATCAAGATGAGTTATTTTTTACCAAAATAATTCTTAACTTACTTAATTTACTTATTATAAGTCAAATTACCTCTAATTTATACTAATCATAGCTCCTTTACTCATTTTATCACTTAGAAGAGTTGGCTGTTTTTGGCAGCCAAACTCGTTTCCACCATTTTGGTCGCCATTTCTAAACCGTAAGAAACTTGTAAACTATCCAATTGAATATAGTTCTTCATGATTTTATCAACAACTTTTAGTTTTACATATTTAGGGGTCACCATACAGTTTCTAAGAGTTTTTGTCCGTGTAAAACTGGTGATCAGATTCGGCCCCTTTTCACTGTTTCGGCCATATTTTATTCATCGGGCATCGTCACGAGACGAGCGACCCGGCCAAATCACCAGAAAACATAGGGCCATATCCCCATATTTTTATCTAATACTCATTAACTACTCAGTTTCCTTAGACCACACGTTTTATTCAGTGATCATATTCTAAAAATCACAACTAGGATTCAAGGCTTGTTTATCAACTTTTAAATCATCACAAAAATATACAATGTCATCAAAACTTATAAGAACCTATTACATATTTATAAATAGTATAGAAATCATAGTTCATAAAAATAATATATAAACAAAATATTACCTTACCAATATAAAACACATGTATGACCATCTTTTTACTCAGCCCAAATGAACTCCAAAAGATTACGTTGATGTTGTTTTATGTTAGAAAAATAAATCAAGAGCATCTACTACACTTTAGCTCTTACATCTTTAATATACAAGTTATTCAAAAAATGATATTGTGTAGCTTTTGTGTGTGGTGGTACACGAGACAATTTGGGTGAAGAGGAGGTGATATTTGTTTCTCTAGCTAGTAGACATTAAGATATTAAGTTGTATATTGAGAAGATACTAAAAAATTATAGATGACATGTGTCTAGTTGTTCCTAAACTAAGACATGTATGAGGTATATCATATAATAGTAGGCTGTGAGACGTTGAATAACATGAAATGGAGTGAGATTTAATTAAAATCTTGCTCTACAATTTACAAAAGCGGGTATTATTAGAACCCGATATTTTTAAAAGTTACGCGATTTAAGTGATACGCGTTAGACACGAAAAATAAACGCTCAATATAAAATAAAAACATCGACATTCGGAGAACATTGATATTTTGATAAATAAATGAGGGCTGTAATTTAATAAACGTTAGCGTGAGATATAAATGATCGACGCTTAAAGGCTTAATGTAAATTACGAAGAATGCTCGTAAGACAAGAAATTTAAAACGACGACAATAGAAAATATTTATATGTGTTAGGACCATTGTAATAGTTATATGTAATAGGTAGACTAGGAGGTATGTAGTTTCTCCTGGTCCTAGTCGTAGTAGGAGCAAGTCCTGCTCCTGGTCCTAGTCAAAGTCAAACATTGTTATTTACTTAATATTCTGTTAGGATATGCATGAGTTATATTAGGAGAAGATATGCATATCAGTTTTACACGTTTTCTTGTAAGCTGTATTAGGGTTTCCTTGTAGTATAAAAGGAACCTTAGGCAGAAGGGTTAGAGAGACATTCACAAAACGTAGTTCTAGTCTTTATTAATATTAGAAATCCTTAGAAAGGATCAAGTCTTCATAGTTATTCTGTTTCTCTTGTTTATATTTATATTCTACATTCATATTGTGTATAGAGTCTCTTTGTGATTTGACTTGTGATTACAGAAGTTATTCACCGGTCCTGACAGGCTGCAAGATCTATATCTAATAGACCCAACAAGTGGTATCAGAGCCTGGGAGGGTCTCTATACAACAAGAATCAAGTTCTCCTATTATTAACAATATGTTTATCATGTCTGCCTCAACTTCTACTCAAACAGGAGAAGAAGGCACTCCTAAAATTGTGCAACCTCAGCAGATCCTGGCTACGGTTTCCAACACGAATGGAAAATTCTCTCTTCTGAAGAAAGGTGAATATGACAACTGGGCAATGAAGATGGAATGGTGGATCACCAACACTGATCAAGATCTTTGGAAGATCATTCTGAATGGAAACAGCAGAAAGCTTACTGGACGAGACAAGAACGGTAATATTACTCTTCTTGACCCTAAAACTCATGAGGAAATCATCGCTATTCAGAAGGAGGTAAAAGCAAAAACAATTTTGCTTCAATCTCTTCCTGAAGATCACATGGGTGACTTCTACCATTTGGATGATGCCAGAGAGATCTGGAACGGCATAAAAGCAAGGTTTGGCGGAAATGAGGAGTCAAAGAAAATGCGAAGGTCCATGCTGAGAGATGAATTCACAGAATTCAAAATCTCAGAAACTGAAGGCCTGAATCAAGGGTATGATAGGTTCCAGAAGATATTGAGCCAGTTGAATCAACTTCGGTCCAAGCCTGATGATGGTGATGTTAATGCAAGGTTTCTTAAAGCCTTACCCTACTCTTGGAACCAGGTGGTAATCTCTCTTAAAGCCAAAGGTGGGCTTGATTATCTCAGTTTTGATGATCTGTTTCATAGGCTCAGAACATTCGAACCTCATGTGAGAGGATATCCGAGTGACTCTTTTCCCACTCCTGCTAATTCAGCCTTTGGGAGCTCTATGGCATCTAGTCCCATGACATATGCAAGTAGCCAGAGCAATAATGTGTCTCCCCAGCATACTATCCAGCATACTATTCAGCATACTGGTCCCATGTCATATGCATCTAGCCCCATGTCTTCTGCTTCTGATCCTCCTGCCAAGTCTGGTAGTATGGTAGAAGCTATTCTTCATTCTTTTGTTGCTGATGTTACTGCTGAACAACAACTTGCGTTTGATGACTTCAAACAGATCGATAAGCTGGATCTGGATGAGATAGATCTTAAATGGCAGATGGCCATGCTTACTCTGAGGGTTCACAAGTTTGAGAAGAAAGCAGGAAGGAAGTTTAATTACAACCCTCGGGAGCCAGCAAGATTCGATAGAAGCAAGGTATGGTGCTATAACTGCCAGCAACAGGGTCACTTTGCTAGAGAGTGCCCTAGCAAGAATGATCAGGAGAAGAGCAGGTACTCCGCTTTCAAAGTTCAGGAGGTTAAAGATGACAAGAAAGCATTGGTATCTGTTGACTCCATGGTCAACTGGAATGATCATCAGGCTTCTACTCTGGAATCAGCGGAATCAACGACTGATGTGTTGGCAATGATTGCTGGGAATCTCTCTGATGCAGAAGAAGCAGAAGAGTTTGCTCTAATGGGCATCTCACCTCAGGTACAACATTGTCCTCTTGGTTGTCATGATAAATACACAGAATTGTTGTCCCAATTTAATGAAGTAAATGAACAAAATGATAAGTATTACTTAGAGGTACAAGCCTATAAAGCTTCATTAAACACATTGGAACAACAAAAGAAGTGGTTACAAGATACTCAACGTGCATATGAGGATAAAATCAGGATACTAAGCATTGATTTAGAAAACACTACAAATATGCTTAAATATACAGAAACTGAAAGAGATGCTAGTATCAAAGAAAAAGAGGAGATGCAAGCTAAATTAGATGCTACAATGTTAAGATTTGACAAATGGCAAAAGGCACCTAAAAATCTTTCAAAATTAATTGATAGTAGCATGTCTGGCAGAACTAAAAGAGGCTTAGGATTTGAAAAATATATTGATTCTGAAGATGTATTTGATTTATCTTTCTCAAGCGTCTTTGATGCCGACAAAGAGGATGAGGGCAAACCTAGTTACAATAGGTTTAAACCAGCAGCAGAAATGCATGCTGTTCCTCCTCCTCTTACTGGAACTTTCATGCCCACCTCATGGCATAATGACTCGGATGGATCACAGATGCTTGAGTCCCCAACCAGTTCTACTAATACTAACGACTTTGTCTCATGTACTTTCAGTGACAAAGCCGGTGACTCTGCATCTACTGGTTCAAGTGAAGAGTCAAGACCTACGAGTTCCAAGTCGAATGAACATACTGCTACTGGTGCTAGGAAGTGTGAAGAGAAAGTCGCTGTCAAGTCAAGTGTGTCTGGTCCTTGTTTATTGAGTCCTAGGAAGAATGTTTTTTCTAGAACTGTGTGTAATAAAGTAGGCAGTATGAAACAGACTCATTCTAATAAAAGGTCTTTCAAAACATGTTTTGTTTGTGGCAGTCCCTTTCATTTAATTAAAGATTGTGATTATTATGACACACATGCATCTGTTAATCATGCTTTACTTGCTCCTGGATCACCAGGAGCTGCTCCATTTGCTACTAGAAGACTTAATCCTAGTGCTCCAATGTTTCATACTTCTAGAGTATCCTCTCCTTTTATGTCTGATTATTGGAGAGAAAATGGATTCCAGACAACTAGTAATTATTTTCTAAATTATAATCCAAACTATGCGCATCATTTTGACCACACGTATTTTGGTTTGGGAAATTTGGGAACTGCTGTTAAGCCCTCAGCAGGTTGTTCCTGGTCAAATAATAATACCCTTATGATGAATAGGCAACCAAGGAACAATGGTGGATCTCATCAATCTTCTTGGCATTCTTCTAATGATCCACAAGGCAGGCTCAAACCTGAAAAGGTTTGGGTCCCCTTAAGACACTAACTTTTGCATTGTGATTAATCTTGTTGTTGTAGGTTACTCCATACCAGGATCCTAGTCTAGGCATTGTTGATAGTGGCTGCTCCAGGAGCATGACTGGCAATAAAGGCCTTCTCTCTAACTTTGTACCCTTTTATGGAGGCAAGGTCTATTTTGGTGGAGGTGAAGGCAGAATCACTGGCAAGGGAACGATAAAGACTCCAAATCTCAATTTTGAGCAGGTCTACTATGTGGAAGCACTTCAACACTTCAACTTGATATCGGTCTCTCAGATTTGTGATAAGAAGCAGTTTGTACTCTTCACCGATACTGATGCACTTGTGCTCTCCAAAGATTTTAAGCTTCCGGATGACTCACAAGTTTTACTCAGAATCCCTAGAAGACACAATCTCTATAGCATCAAGTTGAATGAAGTCAACCCTACTAGTCAACTAGCATGTCTGGTTGCAAAAGCCTCGGAAGATGAAGCCACAAAATGGCACCGAAGGATGGGACATGTGAACTTCAAGACCATTCACAAACTTGCCAATTTGAATCTGGTCTCTGGTTTACCTCCCAAGACGTTTAGAAATGACATAAATTGTGTTGCCTGCAGCAAAGGCAAACAACACAAAGCATCCTTCAAGGCCATTACTGCTTTAAGTCTCATTACTGAACCATTGCAGCTTCTACATATGGACTTATTTGGTCCTACTTCCATCAGAAGCATAGACCACAAGCAATTCTGTCTGGTGGTGACTGATGGTTATAGCAGGTTTGCGTGGGTGTTTTTCATGGTTAACAAAAGTGAGACCTACTCAATTCTTCGAGATTTTCTTACCTTAATAGAGAATCAGTTGTCCAAGAAAGTTAAAGGTACTCGATGCGACAATGGCACCGAGTTTAAAAATAGAGACCTCATCGCACTTTGCAATGCTAAGGGCATCAAAAGAGATTATAGTGCTGCTCGGACTCCTCAACAGAATGGTGTGGCAGAAAGAAAGAACCGGACACTAATAGAAGCAACAAGGACTATGCTTGCCGATTCCAAGCTTCCGACCATGTTCTGGACAGAAGCTGTTAATACGGCCAGTTATGTTTTGAATAGGGTGTCTATCACCAATCCACACAAGAAAACACCTTATGAGCTGCTCACGGGCAAAGTTCCCAATATTGCTCATTTGAAGCCGTTTGGGTATCCAGTCACCATTCTGAATACTAGTGACTATTTGGGGAAGTTTGATGGCAAGGCTGATGAAGGATATATTGTGGGATATTCAGCTCATTCTCGGGCGTATCGTGTCTACAATCTTCAAGCCAAACGGATAGTTGAAACTATTAATCTCAGGTATTTTGAGGAGAAGACAAACATACATGGAACAGGACCACAAGTGTTTGCAACTTCTAGTACTGGTGTTCCTTCTAGTCTTTCTGATTCAGATGATGAGGATGACATTTTTGTGGTTCCATCCTATTCCACCACGGTTTCTCCTACTCCTCCTAGTGATGCAACTCCATTGGAAGTACAGGATTCCCAAGCAGCTCTTGATACTCTTCTGAAGCAACAACAAGAAGCTACTAAAGCGGCGGCTCAAGGTAGTTTTGAGTTTCCCTTGGATGAGCCTACTGACAAAGCTGCTCCTAGTACTCCAGCTTCTGCTCCTAGTGCTAGTCACTCACCTACTGGTACTCCGGCTAGTGAGTCTGCTTCAAATACACGTTTCTCCAGTCCTTCTGATTTGGGGAATCATGAAAAGAAGTCTTCTACCAAGCTGGATGATATTCATAAACAACCAGTAGACGGGATTTTCCAACATGCTTCATATGATGCTGATTTCGTTGGTGATCTCGGTAACATGGCACCAGAAGTGGAGGTTACCTCCAATCCAGTCTTGCAATCACATAAAGACCATCCCACCACTCAAATTATTGGAGATCCTGGTTCTACCGTCAAGACACGCAGAATGCAGCAGAAGGCCTCGTCTGATCATCATGCTCTTGTGGGCTATATTGAGGATCAAAAGCGTAATAATCATACGGACTTTCAACACTGTTTGTTTGCTTGTTTTCTTTCACAGGTGGAACCTAGGTCTGTTTCTCATGCTCTTGAGGATCAAAGTTGGGTGGAGGCTATGCAGGAGGAAATGCAGCAATTCTTGTTTCAGAATGTTTGGGTTCTGGTTGACTTACCGGATGGGAAGACAGCTATCAATACCAAATGGATTCTCAAAAACAAGAAGGATGCACGGGGAATTGTGGTCAGGAATAAAGCTAGGCTTGTCGCACAAGGACACACTCAAATTGAGGGCATTGATTATACTGAAGTCTTTGCGCCTGTTGCAAGGATTGAGGCCATTCGTCTATTTTTGGCCTTTGCTTCGTATGTTGGCTTTACGGTGTTCCAGATGGATGTCAAGAGTGCATTTCTCTACGGAAAAATTGACGAAGAAGTGTATGTTACTCAACCTAAGGGGTTTGTTGATCCACTTCATCCAAAGAAAGTCTACAAGGTGGTCAAGGCTCTTTATGGGTTACATCAGGCTCCTAGAGCTTGGTATGAGCGTCTCTCCACTTTCTTGTTAAAGAATGGCTATAGAAGAGGTACTATTGACAAAACACTATTTCTTCGGCGGAATTCCAAGGATATTATCCTTGTTCAGGTTTATGTGGACGACATTATCTTTGGTTCTACTAGGAAGGAGTGGTGTGATGAGTTTGAACACTTGATGAAAGGCGAATTTCAGATGAGTGCCATGGGAGAACTGTCATTTTTCCTTGGCCTTCAGGTCAAGCAACAATCGGATGGGATTTTCATCAGTCAAGATAAGTATGTTCATGAGATTCTTCAAAAGTTTGACATGGATCCTCTTCGACCAGCAGCAACTCCTTATGAAGTTGCTAAAATCAAACTTAAGAATGAGCCAGATCCACCCGTAAATGTTCATATGTACAGGTCTATGATTGGCTCCCTCATGTACTTGACTGCATCACGTCCGGATATTATGTTTGCAGTAAGTGCTTGTTCTAGACACCAGGTGACTCCAACGGTTTCGAACTTAAATGCAGTTAAGAAGATTTTCAAGTATATCAAGGCTCAACCTAAATTGGGTCTATGGTATCCTAGAGAATCCCCATTTGTACTTGAAGCATACAGTGATAGTGATTATGCTGGTGCTAATAATGATAGGAAGTCAACTACTGGTGGTTGTCAATTTTTGGGTCGTCGGCTTATTTCATGGCAATGTAAGAAACAGACAATAGTAGCTACTTCTTCAACAGAAGCTGATTATGTGGCTGCTGCTAGTTGTTGTGGTCAAGTTTTATGGATCCAAAATCAGATGTTGGACTATGGGTTCAATTTTATGAATACCAAAATTTTTATTGACAATCAAAGCACTATTTGTATTGTGAAGAATCCTGTATTTCATCAGCGGACGAAACATATTGAGATTCGGCATCATTTTATACGCGATGCCAATGAGAAGAAGCTGATACAGGTTCTTAAAGTTCATACGGATGACAATGTTGCTGATCTGCTGACTAAAGCTTTTGATGGTCCTCGGTTTAACCACTTGGTGGTTCATATTGGGATGGTCAATCCTTGAAGTCTAGGATTGAGGGGAGGCAAAGCCTAAGGGGAGGCTTTGTGTACATATTAGGTTCGTCTAACGTATTCGTAGTATTTAACAACATACTTTCTTGGTTCTGGTGGTGTGTGGTGTTTCTGATGAAGGATTTTTGCTCTCTTCTGATGGATATGGCCTTACATGACTGGCTTCTGGTCCTCTTTGGTCAGCTTCTAGTTATGATTGGATGCCTTCTGGTGGTCTCAAATCCTTCCCAGTCTAGTGGTGTTTGGCTATGGGTGCTGGTACTGGTCTGGCTACTGTTCATTCCTTTTGTCCTTTACTAATCACGTTTTGCTCCTGGTCCGACTATTGTGCACTTTGACTTTTGGTCAACGCTTCCAATTCTGATATTTACAAGTTTGAATTCATCTAATAAATTGGGGGTAAGTTATTATGTTAAAAAGGGCAAGTGGTTAGTATGCCATTATGGCTTAATTTGAAAGGGCAACCCCCCATTAATAGGGGTCAATGAACAGTTACTATTTTCTTCCTATATGGTCAACATACACTCATTACAATTAAAACACACACAAAAACCGCTTCTACTCCTCTCATCCCAATCTAAATCCTTCTTCAATCCATTCATCAAGATCCATGGCTGCTCTTGCTTATCAACCTGCTCATAATCGTGTTGCTTATCTGGGGGATGGTCCTAATAGTGAACATTTTGCTGATATCTTGGAGTATATTGAAGCTTCAAACTTAAGGTATGCATTTACTGTTTGTCCTACCATATATGATAGTGTGGTACGTCAATTTTGGGCGTCTGCTGAACTTGTGAATGTGGCTGGACGTCCACGAGCAATCCATGCTACCATAGATGGACGTGCTTATGTGGTCACTGAAGCCTCTATTCGATCTTCTCTTCATCTTCAGGATGAGGGGGGTGTTGTATCACTTCCAAATTCGGAAGTATTAGAGGGTATGGCTGCCATAGGTTATGAACATGGGGGGAAGTTTAACTTCCAAAAGAATAGGTTTTCTCCTCAGTGGAAGCTTCTGGTTCACTATTTAATCCATTGTTTGAGTCCCAAGTCGGGGAGTTGGGATGCGTTCCCTACTCCTTTGGCTACTGGTCTTGTATGTTTAGCCCAGGGTAGAGTGTTTAACTTTTCACATTATATCTTTGAGGGGATGGCTAGTAATTTGTCAACTGCTGGTTCTAGGAAAAAGTTTCTTATGTACCCTAGGTTTATTCAAGAAATACTTGTTTGCTTTCCACGTGATAGGGCTGAGCATGTACCATCTAAACTGACAGCAAAAGTGTATTACAACATGATGCATGGGTTTACTGGGTATTGGAGGCCCTTGACTGAAGCCATGATGGGTTTGGCTCAGGGTCCTATAGGTCAGGAGGAGGAGGCTCCTGAGTTGGTTGTGTTAGATGATGACCCCATGGAGGAGGAGGAGGCTCCTGCTGGTGATGCCACTCCTGTGGTAGAGGAGGAGCTAGTTGAGGAGGTGGTGGTTGAACAACCATCCCCTCCCAAGGCTGGTCCTTCCTCGGCTCCACAAAGGTCTCCATTTGTGGAGACTCCACCTCCTAGTCCTGCCCCACACTCGACTGATATCCCCTTTGCTGCTAGTTCTCCACACGTTGACCCCAATGTTGCTTCGGGCTCCCGTGATGCTTTCCCTGATCCAAGCTCTCTTGGTGGGCAGGCAGAGGAGCCTACTACTCTGACATCTTTGCTAGATCTTATGCACAGGTACCATGAGAGGATGATTTGCTTGGAAGCTGACTTGAACCAACATCGGAAGCTCACACGGGAATTTGTTCTTCCCCTGGCCGATCGTATTAAGGTATTGGAGAATCAACAGCGTCGTCGAAAGAAGCATGTGGTTCTTTCCGAGTCTGAGGATGAGGGTTCGGAGAATGTTGAGGATGGCTTGACGTTGCTGGCAAAGGCTGCCTTTGCTGATAAAGTTTATGATGATCTGCCTGGTCCTCCAATGTCCTCCAATGCTCCTTCTTCTAGTACTGTTCCCCCTTCTATGGGTGGTGCTTCTGATGCTGCTGCTGGTTCTCATGCTGATCCCTCTCATGATCCAAAGGTCAAAGCTCCAATGACTGATCCTCCATCTCCAACCCGCAAGCGCTCTCGTCGCCAACTTGAAGAAGACATACTTGGTGAAGAGGCTGCTCGTCGAGTTCAGGCTGAGCTTGATGCGGAGGACATTGCTGCTGAGGAAGAGCTCCGTGAGCGAAGGCGTGCGCAAATTCAGCATGATGCTATGCACTGGACTGATGGCGAATGGATGCAAGTGTTAACTGTTCTCACTCGGGATTATGCTCAGTTTAAAGATTTGTTGGGTGATGATGTTGATGAACACAACTGCATTCCGCGTGCTATGGTAATGATGCGTAAGCATCAGTTGACTCTTGCTGAGGAACTCAAGAAACAGCGTAGGAACAGACCTCTTTCTCAGGCTGAGCAGCGCCAGCAGATGCAACGTTATGTCAAATTTCAATCTGCTGCTCATTTCAATGCTCCTTGGACTTGGGCTCGGGTGCGGGCTTTGACTTTTGATGAGCTCAAGAAACTTTATGAGAATATGGTGAGGCGTGCGAGTCAACCTATACCTGAAAAATTTGTTTACCATCCTCGTGGTGTGACTGCTTCGATGCCTGCTACTTCTACTGTTTCTTCATCCATGCCCATTCCTGGTTCCAATGGTAGTTCTTCTGGTTCTGGTGCTGTTTCTGTTGGTCCTTCTACTACACCCTTGGTTGCGCCTATTGGTTCTACTACTGGTCCTGCTACTACTATCTTTGTGACAACCACCACCACTCATGCTTCCCCCACCACACCTGGTACTTCCACCACTCCTGTTCCTGCAAGCACTTTTGTTGATTCCACCATACCTGTTGCTGCTCCATCTGATGTGCCATCTTCATCACCACAAGTTTCTGCAACACAACCTACTCCCACTTCTGATGCAGCTCCTAGTGGTTCTTTGGGTGGACATGTTCCTGAGTCTACTCCTACTGCTTCTCCTGCTGTTGCTGAAGTTCAGGTGAAGGTTGAATCCACTCCTTCGGCTCCCACGCCTCGATGTTCCACTCGCCAGAAACTTACTCGTCGTGTTCGCCGCGGTAAATCAGTTCCTTTTGAGAAGCGTGATCCTGAAAACTTAATTGATGCAGCTTCGGATAGTGATTCTGACTTACCTTTAGGCAATGGAAGTATTACGGGTTATACGGTTGAGAACACTTCCTGGTGGCGTCTCTCATCGGATTACTTTGAGTGATGGGACTGTGCGATTGGTCACGAGTTTGCAGGGTGTGTTATCATGGGCTGACCGGATGGATCTTATGGCATTATTTGGGCTTGTTGATTCTAGTATGCCATTTGACCCAATGGCGGTGTCTTCCTGGCCTGGTATTCGTCTTTGGGCTGATCTCAAGCTTATGTTGGATCCTCCTCCATCTGCTACTCCTTTGGGTGTATGGCAAGATCAAATGCAATGGGAGATTGTTCGCTGGAAGCTCTATGCTGGTTGTGGAGTACATGTGTTGGAGTTAGGTTCTGGTCATGTGGCGTTTATGTTGACGGATGTTGTGTATCCTTTGACTATTTCTTCCATGGAAGCAATGTTGGCAAGTCATTTGCAGATTTCTACTGCTCCTTCTGGGAATGAGTCGAGTATGGCCACATCTTTGGTCGAGGGTATTCAAGCACGGTTGTTGGCGGATAAGAAGGCAGCTTCTGGTATGTAAGGTGAATGGGTTGTAAGTAATTATACTTTGATTTTTGTTTTTATTTTGATTCTTTTCAACCAATATGTATAGTGATTGGTGACTTTTATTCTTTATAGTTTTACAAAAAAAAAAAAAAAAAAAAAAAAAAAAAAAAAAACATAAAAATTATAAAAAAAAAAAAAAAAAACAAAATATACATTTTATATAATATCTGCTTATACTTTAACACAGTTTAGCTTTTATACTTGTACATAATATCCCTTGGCTGGTTCAAAATGTGGTTCCTGGTTTGAGATGGTTCTGGTCCTTGGTTTCACTTGGTGTTGGACGTGGTCCACACAACAAATGGTTCTCAACTTACCATGTCTCATCGACAAGAAAAAGTTGATTCACCTTGAGGGTACGGCTCCTGGTGCGATTATCAAATCCGTTGATGGTTGCCAGGTTACCTAAAACTGGATGGTTTTCACTTGCCATAGTATTGGACTGAAAAGTGGCTAATCCAAGGGGGTACGGCTCTTGGTAAAGATCTTATCAAATCCGTTGACAGCTGTAATAGCTTACTTAAAGCTATAGGGTGTTCAACTCACCGATGCTTAATTGCTAAGAGTTGGCGAGTCCAGAGGGGTACGGCTTCTGGTAAAGACGCATCAAATCCGTTGACGGCTGTGATGGTTTGCCTAAAATCATCAGGGTACCCCCACTCACCATTGATTCACGTTCTAAGAGTTGGGCTGGGTTCTAGTCTCCCAGGGTGATGCTTATTCCACCAGAATGACTAGCTAGCCCAAGAGCGAGCAGCTACTTGGTAAAGGCTCATCAAATCTGCTCATGTTGCTGAGAAGATTCAACACGATGCTGATTTGTTGCAAGCTTTGGAGAAGCTTCTGGTGGTTCGTGCGGCTGTTCTTCTGATTCTTATCTTATTGATGTTGCTGCTACTACAATCCTCGGGCTTTATTTGCGCGTTTTCCAGGAAACTTGAACTCAACAGGTCAAATTCAAGTTTAGGGGAGGATTGTTAGGACCATTGTAATAGTTATATGTAATAGGTAGACTAGGAGGTATGTAGTTCCTCCTGGTCCTAGTCGTAGTAGGAGCAAGTCCTGCTCCTGGTCCTAGTCAAAGTCAAACATTGTTATTTACTTAATATTCTGTTAGGATATGCATGAGTTATATTAGGAGAAGATATGCATATCAGTTTTACACGTTTTCTTGTAAGCTGTATTAGGGTTTCCTTGTAGTATAAAAGGAACCTTAGGCAGAAGGGTTAGAGAGACATTCACAAAACGTAGTTCTAGTCTTTATTAATATTAGAAATCCTTAGAAAGGATCAAGTCTTCATAGTTATTCTGTTTCTCTTGTTTATATTTATATTCTACATTCATATTGTGTATAGAGTCTCTTTGTGATTTGACTTGTGATTACAGAAGTCATTCACCGGTCCTGACAGGCTGCAAGATCTATATCTAATAGACCCAACAATATGTCATAAAGATAATATTTACGAACGATGACGGACATATAATTTTACGATGAATTATAATCGATACGCACTCGATACCTTAAAGCCTTAACCTTGCCGGTTAGCCGAGAATTAAATATTATTCGTCGAACCAACGTGACAAATAAAAGTCGGTTAAAAAATTTTGATCCGACTACTAGGAATAAGATTAGATCTCATTCTAAATGTTGATTTTAAAGTTAGGGTTATTACAATAATCAATAGACTTGCCACTAGGACATTTCCATTTTCTTGTTATAGCTTTAGACCAGTTTTCTTTTAACTCGTTCTGCTTAGATAAGCTGTAGTAGCTTATATTGTCAAAAAAGATTTTTTTTATGTTAGCTTGTTTCTAAATTTCTTTCATCAAAATCATTTGTTTGAGCTTTTAACATTTCGTATAAGTTTGGTTCAACATGGTTAAGAATAATTCTTGTTTTCATTTTTTAAGTCACGTTCTTAATTTTGAAGTTAGAACAGCAGTTGTAGCGCTACTCTTTTTGTACTGTATGGATGGTATATTTTTCTTTTGGTACAGTTAGTTGATGGATTACAAGTTGGGCTTGTAAATCTAGTTTGGTTTTTTTCAACGAAATCTGTTTTATATTTTTGTTTGCTTATATACTCATTTGATATTTGTAATTGCATTTGATGGTAAAAGAATCACTTTTCAAGTTTCATCTCATTTTAGTTTTATTAAAATAGATTAGTTTTATAAATTTGTATTTTTACTTTTTGTGCTTAAAAATATGGTACTTGCAATGTGTTTTGTAGATTAGTACATATACGTATAATAGCATATTTTTACTTTTTACATGCTTTGTGCCAAGTAGTCATAGATACCATTCAAGCTCTTTTAACCAAAAACAATAAAGTCAAATTTGGAACGTTTGATCAATTCGATTAGATACCGAGACGAAACGATACTAAAAACGAGATATTATTCTTCTTTATTTCTCGCAACTCATTGAGGCAAAAAGGGCAGTTCCTCTTCCAGTGACCACTTGCTTTGCAATGGTGATAAGTCTCGTCCTTTTGAGATTTATTCTTCTTGACAAAATTATGCTTAGGTTTTGAAGGAGTCGCAACTTGCTTGCTCTTATCATCTTTGCCTTTGCCTTTCTGATTTTTGTTCACTTGCGGTTTTGGCTTATTCACTCTACCCTTTTGTACATAAAGTACTTGAGGAGTAGAAGTAGATGTACTTGCATTGTCTTTTAAAACCTTTTCATAGTCAATGATCATTACGTGCAAATCATTAATTGTCTTCCCCGTGCAATGCATATTGATGTTCCTAACGAAATCATTGAAGTCCTTGTTAAGGGACCTATTGATTAGGTTAATCGCCATATCATTGTCATAGGGTTTCCCAAGTGTGATGAGTTGTTCCATGTAACCATTCATCTCTTGATAGTGTGCACTTACAGATTTCTCAGGGGCCTGCTTACACTATGCAAAGCATCTACCAAGTCGTAGATCTCCACATCCTGAGGCTTCTTAAACATTGCCTTGAGCTCTGCAAGCATTTGGTTTGGAGAAAATAGTTCAAACTTTCTTTATAAGAAATGTGCCATTTTATGAGCATTAAGCAAGCCACATTATTGTGCTTCTTAACCTCAGCCACATAATTCAGTCTTTCGACTGGAGTAGCAGTAGGGGCAAAGGGCGCAGGAAACGCCTTGGTCAAGTAATCAGAACTACCCGCTACTCTCAAGACAATTCTCAGTGAGCGGTACCAATCATTGAAATTTGGGCCAGTTAGTTCCTGACGTTCAAGATAAGTCTTGAAGGCAGAACTCAAAGTGTTGTTGTCGGGTTGAGCCATTTCTACATAAATAAGTTCAAAATATTAGTATTTTTGATAATACCATTCAAGAAAATAAAATTACCCCGGTAATAAAACCATAGTACTTTCCTTGAAACTAGAATCCACATTGACATAAATTCATCACATCAGTTGATCTGCTAGTGATAAATGTATTCAATATGGTAACTTGTCAAACAATAATTGATAAACAAATTTGCAATTTCTAAATATTTTAGGGATTTACATTGCGATAAGTCATTTTGCATTGTAAACATGTTTCATCCCTACTTTATGCCTTAAGTTTCAAGATCTCGCTGAGTAAGTTAATTAAGTCGACTAATATAAAGAACGTAAAACATTCATGCGAATTCTCATTCTATGAACGTTTTCTTTCCATCACAACATCGTCCAGAATCTCATATGACGACAATTGTAACTTTAAGTATTCGTCAATTAGATGGCATATGACTTTAAATTTTAGGGTATAGATTTTTGGTGTCAAAATCATGTATGAAAAAGCATGCATACATCTCCATAGCATTAGTTTAATAAAAAAAACTTTTAGTAAACCTTTTGGTGAGACAAAATTTCCCCATATATTGGTTGAGGTATTGGTTAAACCAATTAAATATTTTACCCATAACAATTCACAATTTACGTTCCTAGAACTTGGCTAAAGCACAAAGCAATAACCTTATTCATCGTGTTTCAGATGTGAATTTGCGGCAAATCAACCTTAAGATATAATGCAAATGATAATCGTAGGTAATTTCAATTTGATGCACATGCGAGCCGAGAATTCGGTCAGCGACTAATGGCATAACACCTCCCTCCTTAACCGGGTACAAGACCAGCGGTGCGTTATACCCACTTTATAGTTTGTCAAAAAGAGTAAGCCATTAAATTATCATTGCAAATTATCAATCAACACAATTCTATGTAATTTAGATTTCAAAACAATTCATTAATTTTGATATGATTTAGTCCATATTTATTTCCCTTTGAAAAAAAATTACCCTTGTTTACAACATACAATAATATAAAACGCATGAAAACAAGTAGGTACAAAAAAAAACTAAACCAAATAGCCACATGCATAACAATTTATTCAAAGAACATCACATCTAGGATTTTATAAACATATAGAAGTCTTCCCTAATTTTAAAACTTTGAATCAAATAAAGCAAATAACATATAAAATCATATGATCCGTGAAAAACATGCATGTTCATCACGGATCTCCCACATAATCTTAACAATTAAATCTCTACGGATCGTAACCATACATGACATAACAATTAGTTCATGCAAACATCTAAAGATTAACAACATGAAATTTTTAGGGTTTCAAAAAAAAAGATTATAAAAAATTCGGCTAGGCCGATTTATTAAAAAACAAAAACCCTAATTTAGTGAAAACCTAAAAAAAACAACATGTAATTTTTAACTCAAATCATTATTAGTTAAAAAACTTTAGATCTCGATAATTATAACATGTTAAGACGGCTCTCGATGCCACTGAAGGTTTATAAAGCTCATAACAATTATACAAAACCCTAAATAAGATCAAAACACACATAGCGGAAGCGATTTAACAAGATCATAATTAATAACACATTCATAATTAATCGACTTAGGGTTACATACCTTCTAGCTAGAGCAAATCCACAAGAACACCAACGAACCACCAATTAGGGTTTATAACGAATATTACCAAGATATAGTCTAAAGTAAGACTATATTACGCTCTTGTACACACGTAATGCAACGAGCTAATCATGATTCTAGCACATGTAAACTGGGCTTCTACGCTTGTAGAAAATCTACCCAACAACCCTAGAGAGGGGCTAGGACTAGATTGTATAGCAAAACCGAATACCAAAGAAACCAACTGAACTCTTGTTTGGGTTTGGTGTTGGGATCGGCACAAAGGAAAAGAAGAGAAAGGATGGGATAAAATGAGGCCAAGGGGTGTTTATATAGGCTAGGCAAACTTGTTTTCCAAGTCATAAACGAATAAGGAAAGAAAATCTTTCCCTTTTTCCCCTTTGTTTGGCCGACGGTCGAAACACACCCCAAGGGTGTTTCCGGAACTTTCCAACTCTTCTTTTCTCTTATAATTTATTCCACAACGTTCGTTTAATACTTACCTTTTATTATTTAACGACCGTTAAGTTAAGCTCAGTTTAATTCAATAAATATAATAAATACATTAACCTTTTACGTATTTGCAATCCCGTAATCCCGAGTTCGACCCTAACACACGACTATTAAATTTATGTCCATAAACTTTCATGAAGAGTTTGGAGGCTTCATTGTTGAGTGATTCTACTCAAATGCTTGTTGTGCATGTATATCTATTTACTCTATTAAACAAAGGTTTATGAAGATGTCATCTTAGGTTAGATGTCGAATATTCATTGGCGTATGTAATTAAATAATAATAATTGATGACATCATAATTATAAAGATATTTTATTATACTTTAAAGAGAGAATTGCATAAATCGTCCCTAAAATTTGGACATTTTGCAGGTTTTGTCCCAAATATTTTGAAAGTGCTGATATGGTCCGAAAACCAAACTATTTTGAAAATTTTCATCCTTGAGGTTTTGCTATCTTGCATGTTTCGTCCCAAATATTTTGGCTATTTTGCGTGTTTCGTCTCAAGAATTTTCCCCATAAGGACGATACTTGCATTAAAATTTCTAAATAAGGATGATTCTTACACTTTCGTAACGTTTAGGATAAAACATGCATGTTAATCAAATTTTAGGGACAATTTATGTAATTTACTCTACTTTAAATTATTTAAATTGTATATGCAGCTCACGTAAAATTTTTATGGCCTCAAAACATTCAATTTTCTTCTAAAGAAATCAAACGTAAAGTCCAATTCAAAAGAATGCCATGGGACACGAGCTTCTTTTCCAATTGGTCTCTTTGGGAGGTGCTTGATCATCATTATTACTGTAAGTAACCTTTTTTTTTATAGGAAATCTAACTTTATCCAAGTCATTGAAAGTTTCAAAGTTATTTGAATTTTTTCTTTTTCCTCTTCAACATTAAGTCTTTTAATTTTCAGTGTTTTCAATTAAAAAGTGTGATTATATTTATGTTGCATGTTACCTGTTTATGAAGATCGATCCAACATTCCAACTGCATCTCGACATGTATCGTCTTTGATTTTTGCTTTGCTCATTTCTTTCTTCTTCTACCATGGTTTACATTTCTTCGATAATGTAACACTTCCCATCTTTCTTCTTTGTCATTGAAGAGGTATGTTTGGGTGTTGACACTTTGGTGCTCTTAAGTCCCAACTTAAATATGTTTTGGTTGCATCATGAGTAATTTTTTCGCAATAACTTTATGTACTGATTTCATATCCAGGTTTTGTTTAATATGAAGTATCAACCTGTTCCCAATAGATTTATACTTAATCGTTATTTTGCTCAACTAGCACCACGACCAACTGGTGAAACTAGGCATGGTGAGCCAGTGTGGATCATGTGAGAATGACTTGAACCATACATGTTATTGTATATTTGAGTGTTCATTACATTTAAGGGTTATTTCAAATGTATATTAGTATGCATCAATGAAGATCAGTTCCTTCAGTTTTTTTTATAAAATAAGTTGTGAAGTGTGACTGGTTATGAGGTATTAACAATTGATCTTTAGAAGTTGGAGCTTGGTTGAGCTATGTACTTTGGTTTTTTTAGCTATGTCCATATTTTGCAGGTGAAGATCAATCACCCAACCTTTGATGGAACAATTTTTGTTTAAGCAAGGTATGTTTTTTCTATGCTTCAAATTATTTGTTTATGTTATTTAGTTCATATAAAGTTTGGTAGCCTTAAAAAAACAATTTAGAAAACAAATTAAAATGATGAATGAGATGAGCTATTTTCGTCTCCGACTTTTAGGACTTACGTATGTGTGTATAATTGATTTTAGATTTTTTTTATTTCTGTAAATTGGATAATGACTTTTTATTTCTAGGATGACTTTATTTTTCCTTTGTCATTGAACTTTGCTTAGTCTAAATTAGTTGTGCAAATAATTACTTCATTTTAGACTTTCACAAGTATCTATACTACCCGACCACCATTGATATTACAAAGAAACATGAGAGTACGTGTCCTTAATCTTTTGTTGACTCAGAGGGCGGTGTTGCAGATTCAGAAGCTTTAGAGATTAAGTAGAACTCTTAATAGATGTCTATTATAACGTTTAAGACAAGTCAAATTTTGTCTTTGTAGTAATTTAGTAGTTGTCTTTCCGTGAGTAAGGTATAAACGTTGTTGCCTTTATCATTTTATTATGTATGTGGTGTAATTTGTAAAGTGACTTCAGTTATCATAATAAATTTCTCTTTGTAGTTTGCATCATGTTCTCAATTCTTATCACAAAGGTATTTTGTAACGGAGCCAAAGTCCATCTCATTTTTGGCAAAATATCAGGCCACGTTTATTACATCATCTAATTTTTGGGTAGATGACTTAATTCTTAGAGTTGTTTAAAGATTTTATCATTTCATTATGTATGTGGTGTAAAGAGACATAATCATCTCGAGACGACTTCTTTGTTTTCCTTATAACCATATGTTTTTAATGATATAATTATAACGACTATCTTATTTGGTTTGATAAATTAGTGTTTGGACTTTGGATTGAAAACTTTATACCGCAAAAAGCTAATGTTGTTTGAAATTTAGTTTCGTCCACATGATTATGGCTCTAAAAGTAATACAATAATGGCGTGGTGATATTACTTCAAATTTGAAATGAATTCATACATATTTGATATGCATATTTGTAGAACACCTTTCAACAATCGAAATGTTTTTCTAAATGTGTTCAATAATCCCAATAGTTCTCATGTTTCTGGTAGTCGTCTTTTAATTGACATACTTGATACTCTGTATTATCTGTATCAAACATGTCGATAACACCACCTATTATAATTTCATTGTTTTACATTTCAATTCTGACCACAATGTTTCTTATTACATAAATAAAGATATGCTTTTAAAAAACTTGGTTAATAGACATATAAATATATTTATTATCTTTGATAGAAATAATTAAATAAATTTTTTAAAAGCCCGTATATTAACAAAAACAGGGTTTCTCATAAAATAACTTATGGGCTAATGTCAGACTATTGGGCTCTTAGAATCAAGTTTTTTCATTATAACACTTTTTTGTTGATATGACCATGTTACGTTTTTTTGGATACCTATCGGTATAGAAAAACAAAATAAGCTATATATTTCTAAGAAGTTCCAGTGTCGTTTTGAGCTGTCTAGTTTCGTTTCGATCTCTGGTCATGGTTTGAAGTTGTTAGTTGTCCCCAACTAGTGTACGAACTTGGAGCATTTTCAGGTTTTTTTCTCTTTTTCCTTCGAAATCTGATAATGCCGATATAATTTGATAATAGTCTCGTGAAAGGTAGCTCAAAGAGATTTAAGCACTTCCATCTAATCTAATTACATAGTCAAGTAAATAATAATGGGTGAGGCAAGTTACTTTGATGAGGTGCTCCCCTTTGAATCAAACACCTACAAAGAATTCCTTATTTATTGCATATTTCAGTATTTGCGGAACTATATATCTAGATTAAGCAACCAACTGGTTTAGCATAGTTGGTTACCAAGGTTCTACTAAGTGGTTTTTTTGGGGAGGTTTTGTGGAGGTCTTGGGTGAAGCGGATAAGGAGTCTAACATAACTAGGCGAGGGTTCGAAGAAAACATTCTACCGCTTGGATGTCATTGTACGACTCGACACACTAACCACTGACATTTGCCGTTTTAAAAAAAATATATCTAGATTAACCTATAAATCTAAATATAAATCTAAGATGATAATATGAAGATGGATCCAATTGTAATAACAGTTTGATGTGCGGATCTTATAAGAAACCGTATTCATGACTAACATGAATTATATGGTGAAAAGCTATATTTAATTTATTGATAGCTGGTGGAGCATTCTCATGGATATATAGCCAGGTATATGCTAATTGAATTAAGATAACACACATTTCTATACATATAATGATATGAGGAAAAGCTGAATTTATGTAACTTATTTGTTCAAATTAACTAATGTACGCAAGATATTTTTTTTTATTCCGAATATACGCAACATAATTTCAAATACTTACCAATCTACGCAATATTGACCAAAATGTGACTTGTTTGACCAGTTAGAACTTAGAAAAGTTACAGTTTGGTCCTTTGGTCTGCGTGGACTTCCACCGTTAGTCGTTTGACATTTTTTTCATTAGAAAACTTAGTAATGATACATTGACTTTAATACACGTATTTTTATACACGTTTTTATACACACTTTTTAAACGTGATATACACGTTTTATACGCGGAAAATTCTGAACTTTAACAGACGATTTCAACGTCATAACTTAACCCGTAAACTCCGAAAAACTCACATTAAGTCAATGTATACGTTCTCTACAACTTTCATGTTTTATGTTTTTCATGATAAAGACATTTAGATGGTCGAAACCCGGATTTTAAACTATGACAACAATACTAGTATTTTCGGTAATTAAGTAAATCCGAATTTCGACGGTCTCGGTTAGTGCTAAATACTTACTTTGAAGTCTCTAAACCTATCAATGACTAAATATAGACATTCTATACGTAAAATATTATAAAACAAAGTGTAAACCATATAAAAATAGTAGTATGATAAAAATGGAAAATTTAATAAGTACACCAGATCGATTCCATTACGTATCTAAAAAAACCTATGAAAAGAAATTGGTCGAAAAACTTCTCGTTTAAAATTATACTCAAACACAAAACATGTGTCTAAAAATGTGTATCGAAGTGTGTGTATAAAAACGTGTATAAAAACGGGTGTATAAAATTGTGTGTATTATAATTGCTTAAAAAATATTTATATAATTGCGTAAAAACGTGTGTATATAAATGTTTTTTATGCTTTTTTATACACACAGTTTTATATACTTTTTTATACACTCGTTTTTATACACGTTTGTATACACACACTTCGATATAAACGCATGTTATGTGTTTGAGTTTGATTTTAAACGGGAAGTTTTTCGAGCAATTTCTTTTCACTGTTATATTTTTCAGATACACAATAGAATCGATATGCGCTTATTAGTTTTCCGTTTTTCTATCATACTACTATCGTTATAAGTTTTAAACTTTATTTAATAATATTTTACGTATAAACTGTCTATATTTAGTCACTGATAGATTTAGAGAATTAAAAGTAAGTTTTTAGCACTAACCGAGACCGTCGAAATTCGGATTTACTTAATTACCGAGAATACTGGTATTGCTGTCATAGTTTTAAATCGGAGTTTCGACCATCTAAATATATTTTTCATGAAAAACATAAAACGTGAAAGTTGTAGAGAACGTATACATTGACTTATCGCGAGATTATCGGAGTCTATGGGATCAGTTTTGACGCTAAAATCGTCTGTCAAAGTTCAAACTTTCTCCCGTATAAAAACGTGTATATAATTACACGTATAAAAAAGTGTATAAAATCGTGTATAAAAATGTGTGTATTAAAGTCAAAATATCATTACTAAGTTTTTAACGAAAAAATGGTCAAAGGACTAACGGGAGAAGTTCACGCAGACTTCTAATTGGTAACCGGTCAAACAAGCCACATTTTGGTCAATATTGCATAGATTAGTAAGTATTTGAAATTGCGTAGATATGGAATAAAAAAAGTATCTTACGTACATTAGTTAATTTGAACAAAAATGTTACATAAATTCAGCCTTTCCCCTAATGATATTGTTTTCATTGTCGTCGGTTGGTAACTAGGTTGGGACTTTGGCAGGAATCATTGTTGACTGGTCATTACGCCGAGATGTTGATTTTGAGCATTGACTGGTCACTTGATTTCTTCTGTTAAAGTTAACGTTGCTACATATTTCTATATCTTTTCCGAGCAGATCGTCCATGAATTTGTCTTCTTTTCTTCCCTCGAACATACTGACTACTAGTACCTTACAAAGCCAGAGGACTCTATAATGATAAACTCAAACTGAAGTTAATTTCAAGTTGAAACTTTAGATACAATTAGTCAGGGTGTTGGGGGTTAACTAGCAGTTTTATTTTTTGGAAATGTGACTATTTGTGTTGGGGTTACTAGATCCGAGTTACTAGTTTTCTATATCGATTAATTTTCCAGAATTATGACATACAAAATTCTGATCTAATATGTTCTTCTTTCTGTAATTAACCTGTGTATTCTATGAATTTTACCTTTTTTCCAGCTATCAACATGTCCTAAAATACATTTTTGTTCTTCAATCTTCATCTTTCTCATCTTCAAAGGCTTTCTCCAGCTACCAACCACTGTCTCGGCTAATATTTTTAATTAGAATTTTACCTTTTGTTGGGAATCTAAACTTGTTAGATTCCCTGATCAAAGATTTAAACATAATTAGGCTGTCAGATAGTCCCTTGCCTGTGCCTAGGAGGCAGGCAAGTTTCGCAAGACTCACAGAGATCCAAGTCTCTGTGAGCAACCCCAGAGGAGTCCATGTCAGAGACATTGTCAAGGAAGTCAAAGATTACTTGAAGACATACTCATTGGCTGTGATGGATAACAGCCAAGATGTATCAGGGACTCTGAGGGGTTGAGGGTTAACAGGGGTGGCAATACCCTGTTAACACTCAGCACACTTTGGACATGCCATTTGTGTGTTCGAGACTATGAAGAAAAAGGAAACTGTTTTGACAACTGTTTCCTTAAAGCATAATGGAAGACTACCAAGAATAGAAGGACATCATGTGACTGATGTGGGAACTTGTAAAAGCTTGTGTAGTCACCATCAAGTACTATTTAGGTCAATCTCGTAACACTATAAATAGGATGTGTATCCATGCATTAATGTTTAACACTTTGAGATATTCATAACATTATTGCATATAACTTAGTGAATCAAACAGCTACGACTGTATTCATAAGTTAGGGTTTATAGTTGTTCAAAGTGTGCACAACACATTGTCATCAAACTGTGTTATCCATAACACTTGTAATTCTTTATTATACAATAATAAGATTACGTTTGAAAAGTAATACCTTGTGTTGATTAAGTTAAGATTAGGGTTTCTTGCATTGATTAGGGACTTTCAATTGGTATCAGAGCGGTGTTTGATATTAAAACCTTCAAGAAACATCGTTCTCCGTTTTATAATCAAGATACACCATGCCAGAAACTTCTAACCCACCACAATCACCTTCCACAAACCCATCTTCACCAAGACTCAACCCTCCTGCCAATGACGATGATCTACCCCAACTTCTTGACTCAAGAGGTGGATCACACGTCACAAGTGTACCAGTCTTTGATGAAGAAGATTTTGCCAGTTGGAAGAGTCAATTTCTTGTGTATCTCGATGGACTTGAACCTTTTCTTCTAGAAATTTTAGAAAATGGTCCTTATATTCCCATGGCGCTTACATCCACTGAAGAAAACCCTCTTCCCAAACCTCTCAAACAATGGACTCCGGCAAACCAAGATAAACGTCTCAAAAGCATCATAATATCCTGTCTTCCCAAACATATCATGAAGTCTGTCATTTAGTGTCCCACAGCCAAACAAATGTGGACAGACCTCATCCTTGGCCATGAAGGACCCTCTGAAACAAGAGAGACAAAGATTCAAGCACTCAGACTTCAGTTCAATGCCTTCAAGTCACTTGAAGGTGAAAAGGTTTAGCAAACCTATACAAGGCTGAAGATTCTTCTCAATGACCTAGCTATGAATTATGTCACTATTGGTCAAGCTGAGATCAATGCCACATTTGTCAACAGCCTTCCAAGAAAGTGGCTGAGTATGAATCAGACTCAGAGAGCTAACAACTCAATCAAAAATGATACCCTTGCTCAGCTTTATGGAAAGTATAATTATGAAGAAGGGCTGATTGATACCATTTACAAGTCAGAGACTGAAAGATTTGTTGTCCAAGGAGCATCTTCTAAAGCCCTGATCTCTGCGACACATCCTCATGAAAGCGATTCAGATGTTGAAGAAGACACCCGCAGCAGCCAAGAGTTCTTGACAGACCTTAATGCAGAGTTTCATGAAAGAGCCTTGCTTGCCAACCAAAGAAGATTCTTCAAAAGATCAGGAAGAATAGGATCAGCTAGTAAACCAACTGACAGGTTAAAAGAAACCTGCTTTGCCTGTGGAAAGCTTGGACATTTTCAAAAGACTGTCCTTCCACCAAGACATCCTCACCCTCTTATCCATCATCTTCATCCAAACCTTACAAGTTCAAACAACATCACAATTCATCTCACCAATCCAATTCCTCAGACACTGAGAAGAAGGATTACAAAAACAAGTACAAGGCACTTAAGGCTGAGTTAGAACAAATGAACTTGAAGCTTGAAGCTCTGTCCAAGAAGAAGGGTGGTGATAAAAAGACAGAGAAAGGGTTGGTTGCTGAAGCTTATGATTGGAATGATGAGCCACAGACTTCAGATGAAGAAGACACCACCAGAGTCATCGCTTTCATGGCGATAGCTGAGGATGAACCAGCTGTTGGAAAAAGTGATGCAAGATCAGGACAATGGGTTGACATCACAATGAAAAAGGTACACAGGCTTTTATCCATGTCTGATAGTGATGAACGTAAGCATGTCCTTGATTACACCATTGTTGATTTACACTTTGTTGAGGAACAAAGAAAGAACCTACTTGATAAGTTTCACTCTGTTAAATCTGAACTGATAAATACTAAATCTGAATGTGAAACTCTCAGGCGGGTTAATTTAGAGAAAATATCCCTGCAAAATAAAGTAGCTAGATTAACTTTGAAAAACATTGCTTTAAATGATCAAGTCTCTGAATTAAACAAGGTTATTGAAAAATGGCTGTGTGCTAGGTACACTATAGATCAACTGCTTAATGATGAAGTGCCTGCTGACTTAAAAAGGGATATATCTGCTAAGAAAAATAAGATGAGAATTCTCACCAAACCCAAAGACATTGTCTTTAAATCTACAGAGACTATTCATATGTCAGATACCACTTTGACTAATGACCCTGTCTCTGAAGATGTGGCTGAGCTACCACCCTTGCCCAAACTCTCTGGAGTTGAACCCAGCAGTTCTTCTAGAGCTGCTAAGGGTGAACTTAGAACAGATATTGAGAATCCTCCAGCTAAAGTTTTTCATGTGCCTGCTAAACAAACTGGTAAACAAGTAGCTTTTAAACCTGTTGCTACTAAAGCTGTGAATAAGGTTGACCCTACCACTGAAGATCGCCTGTTGTCTCTTATGAAAGAAGTAGAACTCTTGAAACAACACATTAAGCCTTCCGCTGAATGCTCTACTTCACATGAACCTAAGTCAGTCCTAGGTGAACCCAAAGGGGAAAGGTTAATCAAACCTTATTGCAATATATGTAAAAACTCTCACCATATGACTTTAGATCATGACAGACACATGGCAGCTAAAAGAGCTCAGACACCCTCTAGGGATAGACCACAGAGTTCCAAAAGACAACAGGGAAATTACAAACCTTATCCTCCCTGTAAATTCTGTGGGTTCATAGACCATCACTCAGACGAGTGTGGTGACTTCCCTGGGTGTGATATCTGTGGAAGTTATAACCATGAAACAGTGAACTGTCCCTCCCAACGCCAAAAGTTCTTCAGGAACACAAGAGTTGCTAATAAGCAATTCAGGGAACCCACTGGAAAGTGGGTTCACCATAGGAACTAACCTGTTTCTATGTATCTGTGCAGAAATATCTCAAGGAATCGGTATGGTATCTAGATAGTGGTTGTTCTAGACACATGACAGGGATTCAACAATACCTGCACAGATACTCAAAGGAGCCAGGTCCTAAAGTGGTGTTTGGAGATAACTCTTCAGGTGACACAGAAGGATATGACTCAGTGAACTGCAATGGGATTACATTTACCAGGGTTGCATATGTGAATGGTCTTAAACACAATCTTATTAGCATCAGCCAATTGTGTGATGCTGACTATAAGGTTTTGTTTACTAAGACTCAGGGAACCATATTCAACAAAAACAATGATGTTGTGCTGATTGCACCTAGAAGGAGAGATGTTTATGTCATCAACATGGCTGTTTGCTCTGAAGACAGCTCAGATTGTTTTCTTGCTAAAGCCTCTGAAAGTGTCAATTGGCTGTGGCACAAAAGACTGTCTCATCTCAACTTCAAGAACATCAACAAGATAGCCACACAAAACCTAGTTGCTGGTCTACCTTCAGTAATGTTTTCTAAAGACAAGACTTGTTCTGCCTGTGTCAAATGAAAGCATCACAGGTCTTCATTCAAGACTAGGCAATCATTCTCTATTGACAAGTGCTTACATCTCCTTCACATGGATTTGTTTGGCCTGTCAAACCTCAGACCATTAATCACAACAAATACACCTTGGTCATAGTTGATGAATTTTCAAGATACACATGGGTGTTCTTCCTCAGAAGGAAAAGTGATGCAGCTGAAACCATCATGTCCTTCATCAGACAGGTTGAAAATATGAATGATGTTAGAGTCAAAGCTCTAAGAAGTGATAATGGTACTGAATTCAAAATCATCAACTTGAATCTTTTTGTGATGAAAAAGGGATTTCACAGAACTTCTCTTCAGCTGGCACCCCTGAACAAAATGGTGTGGCTGAAAGAAGAAACAGAACTTTGATTGAAGCAGCCAGAACTATGTTGAATGGTGCAGCCTTACCAAAGCAATTTTGGGGAGAAGCTGTTCACACTGCCTGCTACACACAAAACAGATCAATCATTGTCAAAAGACATGGTAAAACTTCCTATGAAGTTTTCAGAAAAAGATCTCCAGATGTCAGCTATTTTCATGTGTTTGGATGTCCTGTGTTCATTTATAACTACAGGGATAAACTTGGAAAGTTTGATGAAAAAGCTGATGATGGTTTCTTCTTGGGATACTATCCAACAGCCAAAGCCTTTAGAGTATTCAACATCAGAAGACAAGAAGTAGAAGAAACCTTCCATGTTAGATTCAATGAAGATGATGAAGTCATACTCACAACATAGAAGTTCCTACCTCTCAGGAACTTGATGAAGAAGAACCACAAACCTCTGGTAGTCCTTCTCCTTCTAATGCTATTGATGACTCACCAATTCTTCAAATCTCTGAAGACTCTACTGCTGAGAATGAAGTTGTACCTCTTGATATGGCTGAAGAAGATTCTGACACTGAAGTAGTCTTTGAAGAAAGCCATCCTAGTCAGCAGGATGAAACTCAAATTGTACCCGCTGTGCCCACAAGTGTTCCTGTTCTTGAGTCCCCAACTCCTCAAAATAAGTGGTCAAGAGATCAACACATTCTTCTTGTCAACATTATTGGGGAACCTAATGCAGGGGTCACAACTAGACAGCGAATCCAAGACTCAGAGTCAGCCTCAGCCAATGAATGTCTCTTTGCTGAATTTCTCTCACAAATTGAACCTAAAAGAGTAGTTGAGGCTCTGGTAGAAGAAGGATGGGTAGCTGCTATGCAATAAGAGATCAATCAGTTCAAAAGGAACAAAGTATGGACACTAGTGCCAGCTCCACCTGGAAATAATATCACAGGCACTAGATGGATCTATAGAAATAAGATGGATGAAATTGGAAACATCATCAGGAACAAGGCCAGACTGGTGGCACAGGGGTTCTCTCAGACTGAAGGAATTGATTATGATGAAACATTTGCTCCAGTTGCAAGACTTGAAGCCATCAGAATCTTCCTTGCTTATGCTGCCTATATGAACATCACTGTGTATCAGATGGATGTAAAGAGTGCATTCCTCAATGGTGATTTGGCTGAGGAAGTGTATGTTGCACAACCTGAAGGATTTGAGAACAGCGAGTTTCCCAACCATGTGTATAGACTTCACAAGGCCATGTATGGGCTGAAAAAAGCTCCAAGAGCATGGTATGAAACTCTTTCCAATTTCTTAACTGAAAATAAATTTGTCAGGGGTTCTATTGATAAAACACTCTTTACCTTCAAGGATAAGAGTGATTTCATCATTGTGCAGATTTATGTGGATGATATCATCTTTGGGTCAACGAATGTCAATCTTAGTAAACGTTTTGCTAAATTAATGACCAAGAAATATGAGATGAATATGATGGGTAAATTAACTTACTTTTTGGGCTTTCAAATTAAACAATATCCTAAGGGAATTTCAATTTGTCAAGAAAAGTATGTTAAGGATTTACTTAAAAAATATGACTTAGCTGATTGTGCATCAGTGAAATGCCCCATGCTTCCACCCAACAACTTGTGCCCTGATGAGTCAGGGGTCTCTGTTAATGAGACTTTATATAGAGGCATGATTGGGTCACTCATGTATCTAACAGCTAGTCGTCCAGATATCCAATTCTCTACATGTCTCTGTGCAAGGTACCAAGCTAACCCAAAAGAATCCCATCTAGTGGATGTTAAGAGAATTTTCAGGTATCTCAAAGGAACACCATCCCTAGGCCTATGGTATCCAAAGGAATCAAGCTTTGATCTCAAGGCCTATTCAGATTCAGATTATGCTGGATGCTGTATTGACAGGAAAAGCACTTCAGGCAGCTGTCAAATCCTAGGAGGAAAATTGGTTGGATGGAGTGCTAAGAAGCAAAACTCTGTGGCTATGTCTTCAGCTGAAGCAGAATATGTCGCTGCAGCCAGCTGTTGTGCTCAGGTGCTCTGGATGAAAAGTCAATTGGCTGACTATGAAATTTTGTATGACAAAGTGCCAATCTTTTGTGACAACACCAGCGCCATTGCCATATCCAACAACCCTGTTCTTCACTCTCGTACCAAACACATTGATATCAGGTATCATTTTATCAGGGATCATATAATGAAGGGAGATATTGAGCTGCACTTTGTTCCCACAGAGCTACAACTAGCTGATATCTTTACAAAGCCTTTGGCTGAACCTTCGTTCAACAGGCTAGTTGCTGAGCTAGGGATGCTCAATATCTCAAATCCTGTGGCTTGATATTAAATGTGTTCATTAAATGATTGATTATATATTAAATGTTTTTCACATGAAACTAGGTAGTTACTTTCCAAGTAAATGCAAAAAACATTCCCAAATATTTAATCATTTATTTTTCGAATAACGAGGAGACAAACAAGTTTTGAAAGGCCAAAGGGACCCACTTGAGCAGTCATTTTCGCACCTTGCATTTAATGCGGTTGAATAACTGTTCACTTAGTTTGAATATATATATTGTCTCTTTTCTCTTCTCACCCTCCACCATTCTCATTTCTCAATTTTCTTTCTCTCTCTAAGTACTTCTCTCTCTTAACCCATCCTCCATTTTCTTTCTCCTTCGACCTCGAATCCATGGCGTTTTCAGTTCCCAAAGCAGCAAATGTTAACTTCGAGATCAACGAAAGCATCCTCGCCTCCAACAACGCCATTGGATGGATAAAGGCTCCAAATAGCACATACTCAGATCTGGTTAACTTCATGCAGAATAGTGACCTAAGTGAAGCCTTCACCAAATCCCCATCTACCTTTTACCAAGAATACCTTAGGGAATTCTGGTACTCTGCTGAGGTGGTTGATGACACCATAACTTTTAGCCTTTCATGCAATGAACACCCTTTCGCCTTCTCCCTTAAAGATTTCTCGAGTGTGGCCGGATTGAAACATGGAGATGAATGCCTGAAGGTCGTTGATAAAAAGGCTGTCAAAGAAGCCCTGGCCACACTCAAACCCTGCCATGATGTAAACCCTTCCCTTACACCAGCTGAGGTCCTCTCCAAATCTCCCCTGAAGATTAAGTATTTCACCCCCATGTGGCGTGTCCTCTTCACCCACATTGTTAAATCCCTGGGAGGAATGCAGGGATCCCAAGATCAGATGTCTTTCAACCATCATGCTATTGCATATGGGCTGATCTGGGGAGCTGATGTTGATGTTGGAAGCATTCTCTTCTCCAACCTTGTAGAACAGCTGAAGGGAAGAAATCAAGTCAGGGAAAAGAATATCTGCTATTTGCGCTTCCTGTCTCTGATCTTTGAAAGTCTGTTGGGAGACAACTACCACAACACTGCGTTGACTGCTCTGAAGCCCTACCGCATCACAGGTGACATCTACAAAGAAATAGGAGCTGAAGATGTCCCTGTCACCTCTCATATGATGAATGTGGCCAACAAACTACCAACAGCTGAGAAGCCCTTGCTCCCTTCTTCTGAGAAGGTGAATACTTCTAGTGTGTCTGGCATGTCTATGTCTTTGACCTCTGGGCCGCACACTACCAAGTCCAAGGCTTCTTCTGGCCAACAGCCTAAGAAGAAGAAAATCCCATCTTCTTCCCACACCAAAGCTGTTTCTAAGGCCAAGGGAAAGAAGACTGACACCTCCTCTGTTCCAGATACTCATGTGGAATCAGATACATCTGCTGACAAACAACAGGAGTCTAGTGTCTCAAAGTCAGCTGAGACGACAGGAATCCAGCCTAATCAAGCTGATATCTCACAGGTAATCAGTGTACATTTTTAGAGGTTCACAAGCAGCCACTCTCATTTGTCTGTAGGAGAGAGTGGTGAAGTTAGGGTAATCCTCGACCCATAGAAGTCTGTCAAGCACTTAGAACTCTTTAAGACCTCTGTACACCCTGTCTTTGCACCAGGGAATGATTCATTTGTGTTTATAAAGCACCCCGATGACCCTGCACCCTCTAGACAGTATTCAGGCTAACAACAACCTGAATATACTTATGTCTCAACCTTGATCAGCTGTACTTCACACAGCTTCTTGGTTCCCTCCTTAAAAGAGTCCCAAAGGATTTATCCTTTTCAGGGGGAGCTGAGTCATCACCCTCAGCTTTCCTAGGGGCAGCGTAACAGGGGACCTTTAACCACATATTATTCACTCTTAAAAGAGTCCCAAAGGTTTCTTAACCTTTTGGGGGGGCTGAATGATCACCCTCAGTTTTCCTAGGGGCAGCCAATGGCGATCCATAAACAACATATGTTTCACAATCAAAAGAGTCCCAAAGGTTTTAACCTTTTGTGAGGGCTGAATAATCACACTCAGCTTTCCTAGGGGCAGCGAATGGCGATCATTAACCATATTTTTTCACACTTAAAAGAATCCCAAGGATTTATCATTTGGAGTGACTGAGTAATCACCCGGACAGCGAAATGGCGACCATTCCCCTTGTCTTTTTCCCTGTTACTAATTAAAACAATTTGCAAGCTGAGATTGTACAGCCAGTCACTGAATCCCAGGTACAAAAAGAGAAGGAGGCTGATACAATCACTCAAGACAAACCCAATGAAGAAGAGCCTCTGTTAAATACTGATGAAGAAATGCTAACATTGGAGGATGATGTCTCTGATCTAGAGTCGATGCCTGAGGATGAAATCCCTGAAGGGATGTTTGAGGAGGAGGATGAAGAAGATGAGGAAGATCAGCTATCTGTCTCTCCTCCCAAAGAAATAGATGTGTCCACACCAGCTGGCGATAAGACTCCTCCTCCCAAGGATGTTGTTGTTACTCCAAACTCTGCTACCTCAACAACAACAGTTTTCCAACTCTCAGCCTATGATCCAATAGCGGAGTTTCTCTTGTTTGATCATCCTGCCCAGACTAACTTTGATCTCTTACCAAGGGGGGATGATTATGCTCAGCAAAGCCTCAACATCAAGAATCTTCAGCCTGTTCATCATCAGTCAGACATTGAACGTTTATCAAGAAAGCTGGATGTGATCAAGTCTGAAATGCACAACTTCACTATTACATTCCCTGGAATCATACAAAAGGCTGTGGCTGAGGCGGTTACTGAGCCAATCAAGGATGGTGCCAGGAAAGGTGTAGCCCAAGGACTCAGTCACCTTTCTACTAGAGTGAAGGATGTCATTGACACAGAGGTCCCTGCCATGTTTCATGAACATGAGCTAACCATGCACAGGCAATTTGATGTTGTTCGCAACAGGAAATACCGTCATGCTAACTTTATTGTCAGTCGCGTTCAGGCCAATACTAATGAAAATGGCAACCTCCTGCTGAAGATTGCCAGGGCTTCAAGGAAAAGGCAACGTGCTATGGCTGCCTCTGTTGAACAGATTGCAAGGCATTTTCAGGCACGTTCATCCAAACGTCTGCGTAGCCAGGATGAACGTGAGTGGGGGAAAGATACAACACTCAACCTTGCATCTGCTAAACAAGGCTCATCATCATCTAACACCACCATTACACCTGTTCCTCTCTAAGTCATCACACCTGTTATAATACCTGATGATGAGGATAATACTCAGGGGGAGCAACAGAATCAAGATGGAGCTGACTTATCAAAGTCCCTGGTTTTGGTTAACACCAGCGAGCCTGGGGATGATGATGAACCAGCTGCCAAGAAGCTAAAGTTCACTGTTAGCTCCCTTCCCAAAGCAATTCAAACTCAGGCTCAGACAGCATTTATCAGAAGAGCTGAGGTTTTGAAAAACATAAGTGTGGAGTCCTCTGTCTCGAAGAAAGGAAAGGAGATAGTTTTGGCTGACACAGATACCAAACTCAAGAAGATAGCTGCGATGCTAGAGACAGGAGGATCCACCACAGACCTTTCCCAATTCTCAACCTTTACACCTTCCAATGAGATTCCTTTAACCCTTGAAGAAATAGAGAAACAGGCTGAGGAATTCAAAAGATTAAATGAACTCAAGACAACCAAAGAATTGAATGAAGCTACTATGAGGAAGATGACACCACCTGAAAGAGAAAAGCAAAAACAAAGGTTGAGGGAGCAAAACGCGCTGAGGCACTAAGGAAAGTCAAAGCTGACTATGATGCCTGCGTTAACAACAGATATGCCCCTGGCAAGATAACCAAGTTCAAATACACCATTCATAAATCCACAAACACCCCACGGATGATCTTATGGAGGGATAATCAACCAGGAAATATGAATGTGTTTGACAACTTCAGGCTAAAGACACTTGGGTTATCAGAATGGTTCGAACTTGAAGCCTTAGCTGCCAAAAGAAATGGACAGGCTAATTTTCTTCTGCTGAAAACTATTAAGGCCAAGTTTACCTGGATCAAAGAAACAGCTGCCAAACTCAAGATTGATCCCCCACCATAGCTTTTTGAACAAGAACCCCCAAAGACTGGCAACAAAAGAAGAAGAATTTCTCAACTTGTTAATGAAACTTTTGTTACTGATGATGTTCAAGTGGATGGCATGCACAGGGATTTGATCCTCCCCAATGGTATTGTTGGCCCTGTTGATGGTCAGACATACACAGAGCCTGAAAGAGGAATGGCATTCATGAACAGGGCTTGCCAGTATGCATTTCAAAGAGAAGATGAGCTGTGCTTAGCTTCAACAATTCAGTACTTTGTCACAAGAAGTCACTCAAGATCAACACAGAGTATTCCAAGAAGTTTGCAAAGACTTTGCATGATGAACTAGATAACAGATTGGACTTGGCTGAAGCTAAAGAAAGGATTAAAAATGATGACTATTGAAGATGTTCACAGCCCATTTTTACCTTCACCTTTTATTTTACTTATGTAATGCACTTGTAATTTTTCTTTAAGTATTAATAAAATCATGAGGTATGTTTGTTTAGATCTGTTATGAGTAAGAAGAAGCTGTTAACTCACTTACCTTAACTTAGTTAGATCTAGCAATATTTATGTTTAAATAGGGGGAGATTGTTGGGAATCTAAACTTGTTAGATTCCCTGATCAAAGATTTAAACATAATTAGGCTGTCAGATAGTCCCTTGCCTGTGCCTAGGAGGCAGGCAAGTTTCACAAGACTCACAGAGATCCAAGTCTCTGTGAGCAACCCCAGAGGAGTCCATGTCAGAGACATTGTCAAGGAAGTCAAAGATTACTTGAAGACATACTCATTGGCTGTGATGGATAACAGCCAAGATGTATCAGGGACTTTGAGGGGTTGAGGGTTAACAGGGGTGGCAATACCCTGTTAACACTCAGCACACTTTGGACATGCCATTTGTGTGTTCGAGACTATGAAGAAAAAGGAAACTGTTTTGACAACTGTTTCCTTAAAGCATAATGGAAGACTACCAAGAATAGAAGGACATCATGTGACTGATGTGGGAACTTGTAAAAGCTTGTGTAGTCACCATCAAGTACTATTTAGGTCAATCTCGTAACACTATAAATAGGATGTGTATCCATGCATTAATGTTTAACACTTTGAGATATTCATAACATTATTGCATATAACTTAGTGAATCAAACAGCTACGACTGTATTCATAAGTTAGGGTTTATAGTTGTTCAAAGTGTGCACAACACATTGTCATCAAACTGTGTTATCCATAACACTTGTAATTCTTTATTATACAATAATAAGATTACGTTTGAAAAGTAATACCTTGTGTTGATTAAGTTAAGATTAGGGTTTCTTGCATTGATTAGGGACTTTCACCTTTTTCCAGCTATTCAACATGTCCTAACAAAGGGAGAGAAAAACGTTACACATGGGTACTTTGCAATTTGCACCCCATACATGTCTTCCATTCCGAATGACCATGACCTCCACCTTTTGCAGACGCCACTGAATGAGATAAAATCAACAAGTCTCGGTTGCATCATAGCTATAATGATCAGATCGGGGCAAATATCTGACCATGATGCTGAACCAGTACCGTCTTCAGAAGTCTTTAAACTCATTTGTTGTCTGGTCATACTCCTTGACATAGCCATTCCTACATTTAAAAATGTGTAGCTACACTAATAAGATTCAACCAGGAGTATGACCAGCCAACAATTTTTCAAAGATTCTTAACTGACTTTCAAATGATTTAGACCGGATACAATACATTTTTTCAAAAATGTGTAACTTTGATCAAAGCCAGTATCATCATCCAATCCAAGTCAACGAAAGAGACAGAATACAATAGAAATGCAAATGACATTCATCGACTTAAAAATGGGATTTATGAAAGTGACAAGATGGATCTGGTTTATATCGATGAGCTGCAAGATCTTAGTAGGAGGCAGATTTCTATTTTTAAATACCAAAATATCCATGAAGGATTCATTTTTGCCGGTAATTAGCCAAAAACTTACCATACTAGTACTATACAAGAATATCTAGTAGCACCGACCATTAAAACATGTGGAATTGAAAAGACTATCCATTGCCTATTACACACTCCTCTAAATCAACTTTGATTTGAATTCCAAGGAAATCAAAACACATCCAAATCGTGATAATCCTTGTTAGATATTTGACTTATACCTCCTAAGGGTATTTTGGTAATTTTGTACAAAGGGCATTTTGGTCCTTTTCTGGTCATGTAACTTCAGCAATAGGAAACTATGTATGTCCGGATAATGAAAGGGAGATGATTTGCACACTCAACAAATTGATTGACACACTCAAATTGTTTGTGTGTTGACATTTTTACCCATGTATCATTTAGTGGAGTGGGCAAATTCAATACAAATATTAAGGGCATAAGTGTCGCAACACAATAATTTGAGTGTGTAAATCAAATAATAGAGTGTGCAAATCACCTCCCATAATGAAAGTACCAGTTTTGTTTTTGCTTCCAAGCACCCTTTTTGATATTTTGTCCATGTTCTCATCTTGTTGCTGATGTTTGATGCTTGTTGATATGAACCGGATCGATTGTAGAGATAAAAGGATAGATAGGCTATAATAATGGGATAACCCAACCCCGATGGCTTATATTAGTGAGATAAACCTACTCCCCAATTAACTAAGAAAACAATAAACCAAAATAAATAATCATATTTCTCTCATATTGAATTACAGCCTCTTATCTCTATATATAATCATACTTGACTTATTCCCTAAGATAATACAATAAAAGGAAAGTAAATAAACTAATTATTTATTTAATATATTGATAATAATCTGTCAGGATCGTATCAATACTTCGTCCCCCAAAAACACCTTGTCCTCAAGGTGTTGTCTTGAAAAAGTCGCCTGCAGTGATTCCGGGTTCCCAAGTTCTTAGCTGTATCCCCGTTGTGCGCTTCTTGAGCAAGCAGTAGTCTTGGTATATGTGTTGGAGCTTTCTTTTGCAAACTTGTAATTCTTCATGCGAATCTGATCTTTCAAATCCAGGACCAAGTGAGGTACCTAGCTTTCTAGGTTTACTGTTTTGGACACGTGCCACCACAAATTTATTCCAAAACACCCTTGCCTTGATCTTCCGGTTAGGAGTCCGTTGATTTAGTTGGACCCCTAAAGAATCTGTTTCATCCATTTCCACCTTCCTTCCCACGGCCTCTGGATCTGACCCAAGACCAACACCTTCACCACATTTTTCTGTTATGGTAGGTTGTGTTGGAGGCTTTTGAACAGGAGAGATGAAAGACTGAATTAGATTTATCATCTCTTCAGTCTTTTGATTCCATGCTTCACGCCTCTTATCCTCTTCAATCTTTTGATTCAATTCTGCACGCCTCTTCTCCTCTTCATAAGCTCTAATAGCTATTTATTCCCGTCTTTGATTCCATTTATGCCATTCTTGACACCTCTGATTCCATTGATGCCATTCTTGACACCTTTGATTCCATTGATGTCATTCTTGCCACCTCTGTGCTCCCGCTTCCATTCCAGTAACTCACTTTTTCTGATGAACAGTAATTGACGATGAACAGTAACCGATGAACAGTTTTTTTTAAACCCTAGAATCGAAACAGCTCTGATACCAATTGATATGAACCGGATCGATTGTAGAGATAAAAGGATAGATAGGATATAATAATGGGATAACCCAACCCCGATGGCTTATATTAGTGAGATAAACCGACTCCCCAATTAACTAAGAAAACAATAAACCAAAATAAATAATCATATTTCTCTCATATTGAATTACAACCTCTTATCTCTATATATAATCATACTTGACTTATTCCCTAAGATAATACAATAAAAGGAAAGTAAATAAACTAATTATTTATTTAATATATTGATAATAATCTGTCAGCATCGTATCACTTGTGTCCTGAACTTTGGCCTATGATTATGACCCCAAACCCTAACAATACTAATCTTCATTATCCATTCCTTCGGGTTGATCTCTCCTCATTGGCCCCATCCAGCTCGTTTTGACATGATATTCTGCAGATTGTTCAACAACAAAAAAAAGTACAGCAAACATCAAATCCGCATGTTCCAAAGGTTACCCGTACTTTAACCAAGTTAAAGCCAAAAAGTTATAGAATGAATAAACATAAAGCGAAAAATCGTTAAAGATGCTCATACTTGACTAAAGCATAATCGACATTTACGAAACCAACTGACTTGGAGGGGGTTTTGTCCAAGATTCAAGTCTTGTAAGAGACAAAAATCTTGGATTTTTCTCCTCGTGCGAAGCCGTGTGTTCTAGGGGCTTCCTTTCACGGGTCTCTCCTAGTGGTTCGCGTCCCGAGGCCTGGCCGTTTGGATGGTTTAACTCGGGGGTTGGATTTCAAATGTGGTGCGGTTCTAAAATAAAAATTGACATTTACAAGTTTTGTGAATTAAGACATATATATGACATCTTACACGGGTCATTCAAACAAAATTGAACTTGTATATGAAATAACTGGTGCCACGTAAAAAGATCATATTTATAATAAAAAAATTAAGTAGCTGTTCTAATTCTTGGGACTAGTTTGATTTTGACATCAAAAAATGTAAAGTAATTCAAATTCTTTCATACAATTATCAGTTTATACCTGCAAAAAAAGCATTTTTAGCTTAGACTCAATGATGCACAGATACTATGATTTAAGAATTAAAAAGCACACGAAAATCGCAGGAATAAAGGTTAACGCCATACCTGAGCAACATCCAAGACATCACAAACTACATCAACAGCATACTCGAGCGCGTGATACCTACAAGTAAATATGTAAGACAAATTTACACCAGAAACTAAAATCGCACTCCTGGTAGGTTTGGGAAGGGATCCAGGATTTAGCATTACCATTTAATTTGAACAGAAAAGGTCAGCGTACATCATCAAGGTCACAAATTATTTCCGATATTTTCAACAAGTTTTTGGTTTTACATGTTAACTTTAGTACTAAGGTTGTTTGAATTTGAGAAACGAAACACAACAAACCATAACAAATTAAATTAACATAGGTCTTTGAGTTCTGTGTTATTTCCAAGAAAAGCATAAAAAACTAGGGCTAATGACTTAAAAATGCATCTAACTTGACACTATTTTGCGTTCTATGTACCCATCTTTTTTCTTTCCCATTATGGTCATCAAACTTTCAAAAGTAGGTCATTGTGTGTATTTTGTCACTATTTTACCATGTAAAATGACCATTTTACCCTTCAAAATTTCGAGAAAGTAAGGGTAAAATGGTCGCAAAATACACATAATGATCGACTTTTGAAAGTTTGATGACCATAATGGGAAAGAAAAAAGATGATTACACAAAACGCAAAAAAGTGTTAAATTAGATGCATTTTTAAGTCATTTGCCCTAAAAACTAACTACAACTTCCTGAGATTTCAAAAAATAGTAGAGTGGCTTTGTCGAACATAAAAGCCATTCAAAAATTAGTGATACATCACATGTTCTTAATTTTTGACAGTCTAGGTTTCTTAAATATATATAAGAGATAAAATTGAGGGATTCAGTCACTATAAGGAAATAGAATTAACGGCTATAATGGTCAATTAAATTTATTGGGTACTTTAAGATTTTATTTATATATAAATTAGTTATTTGGATATATATGCAATATTTAATGTTTGGAAGAATATATGTGCAATTACTCCCTAAGAGTTAAGGTTGGTTATATGTAACTATTGATCTTTGGAGTGATATGCAATTCCCCTAATTAAATACTCAGTATAAGAAATGTGTGGAGAGCTTCTATTTGCTTACTTGGTGGTGTAAGGATCCCATATTTTCAAGGTGGAGGCATCCTTACAAGCTCCTTCTTCCAAGTCTATACCAACTTTAACATTTCCAGATTTGTGTTCCTCTTTTAAAGTTGATACGATATCCGTTGCATCTAGATAAGCGTTATCAGCCAATGTTTTTGGTATTAGTTCAAAGCTCTCAGCATACTTTGCAATTGCATTCTTATCTGATCTGCAAATTAATATAGCAAGATCTCAAATTTATTTCTCTATCATTTCAAAACATGTATTACAAGGTTCAAAATATAATACAACAGTACCCCGTCTCTGTCAAAGAATATGCCTTTAGTTTTCTGGCTATTTCAATTTCAGTGGCTCCAGCTCCAGGGACAATTCTACTGTCCCCCCCATTGCATGATGCCTGAAACAGTTTTGTGCCATGTCACAAACAGCTAAGTTGTTTACCCGCGTAATCCCCTTTACCCAAAATATTTTATAAAAATAAAAGAAAAAAGTCGTTATTAAGAAAAAAGAAACCTTGTAGGTATTGACACCTTGATCAACAGCCCTTTTGAGACCATCCATGATATTACTACTTGCTGCCAGCATCAGAGTAGTCACACCACCTTGTTCATTTGTTATATATACCTAAAAAAATGTAAAATATATTCAAATTAGTTTATGTTAGGTAATAGATGAAAGAAACCAAAAAGAAAAAAACTGTTGTATACCCTATCACTGCGAGTCTCAAATGAAATGGAGTCAACGTATCCAAGATAATGGTCTACAGGACTCTGAAGCTTCAAGTTAAAATAAAAATATTATTATTTATTAGCAAAGGTTGGTTAACATTGGCTATATTTCATCAAATATGCAGTTATTATATATGTGGTGCTCTTACAAGATCAACAGCATTAGTTGTGCGGCAAAAGCAGTCAAGTTCAGACTTCCAAGCAATTTTAAAGACCATAATCCTGTAAAATGAATAAACAAATTAAAATTTAAAATAGTGCAACTTTCTAACCGGTATATAGAAATAAAAAATGCAACACTTGCTGTGGTTTTGAAATATTAAAAGCTATCTGGAAATAGGTATGAATTGAGCATGATTACTTGTAAAGCTCGCAAAAGCGGAGAGTCGTCTCTCCTAGAGCAGCTCCGCTAACTATGACCTTTGGTGCAACTGCTTTGATCAGCTCTTCAACCTTTTCTTCTTCAGTTTTTGCATGACTTTCAAGCTGTTGTAAATCAAGTAGAATATTTCATTCTATATATTAATTGACAAATGTTTAATGAACCCTTATTTTATTTCATTCTATACTAGAAGTAAATAAAAATATTATTATTTATAAGGTTGGTTAACATTCGCTATATTTCATCAAAAATGCAGTTATCATATATGTTGTGCTCTTACAAGATCAACAGCATTAGTTGTGCGGCGCAAGCAGTCAAGTTCAGACTTCGAAGCAATTTTTAAGACCATAATCCTGTAAAATGAATAAACAAATCAAAATTTAAAATAGTGCAACTTTCTACCCAGTATTTAGAAATAAAAAATGCAACACTTGTTGTGGTTTTATATTAAAAGCTATCTGGAAACAGGTATGAATTGAGCATGATTACTTGTAAAGCTCGCACAAGGGGAGAGCCATCTCTCCTAGATCAGCTCCACTAACTATGACCTTTAGCGCAACTGCTTTGATCAGCTCTTCAACCTTTATTTGTGCATAACTTTCAAGCTGTTTAAATCAGGTAGAATATATGTAAGGCCTTAATATTCACATTTAAAATAGCAGCAATGACTAACTATAGGATGACCAAGAAGCAAGTAGACAGGTGCTTGAAAAGAATACAATTAGTTGAAATTTTTAATACAGTGACCAAGCTAGGATTTTATACAGGGGCGGTCCAAATACAAACATAAATTTAACCACTAGAATATCACTGCTAGAAAATAAGTTAATTTTAACTGTTCTCAAAATAAAACTATAATCAAGGTGGGCCAAATCATTGTTTAGTGAACTTGTATTAAAACAATAGCAACAAATATGTACGGAGAATTTCGTTCTAAATGTCAATTGACTAATGTTTAATGAACCCTTATTTTATTACAATTAGCAAAATGTGGGCTAATATACATCTCTCGTCCTCTGACCAAAATAAGAACACCTGAATTGAGAGGACACATTCCTAAACAATGATGCCTTTTTCCCTGAGTGCAACAAAATATGTTTGAAAATGAAGAAATAATGGAATGCACCTGCTCATCACTGTGAATTATGACACTTCCTTCAGTCTCTATTATGGTTGTATCAACACCACCAGCTATAACAAGCACCTATAAAACCAATAACCTCTTTCAGCTTCAATAAGAAATGAACAATTGGATGCTTATATGATAACTAATGAGGCACTATTATGCATAATTTAGGTAGACAATACAATTGATTTCACAATAAGGCTTTATCCAATTGGTTTGTTTAGTTGAATGATACGAACCCATCCCCACTAGACTCGTATTGGTTCATAAGTGAAGTGTAGAACTCACTCAAAATGCTAGCTTGTAAGAGGAGGGTACACATTGACATTATAAACCATCAGCCAATCCCAATCCCATACGTGTACTTGGCCGATGTGGGATCTTAACATTGAACAATAAAGTTTCACATTAAACGAAAATTGTAGCTCCCAACTTCCCGTTATGAGTCATGCATCCATCGCAATCTTGGTTTACCCCAACTATGCTTAACCGTCTTGTTAATATAGTGGATGCCTTTGTTTTGTATTTGACTGTTTGGTTTTAATATATATTGCCTTTCGAAAAAAAATGAACAGTATTTAGATTCATAAATTCTAAATAGCGTATATAGTATAGTTTTGGACTTTTGGTTATTCATCTTTAAGAAAAACACACTAGAATCAAATAAAGAAACATAACAATGTAAGCAATTCCGAGTGACCATTTGACACAAACCCATATTGACCTTTTATCAATGTCGTAGAGATTGCTAGGCGCTAGTCGGGCGGTCCACCACCTACGAGGTGGAATTCGCCTAGGCGCGGATTGGAATTTTATGCATATAAATACTATAAATAATATGTATAACAAAACAAAATACTTCTAATTAGATAACATAGTCTGAAGGTGCAAAATAGACCAAAAATAACATAATAATTCAAGTACTTAACTTCAAACTTGAACATATCACTTCAAATACTTCAAACATAAATTTTAAATTAATGTCTCATCTTGTCCATACTGTTCAATTGGTTCGAATTTCATACAAAAAACCCATGACTTTATGTTTACAATCGTTGGCTTTACTTTTGTCTTAAGATGCTATCTTAAAATAAAAATGACAGTGTATATAAGAAAGAGAACCCCTAATTTTTTGTTCGAAACTGTTGACTTTTCGTTGACCGCCTTTTGACTTCTCCGGCTAGCCATAAATCGAGGCGGAGTATGACCGCCTAGGCCGCTTTTTACAACACTGTCTTTTATGAAACCCAACCATTTAGTCACTTTTATAACCACAAAATTTATAGCATGCCCACCACCACATGCATATATTTGTTCCTCTAGGTCTTTGTGGTATTCAAGATATTATCTAGAACTCAGTGCCTAAAAGAAATTTACAAATTACTCTCACCTTTGCCTTCTCAATCCTCTGTATACTCCCAACAAGAGTATCACCTTTTAGAACCATGCCTCTAAAGGTTTTAGAGTCACGCATACGTCTACCCAAAAGTTTAGCAACTCTAACGTTATCAACATTAAAGTTTGAGGGGTTCTTTGGGCAAACTTGAATGCATGCCTGCAATCAAAGATTAACAAAACTGTCATGTCATCGACACAGTTGAGTTTTGACCAAAGGATAACTTTTTTGACAAGAAAAAGAGGTGTACCTCTGTAATATGACGACATAAGATATCCTCATATTCATATTGTTTACTGGCAACTAGAGCTTTCATCCTTAAGATGACTTCATCTTTATCCCTCACATCCATGGTCTCAGAACCCTCTTCAACCAAACCTTCTAGAATCTCACCAAGCTGTAGACAAACAAAGAATAAGAATTTCGGGTCAATTTGTTTACTTTAGCAAACACGAGCAACTTATATGTTTTAATTCTCTGAATTCGGGATCCAAGAGTTATGTAAGGTATAATGTATGTGAAGGCCATGCAGATTTTATTTTACCGGGGCGTGACCCTTTTAACTAAAAAAGTCCATGCAGATTACCATGTATGTGTATTTGGTTTCATTAATACCATTGGGGTAAAAAGCATGTTTTATGACAAAAAAAAAGGTTAATTTTTATGTATAAAATGCAACGATTTTCACCTGCAACATGTTGATACTATTATACATTGACAGTCTTGAGTTAATCAAACTACCTTGTTACTTGCTTTCCTGTAACCATTAATAACTTTACCCACACTCAGTCCCATTTTGATAAGCTCTTTGGCACCCTCGAGATGTTGCCCTGCAACCAATAGGTTGGCTCCATCACCAATTATCTTCTGCTGTGCTTTCCCTGCTAGTACCAAAACCTTGGATGTGGGATGCTGAATCTCAAGTTCATCCAGAAATAGCTTGGTCTGATCATGATGCTTAATAACAATTTCAAATTTATTCGTACCTAACATTATAAGGAGTTAAGGACAAGACCCGAATACCTAACATTACAGAAAACGAGACATACATTTTAACTTTTTATTTTTGTACTGGCTAATGCTTCTACATCGTAACATGTAAATATCCATCTCAGATAGTCAGATACTATGTTTTTTTACTCTTCCTATATCCAATTTTTTTTCTACATTCTTCAGATCTGTTTTAATATGACCCTCCACTTTCAAAAATGAGTAGTTATAACTTACAATTTATACCATTATACCCTAATCCCTATATCTTGAACGTAAGTATTACAAATCAACTGGTATGGTAATTTATAAGGCTAAATCAGTATTATGCTAATCCCCATATCTTGCAGGTAAGTATCACAAGTCAACAAGGATGCTTAAGTTTGATAAGAACCACATCGTAGTGATTCTTATGATTGTGAATGTTTCGTGGTAACGATATTTTATTTTATTTAGTGGAATAAAAGGTATGAAGATGTGATGAGCTTTTCTTGAAAAACAAGGAAGATCCAGTGAAAAATTGAAGGGTTAGGCTGATTTTGAGACTTGTGGGCTCATATAAGTTTATTATGATATGATAAACTTATATAAGCCCATAAGTCTTGACATAAGCAAGAGCATTGGAGTTCATAAAAAAAACCATAAGCCTATGGCGAAACAAACAACGCCGCTATTTTTTGTACAAAAGCCTTTATCGTGTTTGAGCCTAACATAAGGTTACTAATTACAGATCTAAGAAAAAATATAGCATATCATTTCAATTAAACCTAAACTTTTTTGTTTAATAAAAGTTAAGAATAAAAGTAGTTTACCATGGGGACTAATTAAATTAGTGAGGTTCGAGTAACACTGGAAAGCTCTTTACAATCATCAATACGCTTAATAACCGCTTCATCTAATAGGGACAGATTCTTGCACGAGAGTGCTTCGCGCCAAAGATTTGAATTTGTGTGAAACAAGAAGAGAGGTTAGTTTTAGAAGCAAAAGTATGAAATTTACCCCAAACCCAAATTTAAACCAAATGCTAACTGTTTTTGAAAATTGGGGGTCTTGTTTAACAAAAATGTGCTTAGCACGTAATATGATCGTTATATACCCTTGTTCTTATTTTTTTATTATATTTATTAAAAGGGGTAATTCTCATGTGTCAAACAAAATACAATTAGGGTCTTCATCGGTTCGGTTAGTTTGGTTACAAAACTTTTTTGGTATAAGACGGAATTCAAATTGATTAAACCAAACCGAATAACCAACAACCGAACCCCCATAACCAAAGAAATAGCTACGGACTTTTTTTCGGTTCGGTTTAGATTGCCATAACCATAACCATTGTTTGAATTCAAAGAGTTATACCTGAAGAAATAGCTAGGGAATAGAACAAGTCAACGACTTCTTGTGGGACATTGGGTATTATCTCATTTGTTATGACTTTTGGTGGGATTACCCTGCTGCGGCGAGTTTGGGTATGTTGCTCATGTTGTCGTTGTAACACTACACCTTCCTTCCTACTAACAATCGAAATATCAAAAGTAGCAACCCTCCCATATACCACAAAACAAAGTTGGTTTGTGGGATGTAACTAGTTGGCTGAGCATGTATGGTTCTAACAACGAGGATTTCATCACACTCGGAAGTCGAAGGACTAATGGGCCGAGCCTTTACGGGATCAACAAAGATTTGACCCACCATTTTTGATGGAACAATATCTTGACGGAAATATTTGAAGGACTTTTTAAAAACATCACCAGCACGAGAACCATGATCCCCTGAGGTTGCTTCAGTTGCAAACGTAAAAACTCTCGAGGAAACAACAAAATAAGAGCAATTATTATTCTCTGAACGTTTATTGTAGTAATAATTTGGTGCCATAATGTCAGTTTCGCGGGACCAACAAACTTCACTCGAACGAGTATCAAACGAAGATAGGGTACCATCTGGAGATAACCCAAATAGCTTATCTCCATGACTTTTAACTGCCAACGTCTCCAACTCTCCTTTCGGTTGTAGATTATTTATCCATATGCTTTGATGAAATATACGAATTAAATTTTCAGTTGGAAATTCGTAGAAGGATTGACCGCTAAGGAGTTGTTCAGACGTTAGACGATCAAAGACACTTTGAGGCTCCTCTACCTGTTTCGACAAAGAAAATATTAGCATAAAAAATTACAAAGTTATTGATCTGTATTTTGCACCTTAAACCTTAACTATAGTATTATTTTATGGATTCGGTATATAATTTCTATTATAATACGTATAACACAAGCAAAAATATGGGCTAATTCTTGAAATGCCCAAAATGTTACTTTGTTTCTCTTTTTGTACCTACCAAATGAAAAGTCGCATAAGTTGTATAAAATACTTTAAGAAATTTTTATTTGGTGCAAAAAGGAAACAAAGTAACATTTTAGGGCATTTCAAGAATTAGCCCCAAAAATATTTACCCTAGTTTGTCAAATCGATTTGCATATTTTCAATTCCCAATTCCACTAGTATTTTTTTAACCAATATTATGTATGATTTGGTAAACCTATAAACATGAAGAGCGATAATTAACGAACAGTTGAATTTTGTACCTGTTGCGTGTTCTGAGCTAGCAGATTTTGTTGTCGTCGATCGGCGATGGTCATGACGATAAACATTTTTTGTTCGATTTTGAATCAAAGTGGAAATGAGTATATATAGGTTTTTTTTTTGGCTTATTAGGCCTGTTTGGACTTTGGATTTCACAGGAGCAAAAGATTAAGGGAAATGATATGTTTTGATCCGCACATTTGACTTTTTGGTGCATGGACTATTATGCCCTCAAGCCTTTACAAAACAATTTGCTCAACTTTTTTCCTCAAATCTTTGCATAGAAAAGTGCATCCTCATCCTTCGTCCGTTTATATTGCATGGATCCATTAACCAACTTTCCACGATGATCAGATGCTAATCACAAAACTGTATCGACCGACGAGATAAACGAGAGCATATTACTCTTACTTTCACCAGCGTCAATGTCATGTTAATTTCACCAACGTCATCATAGTTTTGAGATTTAGTACACGAATATCTGAACCCATTCACGCCACCATTACTACCCAAACTGCTTTTAAATAACTTAAATTTTCCAATGAAAAAGGCCGTGAGAAAATCATTACGGATTAGCGACATATGACACACCAATTTTTGACGTCTACTCAGCTTTATCGGGGGCGATTGATCGAAAGCTTATGCCTATGTCGAAGCTATTCACCGAAAGCTTATGCCAATGTCGAAGCTATTGATCGAAAGTTTGGGTATTGTTGGCCTCATTATATTATAATGTTAATTTCACCAACGTCGTCAGTTTTGAGACTCAGTACATAGAAGTTTTTTTATATATTCCACCGTTTAATTTTGATGATGAAACAATGGTTCGTATATATTTCAATATTGAATGAAACTGAAATTTTTGTTGTTCAGTATTTCGGAGTGAACTACAGGGGTATTTTTATTTCATTATGTGTGTCTAATGGATTAAGCAGCAGGATTCTGAAACTGTGAAAGTAACTGGAAACAGTAGAATTTACAAAGATTGAATGTATACAAGAAGATAGTCAAAAATTTAAAATAGATAGAAAAAAAAGGTGGAAATAATTACTCGTATAACACAAGGGCATAATAGTCAAATCAAGTAAAATTCATGTGCACGGATCAAAATACTCCGTGTACATATCAGTTCCCAAAGATTAATCATCTATAATTTTGGGTTTTTTTAATATGTGTTCTCAAGAACATGTTAAGCCATGTTTATTAAACACCAAGTTTCCTTTTATATCTAAAAATACATTTAATTCTCATTCACCATAAATAAATAACAATTTACATTTAATAAGCCCAAACATTACTTATATACAAACTCAAACATATACATCCGGGCACATGTTAATTTTTCATACCGAACCATTACTTTCAGTCTTGCTTTTTGGATACTTAAATATATAGGAAAAGTTGTATGTAAACCTTCTTTTAGCATATACCTCATCAACCAAATCTCAACCACCTATCTTTTTCTAACAAAAAAACTTATTTTCTTAAAAATTAAATATCTCACAAACCGTTAATCGTTACGCAAAACGAAACATACCATCGCAACGAGAATTAAATCATCTGTCTATCGAGGGGCACATGTGTATACTTTCAACAAATTTTTTTTTCAATTTTTTTCTTAAGTCACGTCTGAGAAAATCATATATGATTCGTATCACGAATCATGTATGATTTTCGAAAATCAGTTGGCCACCAAGGTTCCACTAAGTGGTTTCTGTGGGGGAGGATTCCTGGAGGTCTTGGGTTCAAGACCTGCCAAGGGCCTTTCAGGCGAAGCGGATAAGGAGTCTAACATAACTAAGCGAGGGTTCGAAGAAGACATTCTTCCGCTTGGATTTCATTGCACGACTCGATCCACTAACCACTAACATTTGTCGTTAAAAAAAATGTATGATTTTCGAAAATCATATATGATTCGTGATATAAATCATATATGATTTCAGAAAATTATATATGATTTGTGAACGAATCATACATGATTTTCCCATACGTGACTTAAGAAATAAAATCAAAAAAAAGTTCGTCGAAAGTATATACATGTGCCCCTCGATAGAAAGATAATTTAATTCTCGTTTCAATGATTTAGTTTTTTTCGTTTGACGATTTATCGTTTCTAAGATATTTATTTTTTGAAAAAGTGGTGAGAAGTGGGTTTTTAAAAAAATGGATAGTTGTGATTGGTTGATTAGATTTATGCTATTTTATAATTTTACATTGATCTCAACTCTAAATATATAAGCCAACATATGATTATCAGAGTTGAGATTAATACAAAACCAAAATTTAATACTTAGATTTTATGCACAATTTATATCCATTCATTTTTTTCATCACACATAAAAATAACTACTTTCCACCTTTTGTTTAAAATTAAATATATTGCAAACGGTAAATAATCAAACGAAATAAAATTATACAATCGAGACGAGAATTAAATCAGCTTTCTATAGAGGAAACACGGATATACTTTCGACGAACTTTTTTTAGATTTTTTTCTTAAGTTATGTTTGAGAAAATTATATATGATTTCATAAAATTATATATGATTTCATAAAATCGCATATGATGTGATTTCATGAAATCATATATGTTTTCCGATACGAACCGTATATGGTTTTTTCAACGTGACTTAAAAAAAAAAATTATCGAAAGTATATACATATGTCCCCTTTAAAAAACATGATTTAATTATCGTCGCGATAGTATATTTTATTTTGTGCAACGATTAATAGTCTATGAAATAATTTTTTTTAAATGATGAATGTATGTATTTTTTGCTAGATAAAAAAGACATGATTAAGATTGGTTTATTATGCATATCTTATTATCTATAAATCTCGAGTACTCTAACTAAATGCGCATGCCTATTCAATGAGCGGGAGTACTCCATAAGAAGGTGTAGGAGTTAAACAAGAGGTGAGCAGACAAAAAAAGTGAAGTGTTTAGGAGTTTAAGGAATTAATGTAAGAGAACCAATCGAGTCTATGATGAGCTGAAGAGGTCTTCGGTCGCTGAAGAGCTCTCCATTATGAGAGCTTTAATTGAGAGATATTTGCTACCTTCTTAATGAAGCTAATTAATAAGAGAGGATACCAACAGGTTACATGGTTACTGATTCAATAAAATCAAAGCTGAAGCTCTTTAAATATGTAGGATATTGTAAATCTATGTATAACTTAGAGAGAGAAAGAGATAGAAAGATAGATGATTTCACACACACTTTAGAGAGAGAAAATGATTAACTATGTGTAAAATAAAATGAAACCACACCCTCTCCATCTAAGAAGATGGTTTATATACCCAAGCCCATGAGATGGGCTTGGGCTTACATTGGGCCGCCGGCCTACACGTGTTAAAGGCTTGGCTTGGCCTTGTGTGTTGAATATTAAGTTAACTAAACTACGAGCTACTACTTATACCATTTTTGGAGTGACCGATCCTTTCTAATACGTAAAACGTATTTCCAACAATCTCCCCCTAAAGGAGGTCACTCCAAACAAGGGCGTTACCCCAGTTACAATAATAAAATAAACCTAGCATACTATGCTTGTCTTGAGCTCGTAGTCTTCGTCTTTCTTTTCTTTTTCTTTTCTGGTGAACATGCTGATGTGATCTTTGATATCAATCTTTAGCATTAATCTCTTGCCTTGATCTTGTGCATCCATCACTTGTGATTTTGGCCTCCTCGTGACCGCATGTCCCACATACTTATGCCTTCGTAATTCTTTAAAGCTTCAGAGTTCGATACAGCGGAAGACTTAACTTTTAGGCTTTTTAGAATTAGATGAAGTATTAAGTGCATAAAGTATAAGCATGCGGGGACGACTTCTTCTCGGATACCGCAACGCCACCGTCTTCAAATGCCGCAACATAAGTAGACACGAACGAAATGGCTTTGAACATTTCATTCTAATTCGGTAGCATTTTACCTCCGGTCGGTGAAGACCGTTGGACGATATAAAATATCGTACTTGTGACAGATAGATTTAATTAAAAATCTCCTTGACAAGATTTCACGGGTAAACCCATTCTCTTTACTCGACCGTCCAAAGCTGACTGCGAACGTAAAGAGTGAATCATTTGAATAAAATTATCCGCATGATTGAAGCCGTCAATTCTAATTCCTGGAACAAGTTTGATTCATTAAAGAATCGCACCATCGTTGCTTTCCAGTTGTCACGAGCTTGATTCATATTGAATCTTGCAAGTTACCTACCAAGTGTTGTTTAAGGTTAACACTAGAAGGATTTCCACTCATCACTGTGAACACTAAGGTATCACTCTGAGTGTTCTGGCAAGATCACTAAGATATTGCGTAGAGGCCTGTAATGTGTTTAAGTTCAGTTAAGAATTAAACCACTGTTGATTTCCAGTTATCACAAGCTTGATTCATAAAGAATCGCACAAGTCACCTACCATGATCTTTTTGATATTCGCTCAAGAAGGATTTCCATCTCCATTGTAAATACTTTCGTATTACTCAGATGTTCAGGCAAGATCATGAAGATTTTGCGTAGGACTCTTGAGATCTTTCTTACTTTTCACAGTGTGTGAAGAAGCAAGGAATTATGGAAGTGTGTACTAATGAGATATTTGATGATCTCAAATGGCTCTAGACTCGACCGTGAATTTTGGTATTTTAGTGATCGGAGGCTGGAGAGGAGTGCCACCATTTCAATACCAATTTATTCAGAGTGAATAAATCAATCGATAATGCGTTGTCTCCGTGTGATTAAAACAAATACCTTTTGAGAGATATCTGAGTTAGCTGGGATGGGTTGTGCATTGCATCATTGGGTCCATGATGTCTATCTTCAATATCGAGCATCATTAAAATGATCTCAATAGCATATGTGTTGACTTGGTTTCTGCCTAAGGTTATAAGGAGGGCTTCTTTCTTTAGACCCTTTATCTTTACAATTCTTTTTCATTCTTCAACCCCTTCAATGCTTACCAATACGTCATAACTAGCACCTTGTTGTGATTGTTCCAGTGCTAACTTAAGTACTTGGTCGGCATTCAGCTACATTCACAATCTTTTCTCCAACTTTCCTAAGGACTACTATTTCTAGCTATGGAATGTCCTTGGGAAGATTCCTCCGGTTCTGGAAGAATCATAGGACTTAACTTGTCCTACCATCCTTATGTCACCACAATCTTCATTGTCGTGAAATAAATGGGTTGTGGGTAAGTATAAATCACCATGAAATCCATTTTTGATGTGCAAATCCGTTTTGCTCCCCCTTAACATATGCCACTATATTCCAAAACATTTCGCACATGTCGGGATGAGCCATCACGTTAAGTCAAACCATTTTTGATAACTTCCCATATTAAATCGCATTTTCTCCCCCATATTAAAAATATTAACCCAATCGATGTTTTTAATATCAATTGATTTAATGAAGTTTTAACAAAGGTTTTGGGAAGAAAAATGCAAGTCTATTTATCTTCATGATACCAAATGTATGAGATATGATGCCGATTTGTAACATGATCACATATTCACCATATTAAAAAAATTGACAAGGTTGGACCTGATTGATGAGAACATCATATGATAAGATCAAATGGTTCTTGGCAGCATATGTTGGTCACCTCGTCACTTCTGAAGTCATCTCTTGACACCACATGTACGATTGGTATTGTTGTCTTGACACCAACTTGTGAACTTGGCACGTTCGGTATCGAAGATTCTGAATGCTTGACAATTGCTCCACCTCAATTGTTGACCCGTGTTCTATTGAAAGAGTTGTAGTCGTCGTTTGAGTAGTCGCATCGTCGAGTATGTAGATACCAAATGTAGATAGCTATGGTTGTAGAGATGATAACTTCATAAAAACAAGACTTCTCTTGTTTTAACAAATAAATTCACTGAATCGTATATAGATTTGTGTTAGACCAAGTTATAAAGTAATCTTGATCTCTTACAAGGTTTTAAAGTAAATCTTGCCCGAGAAAATTAATTTCCGTTGTGAGCCAAAGCTTTCATAAGAAATACTTGACTTTAATGTGAAAACCGGGTTGCAGTCAGAAATAACTACAAGCCATATGGGCATGTTTTATGAAATATTTACAACTTTTGTACGAACTCTATTTATGGCGCCGTGTCAATATTAATCAACGTTTCTAAGGCCGTAAATATTATCGTACCAAAAGACATGCCTTTGAAAAATAAAGTAAAAATATTTTTGGATTTTTCTAAATTTTTCAATTTTTATGGTTTTTATATGGTTTTATATTTTTGTATTTTGATTTTGTAGATAAAAATATATACAAATGATCACCAAGGATACGGAGAATAGTTTACCACCACTTTTCTTTCGCTTCATCTGCCAGTTACTTTAGAGTCTCCGGTGAGAAAGTTCTCATTCCTAGCTTGTCGGCCAAAAATTCCATTCGAGTGTGATCTAAAGCCTTCGTGAAAATATCCACCAATTGATACTCAGATCGGACAAAGTAAAGCCCTATCACTCCATTTTCCACTTGCTCCTTGATGAAGTGGTAGCGAATATCAATGTGCTTCGACCGGGAGAATTGAACGTTGTTGCAGCATAAGGCAATTGCACTCTTGTTGTCATAGCACATCAGAATTTTGTTGAAACCTAGACCATAGTCTGTTAATTGTGATCTCATCCAAAGAATGAGCATAGCAACCGGACATAGCTATGTATTCAGCTTCCGTACTTGAAATTGCAGCGCTTTTCTGCCTTTTCGATGCCCAACTGATTAGTCGATCTCCTAGTAGTTGCAAAGTTCCACTCGTGCTACGCCTTGTATCTTGACAACCCGCGTGATCCGCATCTGCATATGCCATTAGTGCAATCGAAGAGTCCTTCGAATACCAAAGTCCCTGATTAATGGTTCCTTTAAGATATCAAAAGATCCGTTTCACAGTAGCCAAGTGTAACTCAGTATGCCGAGTTTGATACCGAGCACACATACATATAGCAAACTGAAGATCAGTCGACTAGCTATGATATACAGAAGGGTACCGATCATTCCACGATAAAGTGTCGGATCAACGGCAACTCCATGTGGATCTGCATCAAGCTTAGTTCGTTCCACCATTGGAGTATCCACGGGGTCGCAAGATTCCATCTTATAATTCTTAAGAGATTCAAGGGCATACTTGGATTGATTGATAAACATGCCTCTGGGATTCTGAGATATCTGAAGTCCTAAGAAGAATGATACCTTGCCCATCATTGACATATTAAACTTGGAAGACATGAGTGTCCAAAACTCATCCGATAAGGTTTGGGTCGAGGCAGCAAATATAATATCATCAATATATATTTGTACCATAATCATATCTTTACCTCGTTTCTGAATAAACAGCGTGGGATCCACCTTGCGTGATGAGGAATTGTGACAATAGATCATACCATGCGCGTGGAGCTTGCTTCAACCCATAGAGAGCCTTCTTATGCTTGTACACATGATTAGGATATTTAGGATTCACAAAACCATCCGGCTGTTGAACATAGACCTCTTCCTTGATTTCACCATTCAGAAATGCTGTCTTCACATCCATCTGATACACGATCATATTCATGTGGGCTGCATAAGCGAGGAATAGTCTAATAGCTTCCAAACGGGCAACAGGTGCAAAGGATTCCATAAAGTCGATGCCCAATAATTGCTTGTATCCACGAGCTACTAGTCGAGCTTTGTTCTTTAATATTCCGCCTAACTCATCGAGTTTCACCTTGTAAACCCATTTCAAAGTGAGTAATTGCACTTGATCCGGGCATGGGACAAGTTCCCATACTTCAAGACGTATAAATTCATTAAGTTCTTCTTGCATAGCTTCTATCCAACAAGATTGAGTAAAAGCTTCTTGCCATGTCTTAGGTTCAACTTCAGTGAGAAAAGCATCAAAGTGACAAAATATTACATTTTCTTGTAACTGACTTCGTGCGGATACCGGACGATTAGGGTTACCAATAATAGAATCTATAGGATGATCCTTTGTCCACTTACTGTCATGTTCACGAATCTGTGGATTGGAGTAAACCGTAGTAGGAGCTTCCTCTGAGGTGGACGACCCGGCTTGATTAGAATCAAGAATAGGTACACCAAAGAATGGAAGTTCACGCATTTGAGCGAATTCCAAATCGTGATCATCATCATCCTCTTCATCATCAATAGGCATGACATGGGTAGTTGAAACATGTGTTGGTTGAGAATTACTCGTTGAAGGTATATCTTGACCAATTGTAGGTGCAGATATGTCTGATTGTGCTTCAGTTGTTGGAGCGACAACTTCGGTTACCGGAGCTATTACCTTAGGTTCTGGAGCAACAATACTTGGAGGAGTAAAGAATTCATCAAAGAACGGTTGAAATAACGTATCCCAGTCATTCCTAGTAGGTGGTGTAAATGATGATGAAGTAGGGTTATTTGGGACAAGACCAGAACTAATGTTATTGGGTCCCATTTCATGAAGTGCGGGTTCAGAGCTACTTTGCTCAGAAGCCATAGCAGTCAGCTCATCAAAATCAACATTCATAGTTTCGAGGATCTTACGAGACTTACGGTTGTAGATTTGGTATGCCTTCTTTGTGGGTGCGTAACCAATGAAAATACCAATATCAACCTTTGGTTGAAGTTTTCCCAAATTGTCACCATCATTATTTGGATAGCAGAGAGAACCAAATACATGAAGATATGATAAATCTGGTACTTTTCCATGTAGAAGCTCATAAGGTGTTTTACCATGGCGTTTACGAATTAGTGACCGGTTTTGGGTGAAAACTACTATAGATACTGCTTCTGCCCATAAAAATAATGGAGCCTTTGCATAAATTAACATCGTTCGAGCAGCTTCCATGAGTGTGCGATTTCGCCTTTCAACGACACCATTTTGTTGTGGAGTGCGAGCAACGGATGTTTCATGAGATATGCCAACTTCTTCATAATAATCACGCAGAATTTGATTCACAAATTCGGTTCCATTATCTGTACAAATGCGTCGGACAGTTGTGTTGAGACGCACTTGAATCATCTTGAGAAATCCGATGATGAATTTAGGTGCCTCATTTTTTGTTGTAAGAAATTTCACCCATGTAAACCGAGAGTAATCATAGACAATGACGAGGATGTACCTTTTACCACTAATACTTTCAACACGCATTGGCCCACAAAGATCCATATGCAATAAATAAAGTTTCTCTTGGTTGGTGTCTTTAGTATTGGGTTTGTATGATTTCTTAGTGCTTTTCCCCATTGTACACGCGGAACACAAATGATCCTTATGAAATGAAAGTTTAGGAAGACCACGAACACGTTCGTTTTTCGCCAAATGATTAATAGCGTCAAAGTTAAGATGAGATAACCGTCTATGCCATAACCATGACTTAGTCTTTGATGCTTTGGAGAGAAGACATATGGGAGAAGCGGCCATCATGTCTTGTAGAGACAAAGTGTACAAATTATTCCCTCGAGTACGTTTCAATAAATCAACCCCTTCCAAATTACGAATGAAGCAGGTATGCTCTCGAAAAGCAACTTCTAGGTTTGCATCACAAAATTGTCCCACTGAAAATAAGTTGTGACCGAGATTCCACATAATACACTTTTGAAAGTATAACATTCCCAATATGATATTCACCGTAACCCATTATCTTTGCAATATGATCATTTCCAAATCGAACCGTACCAAGAAACTTGCTGACGAAATTTCTGAGCTAAGAGCGATCTCCGGTCATATGCTTGGAGCAACCAGAGTCCAAATACCAGAGAACAATTTGGACCACCTGTTTTCAGTAACAACAGTAGACAATGCATTGGAAACTATTGGTTCCAGAGTGTTAGCAGATACAGATATGAAATTATCAGAAGTGCTAACATTTGTGTGACTCTTAGAGTTCCTACGTTTTCTAATGTGAGTTTTAGCACTAACAGGTTTTACTGTTCCAACTTTCTTAGGTTTTGGAGTATTAGCGGGCACTACAGTGGGAGTAGACCTATTTAAAGGACACTTGGTTCCTACGGTAGTGTTGGTGTTCCTAGTTAAAGGACACGCTTGTGTTTTGGTAGCCTTGGTACTCACGCTTCCTTCGCTGTAGTGGGAGTGATCCTAGTCAAAGGGCACGCATTTCCTACTATAGTGAAAGTTCTACCAGTGGGGCGCCATATCCAACCAACTTGGATTAACACTTCCCCAGTCGGTTTCCATTCTAATCCATTTTTTCGGGCATTCATCTCATTCACATGGTCAATAAGGCAAGAATCATGACGACTAGCAAACATACATTCATTGCAATTCCAACATTTCAAATTAGAATTCACATTAGGCTTAGAACGCTGCACAACCGTAGAGCCTTTAGGTTTAGCTACATAATTCTTTTTATTTAAAACAGAAATAACATTCCTAGGGTGGGCTTCTACTGTCTTCTTCTCTTGACTACTAGATGGGGGCAAGATCCTATCATTCTTCTTGTTTCTTTTAAGCTTAGATCTTTGAGCCTTAGTAGTGGTGATTACTCCTGTAGAAGGCAACATGGGAATATTAGAAGTTGGTTTTGATTTTGCGTTATCTTTAGTGACCAACTTTGAGATGGTTTAGTCCTAGGGCCCTTATTAAATGGTGTGACGGCTATAAGGTTCCTTTTGATTGCACTAGAGGACGATGCTGAGACAGTGGCTGCGTTATCCACAACATTCTTACCTTTTAGAGTACAAAGTATTTCCTTTAACTCAGTCAAAGGCATATTTTATCACAAATTTGTTCCCCCAAATCAGATATTTCCACCGACTTTTGATTCAATTGTTCAATCAATGATTGATTCTGTGCAGTGGTATGAGCACATGTGGGCTGTACTGAATCGAAGAGTCGTGTATCTTTCTGTTTTAAGTTATCAACTTTGGACAAAATCTTGGAAACTCGATTATCTAGATCAAGTTTAAAATTCTCAGCAGCCTCAAGTGCGTTCACACAGTTAATCTCCTTAGATTTCTCTATGTCTATCGACAATGATTTAGCAACCTTGTCACTTGGCTGACGCTGTTTTGATTGTAAATTCAATCGAAAATTCTTTTGAAAATTTGCATTATCGATATTAATACCTTCAAATGACGTTTCAAAGATTTCTTGAATAAATTGTTGCTTGCATTCAAGCGAAATACAATGTTTTTGAATCTCATCAAAACTTTTTGAAAGCGAAGTATAAGAATCTTGAAGCTTTAAAAATTCAGCGTCAGATTTGTGACAAGTACTATCTACCACATTATCCACAGAATCAATATTATGCACAATAGAATCATTATCAACACTTTTATTCACACAGAGGGAAACAATATCATAAGACATCACTTGCTTCAGAAGCTGATCATTTTGGCGTGAAACCCGTTCTATTTCAAGTGAACTATTTTCATAAGCATCATCCATTTCATTGAAAACATGTCTAACTTCTTCTATTTCCAAAAGCAAATCTTGGTCAATAGTACTAAGACAAGCTTTAACATTGTTTACAAATGGAACAATTTTGTCTCGAAATGCAGCTCTAGTGTGCTCAAAATTCCATTCACCTTCCGTTATGGCCGAAGCCGTCGTACGTTCCAAAATGACCTTGTCAAAATCGGCTAAGTGTTGTTGTACCGCATTTAAGCTAACAGACGCCTTACTTACCGGTGAAATTAACTTCGTTAAATCTATTTTGACAAGTGTAGGAGACGTACTAGGAGGGTTTTCATTTGACAAACTTTGGGGTACAAGAACTGACAATTCAGCTAATTCCTTTTGTAAGCGAGTACATGTCTTTTTAGAAAATTGATCTTTATTATGCTTATCATAATCAATCTTATGGAATTTTGAAAGCATTTTAGAATGAGTTTCTTCCTCAAGTGACTGTGTCTCCTCAGTACTACGAACAAAAGGTGCTTCTTTCGATTTGCCAATTAGGGTCATATCATAAAGACAGGGAATATATTCCTGAGCTTGTCTTGCATAACCGGGAATAGGTGGTAAATCTTGAAGACGCTTAAGTTCGAGTTCTTTAAACGATTTAGTTAAAATATGAACCTTTTCTATGGAAGCGTATTGTTTTTAAAAGTTGTTGTTCTTTGAATTTAAGAAGTTTGGTAGCATTAATTTCCGATTCAAACTTTTTAGACTCGAGAGTTCCGAAATCCATTTTAAGTTTATGAAAATCATTGACAACCGACTCTTTTGCTTTTAATTCATTGGAAATATTAGCTTTTAATGATTCTATTTCTTTCAAGTGTTCAATCTTTTCAAAACAAAATTGGTCAAATTCAGAACACGTTATTTTCTCTGCTTTAGGGACCATTTCAAAAGCTTTGACCTTTTCTTTATGCAACGCAAGCTCAACTGTTAGGGTGGAATTCGTATCTATGGATTGTCTGAGAGCCATATGCATTTGATCAATAATATGTTTAGGCACCATGACCAAATCATGTTGGCAATAAGATTCCATACCCGTCGTAGTATTTGGTTGAGGTTCACTCAAATGTGTAGGATTGGGTAACACATCATTTGAGTTACTAGTTCCCGAATGCTGTTCGAGGTTGTCATTTTCATGCCCAACTTGATGTTGGTTATCATCAATATTATTAGATGTGGTTGGTACCTCACTGACGACATCAGAACCGTAGTGAGAGAGATTAGCAACGAGAGCAACTTGGGCAGAGTGAATGTCATCACAATCCGAATCATATGCGTCAAGATCATCTGCTTGATATTCTGCATTAGAAGTAGAAAGGACTGCAATGCCTTCATTATCTGCTGCCCCTGGGTCTGCAAGAAATGCTAACTCTTCTGAATCCAAGATCTTTCCCTTAGACTGAGCATCAACCAAATACATCTTCTCACGAAACCATGTTGCATCCCTTCTTCTTTTTGGCTGAGTACATTCCCTAGCCATATGACCTTGTCCTCGGCAATTGTAGCAAGTCACAACCTTTTGATGACCAATAGGGCTTCCATTTCCATTAGCTTGAGAATTCACAGATTGAGCATTCACAGTCTTTGTAGGAGGTCCATATGAAGTTTGCCTTCCCTGAATAGGTTGCACCGTTAATTGACCATCTTGAACAGTGGTTTGTTGTCGAGGATTTGAAGAGGTGCGGAGCTGATTATTTGTTGGTGGAAATCCTCTAGTTGCAACAAGTTTTGACAAGTAGGCAGTGAGATGGTTTAGGTTATCAGCTGGCGTATCATTTGGAGTAAAGACTGGTGCTTGGATTGGTGGAAGTTCATTGGAGTAGAAGGCTTGTGCTGGTTGTGCTTCAATTGGAAAATATCCTTGCTAAGGAATTGGAGAAGTGTTAGCTTGTGATGGTGATGTCTGATGTGGTGGTTGCTGTGGAAAAGGTTGTTGATGAACACTTTGTTGAAATGATTGATGTGGCATCATTAGTGGTTGATAAGATGGTTGTTGTGGTTGCTGATATGTGTGTGGTGGTGGCTGCTGCAAGTATGATGGTTGTTGATAAGTATAGGCCATGTTTTGTTGAGAAGCATACATGGCAAGTGGATTATGAACTTGAGGTGTAGACAACCGAGCCTGGATCACATGGCATTCGTGTTGTTGAAGAAAATATTGAAGTTGATCCACATTGGTGTTACGCAAGTCCTTAGCCAATTTAACATCCGTCACGTACTTTTTCCATTCTGAAGGAAGAGTGTTCAAATACTTGGTGTTCAATTGAAACGTAGGAATTTCCATGCCACAGATATTGAGCTCATTCAACAATAGGGTAAATCTCAGATAGTAATCATTGAGAGTCTCCCCTGGCACATAGGCAAACTTATCAAAAGTATCATAAAGCTTACACTCTCGTTCTTGTTTAGTTAACGAAGTGCCTTGCATTAGAACACGAATTCTATCCCATAACTCTTTGGCAACTTTATGTTTACTAACGAGTTTGTAGACATCTGGAGGAAGGGCTTGGAGAATGATATTTTTAGCTTGTTTATCACACTTGTCTTGTATCTTAGCATCTCCAGTTAGTTCACCCGTTGTGCGAGGACGAGTAACAGCACCTTTCGTCACAGTACCATATACCAATGGTCCATTGAGCACCGATGCCCAAACTAGATGTCCATTTTCTTTGTTCAACATATAAAGTTCCATTCGGGAAGCCCAATCCTCATACATAGTCTTCACCAACATTGGTGGACGATTATCCGTACCCGAGAGGATGGACTTATCCGTAAGAGATGTGTACTCCATTTCGTTAAGTTAAAATTTACAAATTTTGATCGAACAATGAGAGAAAGTAAATGTGTTTGTTGTTGTGAGTTGAAGTCGATAAACAATGTTGAAATCCTCTAAAATATGTTCTCGATGACCAAAAAATTCCAAGACAAAAAAAACACACGATTCGAAATTTTTTAAGGAATAGTTTTTGGATCGTCGGAATATTGATCGGAATAAATGATCGGAAAACTGTCGAAATATCAATCGGAAAACCGTCGGAATAAGTCTATCGGAATACCCCTGTCGGAATGAACCTGTCGGAATACCTTATATCAGAATACCCCCTATCGGAATACCCTCTTTCGGAATACTCCTGTCGGAATACCTTCTATCGGAATACCCACTATCGGAATAAACCTATCAGAATACCCTCTATCGGAATACTCCTGTCGGAATACCTTCTATTGGAATAACCCCTATCGGAATATCCACTATTGGAATACCTTCTATCGGAATACCTTCGTCCGAATAATGGTCGGAATGATAAACCCTTTTCCGATGGAAGCTGTCGGAATACTTAAACCCCTTTTCCGATGGTTTTTATCGGAATATTTCCCACTTTTCTCGGACAAAACTCAACCAATTCGAGATTTTAAGCCAAAAAATGATCAAAACACCCAAAAAATTTGTGTTTTTAGCCAAAGTAAAAATACCAAATCTCTACCACAACTATGTAGAAGATTTGTATCAAGAAAAAACCATAAAAACACAAAAAAAAAATGGTTCGTGTAAAATGGATCAAAATAGGCGTATGAATCAAGAACACAAACACATAAACAATACAATCATCCTATAGCTCTTGATACCTTTTGTAGGATATTGTAAATCTATGTATAACTTAGAGAGAGAAAGAGATAGAAAGATACTGTAGATGATTTCACACACACTTTAGAGAGAGAAAATGATTAACTATGTGTAAAATGAAATGAAACCACACCCTCTCCATCTAATGAGAGGGTTTATATACCCAAGCCCATGAGATGGGCTTGGGCTTACATTGGGCGGCCGGCCTACACATGTTGTAGGCTTGGCTTGGCCTTGTTTGTTTAACATTAAGTTAACTAAACTACGAGCTACTACTTATACCATTGTTGGAGTGTCCAATCCTTTCTAATACGTAAAACGTATTTCCAACAAAATACGGGGTACTTTCATGCGTATAACCCCATGAATTCAAATCTAATTCGAGGAAAAAATACAATTGCATGTATTACATTATGGAGGGTTAACGCAAGCAAAAAAACTATTGAAAACAACATCATCGGCAATGGTAAGCCTGTTGCATCACCAGATGGTTGTAGAACGGCAGCCGCTGTTGGAGACAATTCTTACGATGCTGCTACTGGAAGCAAGTTTGCTAATGGTCATGCTAGAAACAGTTCACATGGTCGTTCAGTATCTGCTAGGATAAATGCTAGTAATGGTATGACAAGTAGGAGCGCAAACTTTGGTAATGCTCTCACGATAAATGGGTCGTTGTTTTTTGATTCCTTGCGGGTAGGCATCAGTGGAACAATAACTATATTGATTTGTCGTATGTGGGACGTGCAAAATATAAAGGAAAAATACTTGAGCACAAATTTTATTGTGTATGATTCAAGGTAATATATGCTTATATGTTTCTCTTTTATGATGTCTTTCTCTGATATTATACTTTCCTTCCAGGGTCAGGCTATCCATTGTACTGCCAAGGCGGGAGTGGCCCATAATTTCCTAAGAATCAAGAAAGGTTTAATTTATACTATCAAAGATTTTGTGGTTCGTAATAATATATATGACTATCGCATCCCTACGGATTATGTCTACATGTTAGAGTTTAATGGTTAGACTACTATTCGTAAGACCTCTATCAATTCCACTGGCTTTGTCAGATATCCCTGGGCTTTGGCTAACTTTGACACTATTGTGGATACAAACAATAGTGTTTGCCTTGGTAACTTATTTTGTCTTTCACTTATAGTTTGTATGCAACTTATAAAGCCCGTATCATTTGGTATTGTTGGGGGCTTCTAATTATATAGTGTCCATGTTTACTATACCACATATGTAGTTGGGTATATCACCAGTATAGGCAGGACTGATGTCCAAAAAACCGGTGCAAGGAAATTAGATGTTTACGTATCAAAGTAGAGGTTTGGAATCTATTCCCCTATGTTTTTCTTATTTTAAGCTAATATTTGTTGCTTGAGCAACCCATATTTGCTTTGGTTCAGGGGCATACATTGAAGGTTACGCTGTGAGGGAGTCTTGGTGATGTCTTGATCGAAAAAAAACACTCTGCATGTGCGTAGTTGTTATAACATGCAAAGTTGCACGGACATACAATAGTAAGTCTCTATATAAATGTTATTCGATACCTGTTTGCACGTGCTTTGTATTAAACACACTCTTGCCTTGCAGACCAATTGTACCTTTCAAGTACTTCGTCCACTGCTATTTTTGATGATGATGACATACCTGCAATTAAAGAATACAGGGATAAGCAAGCGTAAATACGGTACCTATCCAAACTATATATTTATTTGATTAACCCATAAACTCATGTTACTAGAGTTTGTGTGCCACAGGTTTTGAATTGAAAGAACCTACTTTGGAAAGACCATCTAAGAACAAGGTTGGGACTATTGAAAATTTGCTCATGTGGTCCCGTAATCGGAGGAACGATGTAAGTAGGCTATTTTTTAATTTTAACTACCTATCCCCCAATTGTATGTCATTTAACATCTATCTTGTTATGCAGTCGACAACCTTTGACCGCACGGTGACTATTGATGAGGTCAAAACTAGAAAGGGATGGAGCTACTCATCGTGTAGAGGTGAGAAATGCAAAAAAGGCGTTACGCGCAAATGTGGGAAATGGTACTGTGAGGCATGCAAAAGGAGAATTGAGTATCAAGTGCTAAACTAAGTAAATCCATTTTCTACTCTGATTTAAGTTATACTACTTAGCTAAAGGAGCTAACATTCGCTCTCTACTGATGTCCTACAAGTACAGGCTAGAACTAGGGGTTGTCGATGGCACAGGGCCACATTGTGGTTGTTTTATTTGACGAGACAACGCAAACATTGGTTTAGATGAGTCACTCATGTCAATCCATGATGATGTACATATAAGTTATACATACTAAATAATGGAACCAAATTCTAAGTTGCCTTTGTATGTAGGGGTCAAACGAGCAAGCCAACCTGCCTACAGCTATTACAAACCTCATAGGGACCATCGATACTTTTGAAATCAAGTCACACACTTACTTTGAGTATGGGAGTTTTGAAAGCTTTATATGCGGGATAATAATAGAAGACACCGGTGCAGAAGAGATTGTGAGCTCCAACATGGGCTTTACGATCCTGGAACAAAGTCGTGAATTAAAGAGACTACTTCGACAACCCTCCATCTCTACACCATGCAAATATAATGAGGGTAAGAAACGACAAAAGTAAGTCAAGTGTTAAATAAATTGTCTCCACAAGAAATCTAAGTGGCTTAAATTCAATGTAACACCGTTAGCTGTGGTTATTTATTTTTTAATATGTTGTTTACATTTCAGGGTGATTCTTGAAGATTCGAATATTGAAGAGACCTATGGTTCAGGATCAGACGTGAAGAATAAAGGCAAAACAGAAAATTAGTAAGCAATAAATCTCCTAAGTGAATGCATTTGCATAAACTAAGATAACATAACTACCATCTTCTAATGTTTCTTGGGAATGGTGTTTGCCACACGGACGTTGAGGATACAGATGCTTTACAGAGCCTACGTCGGCGCCCCTCCAAATCTATACCATGCAAACCTAATGAGGGGAGGAAACGACGAAAGTAAGTAGTTGGATAAATATGTTGTCTCCGCTTAACATCTTGAAACTAGGATTTTTGTATGCATCAATTAAGTTCGTTTTTCCTCGATTCGACTCGAATTTGATTTCCAGTTTAACGTATCGACTTAACTTTGTTTTTGGTAAAGATAACTATGGAATTTTTTTTAAACTAACTTAAATCTATTTAATTAAAAGAAAACTATTTTAATTAACTATTTAAACTAATAATTTGAAAATAAAATTTTAACTAATTAATAAAACTTAAAAACTTTTAATTAAAATCTATTTTTAAACAAAAGTTAATAAATTGAAAACTAATTTTAAATCTAAAATTTAAATAAGAATTTAAAACTACTTTTAAATCTATGTAAAAAAAACTATTTAAAATTATAAAAGAAATTTAAAACTAATGTAAATTTATAAAAGTAAATAAAATTAAAATATTTTTTTATCCTTTTTATATTTTATAAAAAAAACTGAATTGAAAGAAAACTTTTTAATTAATTTAAATAAAACTAAACTTGAATTAAACTAATTTTAATTAAAACTAAAATAGACTGCCAACTATATATTATCTTATATTAATTTAAAGGTGCAAATTAAAACTCAAAAGGGGTTCTAGCACAACTGGTTGTGGTGTTTGGCACCTGGACAAGAGGTCCACGGTTCGAGTCCTGGTGTGAACAATTTTTTTGGCTAATATTTTTTTTTGGACAGTTAAACAAAACAGAACAATTGGTTCTGTTTTTCAGCAGTAAAATTCAGCAAATAAAGAACAACAAATAAGCCAAAAGGCTGAAACAAATAAGCCGACTAAATAAATAAGCACATAAACTGATAATCCAAATAAGCATAAGCAAACTATCACGAAAAGCTAATAAGCGGTCAATCAATAAGCAGGCAACAAATAGAAGATAAGCTATTAGAAAAGCATAAGCAACAAAAAACTCGGAAACAATAAAGCTGAAAACTAAATAAACTAAAAGTCAGAAGCAAATCCAAATTAAACTATACCTACGCAAATCTAATTTCCAGACAAAAAATAAAGCAAAAACAGATCTAGCAAATCCTATATATATATATTAAAAAAAAAAACTCTTCAAATAACAAAAGCAGATAAATAGATAAACTAACACATAGGAAACTAATAATCAAGCCAGATAAACCATAAGAACAGGAAAACAATATAAGCAGAAACTAGCAATATCCTTTAAACTCAATAAGCAGAAACAAATCAACTAAAGCAGATAAATGCAAATATTAATCTAAATATTAGCAATAAAATCTAAAGAGATTTAAAACCTCTTGACGAATCCGTTGCGACGAAGGGAAGCGCTGAACCCCCTTAAGATCGAATCAAGACACCACCTCAAGTCATCAACATCATCATTTCGGATCAAGTCTCTCGAACCAAACAGTAGTATGAATACGAACAATATTTTTTTTATATATATTTTCCCAGTGGGGGAAAATAACAATCCATTTTCCTTTTATTTTTATTTTTTTTTATTATTTTTTTTCAACCGAATGAAATTAACAGTAATGAAAACAAGAATAAGGCAGATTAAATAAAACTTAAATTAAAACTTGACAGAAATATTAAATAGAGATGAAATTTAATAAGAAAAATTACTTTTCATTAAATTAACTCAAGATTACATCAACTGGAAACTTAAAAATACAAGATTAAAACTAAAACCTAATTTTCTGAAAATTAAAAAAAAATAAAACTAAAGAAAAGGAATACAAATTACATGATAATAGGGGGTTTTATAGGAGAACCCCGAACCTTCTAGGTTCTCCTTGGTGCCCAAGCACATGGATCCTAGCCCTTGATTTCTTCAATCTTCTTCTCTCTCTTCTTTTCTTCTAATCAAGCGGCTGAGAATGATTTTGCATCCTACAGATTGCCAGCATGGCGAATGTTGTGTTTCTTGTGTTTGTTGAGAGATGATGTGGATGCCCTTTATTGGTGGGATTGGTGATATGAGGTGGTATCACCAATCAAATCAAGGATTTTAGCCACGTATGATTGAGGATGAGGACCACAGTGAGTGGATGCTGCAAAAAAATTGGGGGAATTTATTCCTTATAGGTTGAATTAACCAATGAGGGTAAAAGCCCCATTTTTGGTTGGTTAATTGTGATGTAAAAAATTAGGGTTTTGGGGGGAAATCTGCGAGTTTTTGGGGAAGAAAGATGATGTGTGTTTTTTACTTCGTTTGTAACGAAGATAAGTGAGGGTGTGGGTAAATAAAAATCTGTTTTGTTTTATTAAGTTGGGTTGGGGTACACGTGTGGGGTGAATGGGTAAAGGGTGGGTTTGTTTTCGTGCAAGTTGACTGGTGAGAAAAATGTGTTGACTAGCACAAGAAATAATCCGTCCCTTTGTTATTGTTGAAATATGGGCTTAAGCCCATTCCATCCGTCCAGAACAAAGTTACTTGTTTAGTATTTGGGCTTTAATTTGGGCTGAGTAATATTTAACAAGTAGAATATATTTTCAAATGGGCCTTTGAGCCCATTAACCCAATTGTGGGACCCACTAAGCCCAAAATCTTCAATAATATTTAATCCTCTAAAAACCAACTTGATTTCGGCTTTCTCGATCTTTTCTTCAATCCCGTATTGATTGGCCGGTTTTCGTGAACTTAGGCACACTTTGGTCTTTTGACTTTGTCCTTGACTCTTTCTTGACTTTTCTTCGATATTTGACCGTGAAATCTCGTGTTTTCTCTTCTTTTGATCATTTGTACCTATTTAAACATAAGAACACAAAACCACGCGTAATTCCGATATTTAAGATGTAAAACACATGATTAGGTCTTGTTTTTCCTTGATTTTAGTGGCAAAAGGATAAGTGTTTACACACTTATTAAATCCCCTACACTTGACCATTGTAGTGACCCCATGCAATGCACTATTTAAATCATAAGTTACATTTTTCTCAAAATCAATCCATCTTGGCCTTTATTATTATTACTACTACTACTACGACGAAAAGATAAAACTTAAGAAAGAGACAAAAGTTATAATCATTTATTAACTTGGAAATTTTTTGATGGAAGAAACTCGTAAAGAAATCTAAGACTTGAATTAGGGCTTTGGTGTCATGAATATTAATCACCCTCAAGCTTCACGTTCCCCATACCAAGCTTAAAAACGAGATCATTGTTTATCATAAGTTAGCACAACTAACACTTACTCATGTGGTTTAATTAATCACTTAGACCCCCTTATTCCTACGGTGTAACTCTTGTATTTTATTTTTGTCTTGAATGATCACGAGGATGCATCTTTGACTTATTTCGATAATTTATTAAGGCCGAAAATAAAGTGGGACGATTTAATCAATAGTTAGCTAAAGGACAAAATCTTTTAAAACTGCTTATCGAAACCTCAAAAAGTTCATATATTGGCATAACTCGTTTCACGATTTGAGAACTTTCTCGGACCGATATTTGGCTTGTACTTTAAACTTCAAATCTTGAGAGACGATCTTAAAATTATGGTCTTCTCTTCATTTTGGTATACATCTTCATTAAGAGTGAAAGATGCTTCAAACGTTGACCACGACTTCTTCATTTATCCTCTTCTTTATTTAAGATTTTGATATACCACGATCCGCCTCCTTTTCGGACTTGGATCTATTTATCCTTTGGATAGACTTCTCCATGATCTTTAGGGGAGTAATTGCTTCTCGTCGTGTGTCTTGATCCATCATATTGATTTGGATTAATGATCTTCACATCATCTTAGGATCTTTAGCCAAAAGTGAATCCTCATGCCTTGTTAGGGCCTTTTTGGATAAGCCAATCTTCGCGTCCCGCTTCAATAAGTTATGCCTTGGCTATGAACTCTAATTAATACCGAGCAACTTTTAAACGATCTTGTGCTAGAAGCTAAGTAACTTTTCAAATCGTACAACCTTATTTATTGCAAATACATTTATTAACAAGCGATGGGAGAAAAAGCTCATAACTAACTCACATAAGTTAATGAAAGAATACCAAACTTATAATTAACTCTATCATCTCTCGTTCTCCACAATTTAAACTCTCAAGGAATGAGACTCGTGGATGCTTAGCCTAATAAACCAATTAAGGTTCATATGGTTAAGGATACTAGCTAGAGTAAACTTGGATAAGTAAACTTGGGTTGAGTCAAAATATTCACGACGGGCCTAATATATCAAAGACATCTAAACTTGTTAAAACCATTTTATTCATCTATTTATTTAATTTTTTTAACTTTATTTTTGAAATTACGATGCGATAATAAAAGGAAAGAAAATAAATAAAAATACTACTAGGCCAAAATAGATCAAAAATTTGAAAAACGTTGAAATTTTTTTAAATTTTCCGGTTAAATGGGGTCAAATTCATGGAAAAGCCCACTAAAATTCGATAGAAGTCCCCCCTACACTTAATATAAACATTGTCCTCAATGTTTAAGCATGTGGGAGAATAAACTCCCCTACACTTAGGACATTGAGTACGTTGTTTACAGTCGAGCTAAGGAAGGGACAACTAAAGTGATTACATTTATTCGTTTTATTTATATACAAGTATGAATCACAATAGTTTTGATAGAACCGGGTACACGGGAACACGGGATCACGAGTCGCGTAAAAAGTACCAAAAGTGGATCATCAAAGCACATGTCCCTGCACACAATCATCACAACACACAAACAACCTACTTGGCTCCCCCTACACTTATTGTTGGACATGGATGAAGGCGAAAAAGGGTGGAAAGGATGGTAAAGGAAAAAAACTAACCTAGTTATACGATGCTTGATTTATTTATCATGAGTCTCTAGCTCGACTCGATTTCCCGAATTAATTCAAGGGAAATGTGGAGAGGGATGGAATCATCTCGTGAGAGATGTCCTCTCCATAGTACAACTTAACCCGTTGGCCATCCACCTTAAAGTTGGGCCCATTTCGTTGGGATAACTCAATGGTGCCATAAGGGAAGACTTGGGCCACGGTGAATGGACCAGACCAACGGCTCTTAAGTTTACCCGAAAAGATTTTCAACCGAGAGTTGAAAAGTAAAACTTGATCACCAATATGGAACTCTCGGTTTTTAATCTTGGAATCATGAATGAGCTTAGTCTTCTCCTTGTAGATTAATGAATTTTCATAAGCCTCATTCCTAAGTTCATTAAGTTCATTGAGTTGGATTTTCCTATGATCTCCGGCTTTGTTTATGTCAAAATTAGCCCATTTCAAGGCCCAATAAGCCTTATGCTCCAACTCAATGGGGAGGTGGCACGCCTTTCCGTACACAAGGCGATAAGGAGTACAACCTATAGGTGTCTTATAAGCGGTACGGAAAGCCCACAAAGCATCATCTAATTTATCGGCCCATGAGGCACGATGCTCTCCCATGGTTCGCTCTAAGATTCTCTTAAGACCACGGTTAGAAACCTCGGCTTGTCCATTAGTTTGAGGATGATACGCGGTGGAAAGTCGGTGATTGACACCATACTTAGCCATGACTCGTGCAAATTGATCATTGCAAAAATGAGTCCCGCGATCACAAATAATAGCACGAGGCACACCGAATCGAGCAAACAATTGTTTCAAGAAGTTAACAACCACCCTCGCATCGTTAGTAGGTAGAGCCTTTGCTTCAACCCATTTTGATACGTAGTCAACGGCTACGAGGATGTACTTGTTTCCTTTTGATGATGGAAACGGCCCCATAAAGTCGATGCCCCATACGTCAAAGATTTCACATTCTTGGATGAAATTTTGAGGCATCTCATCTTTATGTGTGATCTTGCCTTGCCTTTGGCAAGCATCACAATGTTTAACCATTTCATGTGCATCATGATAAATGGAGGGCAAATAGAATCCAGAGTCGAAAACTTTTTTAGCGGTGTAATTAGGACCAAAGTGACCACCGGTAGGTCCTTTATGGAAAGCTTCAAGGATTTGTAAAGCCGCCGGCCCATCAACACATCTACGAATGATTAAATCCGCACATTGCTTGAAAAGATAAGGGTCGTCCCAATAGTACGTTTTAACGTCCTTGAAGAATTTTTTCTTTTGTTGGGACGATAACCCTTCGATAAGAACACCACCCGCCAAATAGTTTGCAATGTCCGCAAACCATGGGGTATCATCAAGATTGGAATTAATAGACATTAAGGTCTCAAGGGGAAAGGATTCATTAATCTCTTTATTTGGAGATTCCCCTTGATAAGGATCCTCAAGTCTACTAAGGTGATCCGCGGCTAGGTTTTCCGCTCCCTTTTTATCACGAATTTCGATTTTAAATTCTTGTAGGAGCAAACCCAACGAAGGAGTCTCGGTTTAGCATCTTGCTTGGTCAACAAGTATTTCAAGGCGGAATGGTCGGTGTAAACGATGGTGGTGGAAAGCACAAGATAGGGACGGAATTTCTCAAAAGCATACACTACAGCTAAAAGCTCTTTTTCGGTAGTGGTATAATGCAATTGAGCCCCCGTCATTGTCTTACTAGCATAATGAATGGGTTGGAAATGTTTGTTAACTCGTTGACCTAAAACCGCTCCTACCGCGAAATCACTAGCATCGCACATGAGCTCGAAAGGTAACTCCCAATTTGGAGAGACTAAGACCGGTGCCTTAGTTAATTTACCTTTAAGAAGTTCGAAAGAGTCGAGACATTCTTGAGAGAAGATGAAAGGAGCATCCTTTTCTAAGAGATGAGTCATTGGACGAGCTATTTTTTAGAAATCCTGGATGAAACGTCGATAAAATCCCGCATGGCCTAAAAAACTTCTAACTCCTTTGACGATGGTGGGTGGAGGTAACTTAGCAATGACGTCAACTTTAGCACGGTCGACTTCGATACCGGCTTTGGAAATTTTATGACCGAGGACGATGCCTTCTTTTACCATGAAATTGCATTTTTCCCAATTAAGAACGAGACGAGTGTCTTCACACCGTTGGAGCATACGTTCTAAATTAGCAAGGCAAGAAGAGAAAGAATCACCATAGACCGAGAAATCGTCCATAAAGACTTCCATAGTTTCTTCAACCATGTCATGAAATATCGCCATCATACACCTTTGGAAAGTCCTGGGAGCATTGCATAAGCCGAAAGGCATTCGTTTGTAAGCAAATGTTCCATAGGGACAAGTGAATGTGGTTTTCTCTTGGTCTTTTGGATCGATAGGGATTTGAAAGTATCAGGAAAAGCCATCTAAGAAACAATAGAAATCATTACCCGCTAAACGCTCGAGTATTTGATCCATGAAAGGAAGAAGAAAATGATCCTTACGAGTGGCATCATTGAGCTTACGATAATCGATGCAAACTCGCCAACCCGTTACGAGTCGAGTAGGAATCAACTCGTTGTTTTCGTTGGGAACAACGGTGATTCCGCCTTTCTTAGGCACACGGACGGGACTAACCCATGGCGAATCCGAGATAGGGTAAATCATTCCGGCATCGAGAAGTTTGATAACTTCTTTCTTAATGACTTCATGAATTTTTGGATTAACCCTTCTTTGATTTTGGATTGCGGGTTTAAAGTCATCTTCCATGAGAATTTTATGAGTACAAAAATTAGGATCAATTCCGCGAATGTCGGAGATTTTCCAAGCAATTCCTTTCTTATGATTCTTAAGCACATCGATAAGTCGGGATTTTTCATCTTCTTTTAAGTCCTTAGCAATAATGACGGACAACTTATTATCCTCCTCTAAGAAAACGTACTCTAAATGAGACGGTAAATCCTTAAGCTCTAAATCCGGCGGATTGTCAATGGAAGGCTTAGTCAAAGTAGGATCATCGTTTGTAACTTCTTTAGGAGTAGGTGGAGAAATAGTGTCCTAATTGAGAAGTCTCTTAATGGTACGAATGTCTTCATCCCAATTGGTGGGAGAATTATCATACTTAATATCGAGAGGACCCAAGCTAGCTTCAAAATCATCTAAGTCACTTTCTCCAAATGGAGTCAATGAAGGAGCAATAGAAGCTACGGTCTCAACATGAGGTAAAGGAGAAATCCCGCTCTTACAAGCCTCGTGAAAATGTTCTTCGCATTCTTCGTCGAGCACATCGATGAAATTCACGGATTCGGGCTCATCAGGAAGTTTGGAAAGTTTACCCATGTTAAAGACGATTTTGTCATCCCCGACCCTCATGATAAGTTCACCCGCGACTACATCAATTAATGTACGCCTGGTCCGCAAGAAGGGTCGTCTCACAATTAAGGGAACATGGGGATCCATTTCATAGTCGACTACGACAAAATCGGCGGGAAAAGTGAATTTGTCGACTCCTACAAAAACATCCTCGGCTATCCCTACCGGATAAGCAACCGTACGGTTAGCTAATTCCAATGTCATACGAGTGGGGACTAGCTCGGGTAAAGATAATTGTTTCCATACGGACAATGACATAAGATTGATACTCGCTCCGAGATCCGCCAAGGCTATACAATTCTCAACAACCGGAAAATTACAAGGAATAAGGAATCGATCGGGATCTCCTAACTTAACCGATAACTTTATTAAAAGAACCGCAGAACAATTCTCATTCAATTGGGTATTGGCAATATCAAGCAACTTTTCTTTATCACTTAAAAGATCCTTAAACATCTTAGCGTACTTAGGCATGTGAGCGAGCGCCTCGGCAAAGGTGATATTAAAATTCAATTGTTTGAACATTTTTAGGAAGTTCGAAACTTGAATATCATCCTTATTCTTCAATTTCTCTTTCCGCAACCTTGAGGGATAAGGTATATTGGGTTGAGATGAAGGATTTGGAGTGGATTTCTCACTCACATCCTTTGGTGGAGGAGGAGGAATAGAAATAGAAGGTGAAGGAACCGGTTTGGGAACCGAAGGTGTGGTAGAAAATTTGGGTATCGGTGGAACATAAGGTGTAGACGAATGCATAACGGGAGGTATGTCACAAGTGGAAGAAGAAGGAGGTTGTGTCGAAGAAGAAGGTATCTCGGGTCCTTGGTTAGGTGGGGAAGGTTCTACGGTGGTCTTACCGCTCCTAGTAGTGATAGCATTAACATTAGCCCTAGGATTGGTCACGGTGTTCGAAGGGAGGGCACCTTGGGGACGAAAGGTTTGAATCATAGTCAAAAATTTCTTATCGGTCGATTCTTGCATCTCTCTCATCATTCGTTCATGGTCGGATAATTTTTGTAAAACCAAGTCCATTTGAGGATTATGCATGTTCATTTGATTATACCCTTGATTAGGAAAACCTTGGTTTTGATATTGATTAGAACTTTGATTAAATCCTTGATTTTGAAAACTTTGGTTATTAAATCCTTGATTATTTAACCCTTGGTTTTGCCCTTGAAAATTCCCTTGATTTTGATTAAAACCCCGTTGATTAGAATTTCCTTGAAAATTACCCCGTTGAGGACCTTGGTTCCTATTTTGGGCGGGTGGGGGTGGTCTTTGTGGTGCTACAAAACCCGGGGAGCGAAATAGTTATTAGACTTGTAAGACAAATGGTTAACATCAACATTTGGTTTGAAATGAATCCGCTCATTTTCATTGTTATTATAAGCATAAACTTCTTGTTGATTATTGTAAACCTTGTCACAATTAAAGTATGAATACGGTCCACCACAAGTTTCACACGTTTCACTATTTTCTTTCACGGCATGCACATGTGTAGTGAGGGCGTCGGTTTTTAGAGCAAGGTTTTTTACAATTGAAGTAAGCTCCTTAATTTGATCATTCACCTCATTATTACTAGTACTAGCACTTGCCATATTAGCCCTAACACTCTTGGTTTGCACTTTTGCCTTGTTCTCAATAATGGCCCAAGCCTCGTTCATGGTTTTCACAATAATATTGCCCCCCGCGGCACTATTAAGTGAGTCTTGGTCGTTTAGAGTTAAACCATTATTAAACGTGTTGATTTGATGCACTTTAGTGAAACCGTGTTGTGGACATTTTCTCAAAAGATCTTTAAAACGATCCCAAGACTCACTAAATGTTTCCCCATATTGTTGTTCAAAGGTGATGATCTCATTTCTTAAAGAAGTGGTCCGTGATGGTGGGAAAAAGTAGTTAATGAACTTGGTCTCTAAGTCGATCCATGTGGTAATACTTTGGGGTGGTTCCTAATCAAGCCAAATCCGGGCTTGTCCCTCGAGGGAAAAAGGAAAAAGTTGGAGGCGAACGGCCTCTTGTGGCACCCCATTGTATTTGACGGTATTAGCTAATTGGATGAAACGTTTGATATGAGCGTGTGGGTCATCATTAGTACGGCCTGAAAATGGTGTAGCGGAAACCATTTGAATAAAACCCGATTTAAGTTCGAAATGATTAGCTCCAATATTTGGCACCACAATCGCATCATCGTTTCCTTCAACGTGAGATTGAAGAATCTCAATCATTGGTCGATTATCCGTTGCCATCGTATTGTCGAAAGCTCGATTCTCGGGATCGGCTTTAATGAAGGTCTTTTTGTTTTTCTTCTTCTTCTTTTTAGAAGAATTAGAAGTATTTGGTACACCAATCGGTATGTATGTATGCGCGTGAGTGCGCATACAATTAAAACTTTGGAATGAGGTAGGTGACCTCGGTCGACTTTGAGAGGAAAAGGATTTTCCCTCTCGATGAGCAATATGAAAAAGCTACAAAAATATATACGTAAATACTACTTGAGTTGGCAAACCAATAATCGGTCGTCCCTCTCAATATACGCACAAGCAAGCGGGGAAACGAGGTGGCACAAAGCACTTAAAAACCTTTTTCCTTAGACGGCCTTTTATAGCGCGTCGCCTTATACCCACCTTATAGTTTGTATATGTCGAGTTCAAACGTCTTACTAGTATTTATCTATTTTGCCCTTTTTTCTCGTTATGGATTCGAATACAATAGTTAGGTGATGAAATCCTAACTAAGGCTTATTTGAAAAGTAGGTAATTTATTGTGCTACGTAATATATTATAATAAAATGAAAAATCTTTTTGTATTTTTTAGAAAAATATATATTCACAAGAAAAACGAAAGAAATCGAACTAAAAATTTAACACTAATACGTAATATTTTTGGTGTAATACTTTTAGGAAAAAGTATTACTTTTGTATTTTTTTAATTTTTTTGGTGCAATTCTTAGGAAAGAAATTGCTTTTGTGATTTTTAATTTTTTTTTGTATTTTTAAGTTTTTGATTTTTTTTAGATTTTTGATTTTGTTGCAAGAACATTAACGTTCAAAGCGAACGGATCCCAAAATCCAAATGTCTTCACGAAAAATCGTCAATCGTACGAGCGAAGCGGCAGCGGCGCCAATTTGAAACTAGGATTTTTGTATGTATCAATTAAGTTCGTTTTTCCTTGATTCGACTCGAATTTGATTTCCGGTTTAACGTATCGACTTAACTTTGTTTTTGGTAAAGATAACTATGGAATTTTTTTAAACTAACTTAAATCTATTTAATTAAAAGAAAACTATTTTAGTTAACTATTTAAACTAATAATATGAAAATAAAATTTTAACTAATTAATAAAACTTAAAAACTTTTAACTAAAATCTATTTTTAAACAAAAATTAATAAATTGAAAACTAATTTTAAATCTAAAATTTAAATAAGAATTTAAAACTACTTTTAAATCTATGTAAAAAAAACTATTTAAAATTATAAAAGAAATTTAAAACTAATGTAAATTTATAAAAGTAAATAAAATTAAAATATTTTTTTATCCTTTTTATATTTTATAAAAAAAATGAATTGAAAGAAAACTTTTTAATTAATTTAAATAAAACTAAACTTGAATTAAACTAATTTTAATTAAAACTAAAATAGACTGCCAACTATATATTATCTTATATTAATTTAAAGGTGCAAATTAAAACTCAAAAGGGGTTCTAGCACAACTGGTTGTGGTGTTTGGCACCTGGACAGGAGGTCCAGGGTTCGAGTCCTGGTGTGAACAATTTTTTTGGCTAATATTTTTTTTTGGACAGTTAAACAAAACAGAACAATTGGTTCTGTTTTTCAGCAGTAAAATTCAGCAAATAAAGTACAACAAATAAGCCAAAAGGCTGAAACAAATAAGCTGACTAGATAAATAAGCACATAAACTGATAATCCAAATAAGCATAAGCAAACTATCACGAAAAGCTAATAAGCAGTCAATCAATAAGCAGGCAACAAATAGAAGATAAGCTATTAGAAAAGCATAAGCAACAAAAAACTCGGAAACAATAAAGCTGAAAACTAAATAAACTAAAAGTCAGAAGCAAATCCAAATTAAACTATACCTACGCAAATCTAATTTCCAGACAAAAATAAAGCAAAAACAGATCTAGCAAATCCTATATATATATATTAAAAAAAAACTCTTCAAATAACAAAAGCAGATAAATAGATAAACTAACACATAGGAAACTAATAATCAAGCCAGATAAACCATAAGAACAGGAAAACAATATAAGCAGAAACTAGAAATATCCTTTAAACTCAATAAGCAGAAACAAATCAACTAAAGCAGATAAATGAAAATATTAATCTAAATATTAGCAATAAAATCTAAAGAGATTTAAAACCTTTTGACGAATCCGTTATGACGAAGGGAAGCGCTGAACCCCCTTAAGATCGAATCAAGACACCACCTCAAGTCATCAACATCATCATTTCGGATCAAGTCTCTCGAACCAAACAGTAGTATAAATACGAACAGTATTTTTTTTATATATATTTTCCCAGTGGGGGAAAATAACAAACCACTTTCCTTTTATTTTTATTTTTTTAATTTTTTATTATTATTATTATTTTCAACCGAATGAAATTAACAGTAATGAAAACAAGAATAAGGCAGATTAAATAAAACTTAAATTAAAACTTGACAGAAATATTAAATAGAGACGAAATTTAATAAGAAAAATTACTTTTCATTAAATTAACTCAAGATTACATCAACTGGAAACTTAAAAATACAAGATTAAAACTAAAACCTAATTTTCTAAAAATTAAAAAAAATTAAAACTAAAGAAAAGGAATACAAATTACATGATAATAGGGGGTTTTATAGGAGAACCCCGAACCTTCTAGGTTCTCCTTGGTGCCCAAGCACATGGATCCTAGCCCTTGATTTCTTCAATCTTCTTCTCTTTCTTCTTTTCTTCTAATCAAGCGGCTGAGAATGATTTTGCATCCCACGGATTGCCAGCATGGCGAATGTTGTGTTTCTTGTGTTTGTTGAGAGATGATGTGGATGCTTTTTATTGGTGGGATTGGTGATATGAGGTGGTATCACCAATCAAATCAAGGATTTTAGCCACGTATGATTGAGGATGAGGACCACAGTGAGTGGATGCTGCGAAAAATTGGGGGAATTTATTCCTTATAGGTTGAATTAACCAATGAGGGTAAAAGGCCCATTTTTGGTTGGTTAATTGTAATGTAAAAAATTAGGGTTTTGGGGGGAAATCTGCGAGTTTTTGGGGAAGAAAGATGATGTGTGTTTTTTACTTCGTTTGTAACGAAGATAAGTGAGGGCGTGGGGTAAATAAAAATCTGTTTTGTTTTATTAAGTTGGGTTAGGGTACACGTGTGGGGTGAATGGGTAAAGGGTGGGTTTGTTTTCGTATAAGTTGACTGGTGAGAAAAATGTGTTGACTAGCACAAGAAATAATCCGTCCCTTTGTTATTGTTGAAATATGGGCTTAAGCCCATTCCATCCGTCCAAAACAAAGTTACTTGTTTAGTATTTGGGCTTTAATTTGGGCTAAGTAATATTTAACAAGTAGAATATATTTTCAAATGGGCCTTTGAGCCCATTAACCCAATTGTAGGACCCACTAAGCCCAAAATCTTCAAAAAATATTTAATCCTCTAAAAACGAACTTGATTTCGGCTTTCTCGATCTTTTCTTCAATCCCGTGTTGATTGGCCGGTTTTCGTGAACTTGGGCACACTTTGGTCTTTTGACTTTGTCCTTGACTCTTTCTTGACTTTTATTCGATATTTGACCGTGAAATCCCGTGTGTTGGAAACTCACTTTATGTGACGACATTTAAGAATTCCCGTTAGTTATCATAGTCACGCATATTTAAACTAGACTAGGCTCTTTGTAAAGTGCGTGACTATATATACCCCTCCTTAGCTTCCAAGGAGGGGTGTTGATTGTATTTTGTTCATTCAAGGAACACACACATTTCACATTCAACCTCTCTTTCTCTCTCTCTAGGCCAACAATGGCTTCCACCACCACTTACCACCACATTAGACCACCGGATCAGATTTAGCTTTTCTATATTTGGCATCAGAGCCACGGTTCCATCCTTGGATCGTGTTTACATTTTCGATTTGGTGGTCTAATCTTTTTCTTGTGTCTCGTTATACGTATTTCTGTCCATTTTGTCAAAATTTGTTGTCACGTCATGCCATTGTTTTATCCAAATAGTTGGTTATCATGTGTCATCTTATTATTTTTGTCCAACCGATCCAAGTTGTCACATGTTTTTTTACTGGTCCACATCTATTTCTCGGTCCAAATATATATCCCTGGTCAAAATATTGTCAACTTTTCATGGTCAAGTGGTTGATTATGTCATCTTTGTTACCAGTGTTCGTATCTTGCAGAATCATTTTTTATATCTCTATTCTGGTAATTTTTATGAAGCTGATGGTGAAAAACCAAGATTTGTCAGAAAATCTGCCCAGAAATCAGTCCCGAATTTTCAGGAAAAAAGGACCCCTTTTGGATTTATCTTCACGGTACAATCGCATGGATTGCGAGGGAATGGTGTTTTTCACACATTCCGATGGGTTGGCCATACCCATTGCGATGGGACTCATTCCGATGAGTCACATTGCGATGGGTGGCTAACCTGTCGCAATGGCACAGCCAAGACGTCATGCTGCCTGTTTACACGCAACATTGCGATGGAAGTTTTATTGCGATGGAACATAGAAAATATTCCGATGGACTGAAATTTAGAAATATTGCGATGCATTTTTTAAAATGTTCATTGCGATAGAAAGCATTGACTGACATAGGATATGTGACCAAACCGAACGTAACTTGACCAAAACCGACACATCAAACCGAGTCAACTCGGTCATTACCGAGTTGACTCAGTCAAACTCACTGAGTTGACTCGATACCCCCATCCTTATACCACCTCAACTCCAAAACTAAACCTAACCCATCGACACCTATCTCCAATCTAGACTCAATCAAAAAACATTTTAATCTCAGATTCGTTCAAACTTACAAAGATCTATTTAGACCGAGTATGTTTGAACTTATGTCATCACTGATCCATTTTAATATTCGAATACTAAGACCGGATGTTAACAAACCTGTTAAACCCATTCTTTGTTTCGTTTCATTAAACCAAAACCACCATGCATCAAACATACCTACCCGAGACCATATCAATTGATCTAGAAGATGGAGTGAGACTTAACTCGAGCTCAGATTGAGATTAAAAAGAGTCAATGGTTTCGTTTATTTATTGATGGTGTTATAGAAATGATGGAGGTTGTTATGTGTGATTTGATTGATGATTAGGGTGGAATGAGGGTATGAGATTAGATCAGATTGGTGTAGATTGGGTGAGGGACGGAGGAAACGAGGTTTGGAGGAGTTAGGTGAGAGAAAAATCTAGGGGCGGAGTTTTTTGTGTAAGTGATTAGGTTACCCTAATTTTTAGGGTTGGGGTTATTTATCCCAATGTTTGGACCGGTTTTGGCCAGGTAATAGACCCGGGTTTCACAATTGGAGTTGGGTCAGGCCATGTGATTTGGGTAAGAGTTATTTAACTCACACTCTTGGACCGGGTTGTGAATGATTGATGATGGGCCAACATTTCTTATTCTTCCATGAATGGGCTGGGCTTATGCATTTTTATTGGACACTCGATTTTGGTTGAAATTTTGGCTAAATGGAATGTTTTAAACCGTGTGTTTTAATAACACATACACACAAAAATTTTTAAAATTTTTTTAAATAAATTTGTTGTGTATTACGTTTTAATTCATTGTGTCATCGGGTCGAGAAAAAGTGTCGAGACATTGTTAAGGAGTATAGATGCTCAAACAAACAAATTCCTTTTTTGAATTTGTAGTTTTTTTGTCGCATTTGGGGTTCTTTAATTTTTTCTTGACACCGATTGGGTGACGAGAAATGTGACGCGACAAATTGAAGTGACAAATGTGACGAGAATTTATTTTGAACGAGACCAAGAAAGAATGGGCGATTTTTTAGTGGCTACAGATTTTGTTTGATCGGGTATTAATTACGTGACGTTGAAGACGGATTTTTCGAAGGCGTGTATTTATTTTATCTTTGACTAGATAACTTGCTCGTGCTTAATCCTAGAATGAAGACTTGGTTATCTGGTTTCCGGGTTCGGGGTGGATGGTTGATGACTCGGATAACTATCACTTAAAGGGGTTACATTGTTGTACTCAGTGTCACGCGCTTAGTCGACGTGGATAATTTCAAGAGGTGTTGTGCTTATAGACTTCTTCAGTGATGCATTGAGTACTTAGAGATTTCTCCACCGTTCTTCATTCAACAATAGTGCAAGCTTAAGTCACAAGATCGAAGGATTTTTATTCAGCTTCACGTTTGCTGTATCCGGTTCATTCTTTCAGTGGTCACTTCAAATTGCTTTCATGTGGTATGGTAAAGGTGGACATGGAGAGTTTATGAGAAGAGATTCTCGATCAACAGCTGATTCTCACAAAAGAATATAATTCAGCTTATTTATTATTCTCACGAGATTTCAGGTTCACGTGCGTACAATTTATTGATGGTTCCGACTTTCGAAACCATCTAGGGGGAAGAAGAAGACACATTGAACGCACAACGAGTACACGTGATGAACTTCATACCTTCTTTTGATTTGAAGATATTCCGGGATGACATTTGTCATAGCCGCAGAGAAAATCGGTGTTTTAATTCGTGTCGTTATCAATCAATCTCCAAACGGTACACTACTGATTCGAGGTTTAATTGTTTGATTGTTGCAATTAAACATCATCATTATCCTATATGCATTCCCGGGACTTAATTGACTCTGGTGCATCTCCGGAAGAAGACGTGTGCATTTCCGGGACTTGATTGACTCTGGTGTTACGATGTCAACTTCATGAATGGGATAAAAGTGTCCACTTCAGTATTTGAGCTTCATAATTGGGATTGATTTACCTTCTTCAACTATGTGGGGGAAGAAGTGTCTTGATTCTTTCTGGTATGCATAACTTGAACTCTCAGGGGGAAGAAAAATTCAGAAGAATTATTCAAGCGTGAGATGAAAAGTTGTTGATCTACTTGGGGGAAGCTATTTAAAATGCTTCTACATCAAGTTTACGTGGCATGAATTAGGGGGAAGCTAATTCAGAAGCTTCTCCTTAACCAGAAGTGTATGGGTTACTTAGCTCGTGCCGTTACAGTATTTCTACTACAAGTTACTTTAAAGATGAGTCGTTTTGAAGACGAAGGCCTCAGAAGACTTCATCAGCATTGGATGCTTCATGGAAGCTCTTGTTCTTAATTATTTTGTACTTGATAGGTAGAATATTGTAAGGAATTCTACACGTCGTCCCATGGGGGAAGATTGTTGGAAACTCACTTTATGTGATGACATTTAAGAATTCCTGTTAGTTATCATAGTCACGCATATTTAAACTAGACTAGGCTCTTTGTAAAGTGCGTGACTATATAAACCCCTCCTTAGCTTCCAAGGAGGGGTGTTGATTGTATTTGTTCATTTTGAGGAACACACACATTTCACATTCAACCTCTCTTTCTCTCTCTCTAAGCCAACAATGGCTTCCACCACCACTTACCACCACATTAGACCACCGGATCCGATTTAGCTTTTCTACACCGTGTTTTCTCTTCTTTTGATCATTTGTACCTATTTAAACACAAGAACACAAAACCACGCGTAATTCCGATATTTAAGATGTAAAACACATGATTAGGTCTTGTTTTTCCTTGATTTTAGTGGCAAAAGGATAAGTGTTTACACACTTATTAAATCCCCTACACTTGACCATTGCAGTGACCCCATGCAATGCATTATTTTAAAGCATAAGTTACATTTTTCTCAAAATCAATCCATCTTGGCCTTTATTATTATTACTACTACTACTACTACGGCGAAAAGATAGAACTTAAGAAAGAGACAAAAGTTATAATCATTTATTAACTTGGAAATTTTTTGATGGAAGAAACTCGTAAAGAAATCTAAGACTTGAATTAGGGCTTTGGTGTCATGAATATTAATCACCCTCAAGTTTCACGTTCCCCATACCAAGCTTAAAAACGAGATCATTGTTTATCATAAGTTAGCACAACTAACCACCTTCTAATACTTTATATCACCAATGTTTACAGCACATCTGTTGAGGATGAGGATGCTTATGATGATGTTGGCGAAAGAGAAAATTTCACCCCTCGTTTGCCCAACAACAAGAGGTTCAGGTATATACCTATTAGGTCTTCCTTTCACCCTAGCTAGTTTAGCTTCCCTCTTCCTCAATTTCTCTATGTGTGCGATATACCTTGAATTCTACTAGTCCTATAATAGTCACCCTCTCTATTTAGGCTGTGAGGGATATACTAACATCATTTAGGCAATAAATAGAGAATCTTTTGCTTTTCTCCTGTAGTACTACTTTCTTATCTCTCTATACCTCGTGGATAGATGTTCTCCCTAGGTCTATTCTTCATAGGAGTTAGATAAGCGACAGCTAAAAAGGGGCATTTATGACAACTATTTTAATGGGCACAACCCAGCTCGAGACAGCTAAGACAAAATGGTTGCCTCTCCGATAAAAGGTCAAGAAAGAAGGCTCAGGCCTATGATTGGAAAGCTAAAGCCTTCCCTTAGAAAGCGCGAGATTGAGATGATACTTCGAAGGATGCCCATGGAACTTAACTTCTTTGATTCTTCTTTCGTGGAGGCGAAGATGCAGTTTGAGATGTAAGGCGTGCAACAGCCTGAGCTTCTGAGATAATAGTGTATCACTTTGAATAGGATTTCACATCTATGATTCATCTAAGTCTTTATGATTTGAAATGGTCATAAATGTTCTTGTAAGAGGTGGAGGAACAACATGCATTTCTACAGCTGGTTTAAACCTATTATACAGAGGTTTTCCATCAATATCTTCAGAGGTTGTGTCAAACACACTAGGAAAGATGAGTCAAAAATATCATTTGGCCCAATGTAGTTGTCAAACCCCAACACAATTTTAGTTCTACCAGACATGGAGATATCTATCAATTTTGATTAGGTTTTAGAAGAACTATTCCATTTATCAAATCTAGCCAAAGCACTATCTAGTTTAACCTGAAGCTCCTGCTTTTCTTTGTTAATGTCAGCATTAAGTTTTTCAGAATATGACAACAGATTAGTTGTGTTTTCCAAGTCAATACTTAAGACCCTAATATTTTCTTCGTATTCTAATTGAGCATTTTAAAACCATTTCTTTTGTTGTTTCAAGGTTTTAAGAGAACTTTTATATGACTGAACGTCTAAGTAGTATTTATCATTTTGAGTATTTAGATCAGCATATTGTTTTTGAAGTTCTACATATTTATAATCACAACAAAGGGGACAATTTTGTACCTAAGGAGTGACTCCCATTAATGCATATTCCCATTCCTCCTCTCTCTCAGAATTATGCCCAACAATCATGGCATAGATGTCAGCACCAAGTTCTTTTGCTCCATGTTCCTCATGTTCATCCCAATTGATCATGGTATCAAGAGAGACCAAAGCTTTATCATCCTCATCCTTGAGCTCCTAAACCTTGAAAGTTGAATACCTTATCTTGTCTTGATCATTCCTGCTAGTGCACTCTCTAGCAAAATTACCCTTTTGATGACACTGATAGCATTTAATATTGCTCCTGTCAAACCTTGTAGCTTCCTTTGGGTTGAACCTAAACTTCCTCCTAGCCTTTTTCTCAAACCTGTTGACTCTCAAAGACAGCATAGCTATTTGCCACTTGAGATCTATATCATCCATATCCAGCTTCTCAACTTGTTTAAAGTCTTCAAATGCCAATTGTTGTTCAGGTTCAACATCAACAATAAAGGAGTGAAGGACATTTTCAACAATACTACTTGAATTATAGCTAGTAATGGAATCATGGGTTAGAGTATGGTGTGAAGAGGCTGAGTAACTTGGACTTACAGCATAAGTCATCTTATTAGTACTGGTGGCATGGCGGAGGGAAATAGAGGCCAAGAGGGGTTTGGGCCCTCCTACAATTTTTTCACTTAGTGTTATTTTTAATAATTTTTATTTAATAAAATTTTATTTTTATATTTTAGCCCTTTTAATTTATATAATACTCGGTTTTAGCCCTCCCACAATAAAATTCCTTGCTCCGCTACTGACTGGTGGTACTAACAAAGGCAGAATTAATTGGGCTAGAGTGAGAAGTGCAACCTTTGACATGAGGCTCAAGAGATTTGAGTTTATAGTACATATCATTAAAGGAAATGTATTCAAGCCCACCCTCTGCCTTTAGAGAAATGGCATCTTGGTTCCAAGAATGAGGTAATGTCTTGAGAAACTTGGAGTTAATCTCTTCGTTTTCTGGCTTAGCTTTCAGCTGATTCAGTTGGCTCAAAATCTTTTGGAACCTATCAATTCCTTGATGCAGTCCTTCAGACTCTAATATTTTGAATTCTAAAAACTCTTCTGTTAGCATTGATCTTTCCATCCTCTTAGATACCTTATTTCCTCCAAATCTTGCCTTGATAGCTTTCTAAATCTCCTTTGCATCATCTAGGTGATGAAAATCACCCATATGATCATCAAAGAGAGATTGAAGCAAAATGGTTTTTGCCTTAATTTCTCTCTGCACTGCAAGTATTTCATCAGCACCTTTAGGATCAAGAATTATGACCTAACCATTCTTGTCTCTTCTAGTTTGCTTCTTCTTATTTCCATTCTGAACAATCTTCCAAAGAGTTAGATCAGTGTTAGTGATCCAGTATTCCATCTTCATGGCCCAACTTTCATACTCATCTTTCTTTAAATACGGAAACTTTGCGTTGGTGTTTGAGACAATAGTAGTAGTAGTAAAAATTTGTTGTGGTGACACAGTGGTGGTAGTGTTTGGAGGATCTTGGTTTGATGGTTCAGGTCCGACCATGATATGGTTAATGATGATTTAAGAATTTTCTAAAAAGAAATGATTCTTCTTGTACAGAGACTCTCCGTAGACTCTGATACCACTTGTTGGTTCCTTCAGAGATAGATCTTTCAGTCTGTTAAGGATGGTAGATAACTTCTGTAATCACAAGTTATCTACAGAGAGACTCCAAGAGAGAACAAATGCTTATGCGGAATATAAATACAAGTAACAAGAAGAAATAGATACTAAATGAAAGACATGATCCCTTCTAAGGATTTTTAATATTACTAATAATAAATGAGATGGTGAAGGTGTGTCTATCACCTCAGCCGTGGGTTCCTTTTATACTACAAGGAAACCCTAATTTACATTTTTACCAAAACGTGGATGATATGCATATCCTTTCCTAATGTATCTCATGCATATCCTAACTAACTATACTACAAAGACAGTTTGACTAAGTCATAGACCAGAAGTAACTATTACTCCTACCAGGAGGAACTACTCCTGCTATTACTATTACTAGGAGGAACTACATACCTACTAGTAGCAACTATTACAAGACCAGAAGTAACTTCTAATTTAAATATTCCTAACAAACTTAAAAATAGGTTTATGTTATTTTAAGATATATAAAAATGCTTGTAAGATTCATATTTTCAAGAGTTACTTTATAATATAATGTTCTAAAGTTGTAGTTTGATTTGTTTCCGAGTTTGTTTTTCACCCATTATTTGATAATGTGGAAAGTTGAAAACACAGACTTGTAGGATTGTAGATTTGTAAAGTGAGGGTAACTATTTATTCATGAAAATAAAGAAACACAAATTTTTTTACTCCATCCTTATCCTAAACAAGATTGACATTTCCAATCAGATTGTGTATCTAAACAGGATAAGAACATAAACACCCCCTTATTAAAAGTAACTATAACAAGTTTTAGGAAGGTCACTGTGCTTCCCGAAAGAATTTTTTTTAATAAGCTCCGCGCTGATCAGCTTCTCCGCTTTTACGCTTCTTTTGAACGTTATACAGTTAGCAAGGTTCCATGAAAACTTTCCATTAGTACTCGTAAGAATTGTGAGAAAACTCTGATGATATAAACCTAAGGCACGTCAAAAATTCATATAGCCATCTTTTAAAAAATGCATTTTTTATATATAATAAATAAAAAAGCATATACACATACATGAGAAAAATATAAGGATATAAAAGCAGAAAACACGAAAAAACAATAACATCAAACAAATAATATAAAGAACTGCACCCAAGTGGAAGAAGAGGAAAAGCCTGAATAAAAAGTTCATCAATATTAATAAAAAAAACTGCACCCAGTTCATAATTCATCTTATTTTTTATTTATCATTTTTTTATGTACAAGAACGAGGGTAGATCTCGCGCTTTGTAGTGGCACGAAGTCGAATAAGATGGTTCGTGACAATTTTTTTTAGCTTTGATAGTTATTTGTTGTTAGAATTGTAGTAAATTTTTTCCTAAATAGTATTTAGGTTGGCGTTTTGTTGGAAAATTGGTCATTGAGAATTAACTTTGCAAAAGACCACAAAAAGGACTATCTATTATATCTAAATTTTAGGTCCTTAAGTTTGAAATTGAGGAGTACATTTAATGTGAGTACAATGATGGTAAGCTATGTTAATTAGGTATTGCTAAAGCATGCACAAATCATCCCTGGTGTCTCACAGGTTAATGTTTTGAATGCTATTCATTTAATGTTAAAACTATTATCTCCTGCATTGTCAACTTAAGTGTTATTTAGAATGCTAAAGATCATGTGGGTTTTACAAAGTATAAATATGTGGGATGCAAAACAAACAAACGTTACATTGCATAGCTGTATATCTTAAGTTTCAACCTTAAATTAATATTAGTGACTTTAAAAGTCATGACAATTTTAGAAGAAATAATACAAAATATTATGGGTGTTACATAAACCTGAAGTTAAAAAGGTTACTTTATGCCTATATAAACCTGCGAAAATCAAATGAACAAACACAAAATTCCGAATCTTCATTCCTCCTGCTTTTATTTTATAAAGTAGTTAAATTGTTTCATGATTTTCGTTTTTTCGTGTGCAGGTAATACAACATGATCAATGAACTGCAGAAAGCGAGAACTCATTCCGAAAAGCTTGACCTTGGAAAACGAGACGCAAAAAGCTCAGCCCTGTACAGTTCCCTTGGCAATGGTCTTAATGTCGTCATAGCTATAGTTGCATCTCCATCTTCTTCATCAGCATCTAGGGCTTCTTTTATAACATTCTTCGCTGTCTATGTAATATTAGTACAAAACATTGGAAAAAAAGGAAAACCATAAAAATAGTAACGAAGCAGTGAAGAAAGAATGAAGTTCATCGTTTCTGGACCAATCTAAACACACCCATGGTTCCCGGCAAAGTAACTTTCAATTTCGTGGTAAACTATGGCAATAATAACGGCAACCTGTTACATTCCGGAGCAGCCTTTGAAGTCACTCCAACAGCCATGGGTAATAGACGTAGACAATACATGTTACCTTATGCATATGGTAAGGATTTACATACCATCATTCAACACCATTACGTCACTCCTCTAATATCTCAGAGTTGTTAAAGTTGTGTAAAGATCTTTATAAGATCTTGAATGCTTGAACATTATCCCATCATCGAAGTATTAGAAGCATAGCTCTCTTTTTATATACAAAAAGAATAAAGAAAGATCTATAACAAATTTTTTATACTCTTTGTTGATGCAAAAGTTGGTTGATCATTGCTAGACCCGAATTAGACTTAATTCGGTTGGCTGGGCTCCGGCTCCTGCACCAAGTGAATCGTTTGGTTGGGATCCTGCACACTAAACAGCACGCGTTAGGCTTACCGTGGGAATGTTTCCCACGATTAGACTCCGGCGTGAGAGTAAGTAATCGATTTAGGGTTTATGTGAGTTTAGAGTACAAGTTGTAATACCTTTGTGGAACCCTTGAGGGTTCCTTTTATAGGCAGTGAAACCCTAATGGGCTTCCACCGATGCTTCGGCCCCAAGGAAGAGATAATCACCAGAATTAGAATGATTGTTATCTTCTAATCCTGGTAGTGAATATCCTCTCCCATTGGGATAAAGATATTCCTAGACAGAATATTATTCTGTCTAACCCTATGTCGGCCATGTCGGCCGCACCGGGCCGTGGGCCGCACACATGTGTGCGGTTACTGTTCATCCAAGCCCATAAGCCTGAATGACATTATTCCACCCATCTGTGATGGGCCGGATACGGGTAGTACCCATGGGCCGGGTTCATGACCCGGCTGGGGACTATACGTCATCATGTCCCCCAAGTCTAGTTGTTACAGCCGTAGGTGGAACCTCTAGACTACCAAGATGCCCCCCGGACGTACCAAGGAAACCATAGTGAATGACAAATTGTCCAAGAATTTGTATTGGCCGCACGTGGCAACCTGGTTTAGGAAGTTATTTTATCAACATCTCAGCCGCATATAGCGCCCGAGACAAATTAAATATAACATTAAATGTCAAGTCCTGCGTAAGAGCCGCATAACCCGACATGAATAACTGTTCATCTGACTTGTTTGACTGACAAAAGTGCAGACAGTCAGAACCTTGAGCAGTGCAAACATTTGAATCAGATATGACCCGTGGGTCCCACCTGACGTTTCACTTGCCACTTGCCCCCTAGCCACACGATTAAGAATAGTGGCAGACACGTGTCACACATCCAACAGGTCATGACCCACGAGGCAACCCTATAAATAAGCCACCCCCACGGCTGTGTGAAACACACAGTTATAACCTCCATTTCTGCCATTAAAGCTTTCCTCTTAGCTTGAACCAAATACGCACGGATCCCCTCACACGCAGGTTAGAACACCACGTCCTTACACTCTTTTTTAGTAATGGCTCATAGAAACAGCCCTACCATTGGATCCGTGCTGAATGTCATGACCCAAGACCAATTAAACCACTTTTGTACAAATTATTTCATCCCTACCAACCTACACCCCTCACTTCCTGGCGCCGGAGACCTCATAACTGAGGCTCCAGCGGGTAAGATAGGCCTGTATACTCGCCTCTTTGATGCGGCTAATTACCGCATCCCTTTCACCCACTTTCTTGTAGATCTGTTAGGATATTATGATGTACACATTAGTCAGCTCCACTGCATAGGTGCCTGTAAGATTAGTCAATTCGAGATCCTTTGCCGTGCTAGGAGAATCCCCCCAACCGTAGAATTATTCCGGCTCTTTTATGTTCCCAACATAGTAAACGGTTGGGTATCTTTTAAGAAACGAGCCTCCAACAGTCCCCAATCGCACAATAAACCAATGGATTCATTGAAAAATTGGTATGATCACTACTTTTTCATTGACGCAGTGGTATGGCCGGGCGATTACATCATTAGAACTAGGATTCCTCACGACCCTAAGCCGCACACAAGTACATACAACCCCCGTCATTCCCAAGAGTTAGATCTGAATAGGACTGGATTCTATAGAAACCTTCCCGAATCATTCCTATGTTTGCTAGGGATTAGCCGCAATTACTTTGGTCCATCCAATAGGTATCCCGTTTTTTGGAGAAGGCAGGGCGAAGGTAGGCTAACATCCGTACGCCAAAAAAATGTATACATTTATTTGATAAATAGCTAACATATGTTTTTGTGCTGGACAGAAATGAACTTCTTTGGACTGTTGCGTCAGGGCGATCCGAAGCTTGTGCCGGAGGGTCTCCGTCCTCTCCGTGAGAATGAACAACCCCTTCTTGAGCACACCCGACCCGTGACGGTTGCTTTGGAAGCCGTGCCTGATCCCCATTCTGACAAGGAGGAGCATGGAGACAACGGTGATGGTAATAACCAGATGAATGAAGGAGGAGCCGGGCCCTCCTCACCACATAGGGAACAGCAGGGGGATAACATTGAACTAACCACCTCCAGCATTCGCCGACTGATGGGCGATGATGATGATGAAGTACAACAACATGTCAATATGGAAGAAGAGGAGGAAGAAGAAGTCGAGGAGGAGATCGACGAAGCAATAACGCAGCCCGTCGCCAGGCGTACCCGAAAAAGAAGCAACCGTGCGAGGGGAACTGCTTCAGTCGAGATTGGCGAACACAACGCTCCTGTCAAGAGACTTCGAGAAGACCACCCCTTGTATCAATCCGTCGGAAGTGCTACCCAGGGTTCCGAGGCTATCCGGGCCGCTCATGTCGATCCCGTCACTCAGATTGCCCCAACCACCTCCGAACTAGCAAGAAACGACATGTAAGACTCCATCCTAATATGTAAGAATGACAAGTTTCCTTGTAAGCAATACTTAAGATATTTCCCAACACTTGTTATACAGGGACAACCAGACTGGTGCCGCGCCTCCTTCTAATACCCAAGTTGATAAGGGGAAAGGAAAAGAAATGGAAGGAAACCCCACGGCCCCCACAAAGTCCGGCCCTGTTTTTGAAGAAGGTTCACCCACAGCCTCCCAAGACTTCCCCGCGTCCGGCGCCCCTCAACCGTTCAACCCTGTATGGAATATCACCACGGCGTCACGACTGAGGGACGCTGATGAGTGCCGGGAGTACCTCAACAATTGCATACCACCAAGCTTGGTGCGAGAGGTAAATTCGCTCAGTCATGCAGACTTGGCGGATGAGTACAATGGTACCCTGGTACACCAAATGGCAATGGGAACCTCGATGAGGGTTAGGTTTGAAGCCGCGCTTGGGCATGTTGACTCTCTCAAGAGGAAAGTTGGACGGAGGGAAAAGATGATTGAAGATAATGAAGCTCAAATTGCCGACCTCCAATCCCAACTGGTCAATGCCGAGGCGACCATTAAAAAACAGTCGGCCCGCGCGAATGAATACGACCAGCAAGTAGCCAATCATGAGTCACAACTAGATGCTGCAACCACCAAGGTACATATCCGTGCCGCACCACCCATATTATAAAAGGAATATATGCTAACACATTTTTTCCTTATAGGTAGCCACGGCGGAAGCTTCTGCCCACTCGTACTCCAGCCAAGTAGACGTGCTTAACCAGAAACTAGAAGACGTGCACCTGGCCGTCCAAAACATGGAAAAAGTACAAAGGGAACTTGCCGATGAGAGGTCGGTCATTCAAGAGCTGAAAGAGGCATTTGCCCAAAAAGAGTTGATGATTGACGCCCTCACTGCTGAACGTGACCATGTGCTATGCCCCCAACTGTTAACAGCCATTGCCGGCCGTAGGTGGATGGTTGGTCATGGAGCACGCCTGGCCGTCATGAAGGTATTAGAGGCCCCGGAATTTGTGCAACAATTCGCGAGCCTTGTGTCTGATGGTATTGACCACGGACGCCACGAGGGAATGGTTGAGGCCGCTGAGCTGATCACGAAGGGGGAGGATGTCACCAACCATGCCTTCTTTAAGCCTGAAGCTGCTAGCAGGATGACTGCCTCTATGGCCGCGATGCGAGATCTGCACTATCCATTCCTGGACGAGCTGGAGGCCACCAAAGATGCGTCAAATATGGAAATCATGGGAAAGCTCAGTCCTAGCGCGTCTTCCCATGCTTCCTTCGCTCCATCCCCCAGCCACCTGACACTTCCCATATATGAGGACGTAACCAGGATCGTGCTCGATGAAGAACCCTTAAGTGTGGTACTGGAGAGGACTGCGGCTCAAGCCCAGAAGCGGAAAGAAAGTGATGAATGGTTGTCGTGTCTGGTCGAAGAGCAAGTGGAAATGGGTAAGTTTTTCCCCTCCATGTAGGATACTCCTACTTTATGATCCCTTTCAGACACTTTGGTTTGTAACCTCTGAATATTTACTGTTTCTATTCGTCCGTGCATGTACACGGCTGACAATATTTGTATTTTGTATATAAGTCCGTGAGTGACCACGGCAATTTTGTTATCTATTTTGGAAACTTGTGTATTTTGCTTGTGTTTAAATATTGTAGCACAATACTGCATGATATATCACGTCTTACACACAAAGAAAGAAAATACATACAAGTCTATAATTTACTAGACATGCGACGTGCGTCTTTACTATGCGGAGCGCTGTGCGGCTACGGCATATGAGACTTACCCCAACGTCTTGTGAGTAAGGCGTCTAGTAAGGATACATGATCCGTGCGGCTGGGGTTGCATCCCTCTTACGCGGCAAGTTGAATTAGTAGGTTCACTTAATCCTCTTACCCCGCCTGGAGGCGTATAGTACATGTACAGTGATTTGAAAGAATGCATATGAATAAAACATAACATATTATAATATAATTAAAATTCATACGACTAACAAAAAATCTAAAAAATGATTTGCACGAAACGGGCCGTGGGGCTAGCTAGGCACCACGGCATTTTATTAGAACGTTTACACATCTTGTTTGAACAATAATGACAAGTCCTAAAAAACAAGAAAAGAATCTAAACAAACATAAGAAAAACAAAACAGATAAAAAAACCGCATGGTTCTTTATTAAGACCGCATATAGCGAAGTACCCATGCGGAAGCCGTAGCTTTCAAAGATAGCACCTTTTGAGATTGGAGATATTCCATGTGCGCTCTAGTTCGCGGCCATCCATGTCACGTAGCTTGTACGCGCCTCGTCCCAAGGCCTCAGTGACTTCATACGGTCCTTCCCACTTAGGGCCCAACTTTCCTGTGTTCTCCGCTCGACTTGCTTCGTTAGCACGATAGACGTAGTCTCCCGGTCGAAAGGAAACACCCTTGACCTTGGCGTCATAATAAGCCTTCATCTTAGCCTTGGACTTAGCCTCATTGATGGCTGCTATTTCCCTTTTTCTTTCAACAGATCCAGGTTGATTCGCAGCTGTTCATCGTTCGTGACGACATTAACCTCCGCCGTGCGGATGGTAGGCATTCCTATTTCTGCTGGTATAACAGCTTCAGTGCCGTAAGCCAATGCAAATGGAGTATCTCCGTTGGCTGTTTTGATCATAGTTCTATGCGCCCATAGCACATGTGATAACTCATCGACCCATTTACCACTTCGTTCATCCAGACGCGCCTTGATGCCATTCCCTAAGCTTCTATTAGCTCGTTCGACGAGGCCGTTTGTCTGCGGATGCTTAACAGATGTGAAGCGACGCTTGATGTTCAATGACGCACACCAATCTTTGAACGGGTTGTCCGTGAACTGCTTGCCGTTATCCGAGATGATTTCTCCTGGTAAACCAAAACGGCACACAATATGTTCCTAAACAAACTTCTTGACTTATTTGCCTGTGATAGACTTGACGGCCTTGGCCTCTATCCATCGTGTGAAGTAGTCCATTGCAACAATCAAGAATTTAACTCCCCCCGCAGCTACAGGAAATGGTCCTGCAATGTCAATTCCCCACTTATAGAATGGCCATGGGGACGTGATAGGTGTAAGCTCCTGCTGCGGGTGTCGCGGTACTGGCCTATGCACTTGGCAATCACTACACTTGCGAATCATGTCGCGCGCGTCTCTATGCATGGTGGGCCAATAATATCCTGTTCGTAGGGCTCTGGCTACCACGGATCGTGGACCTGCATGCATGCCGCACAACCCTTCGTGTATGTCACTGATTACGTAAGCGGCCTGACTTGGTCCAACACACCGCAACCACGGCTGCAAGAAAGAGCGTTTGTAAAGGATGCCCTCTCGAAGTTCGAAATGTTGCGCCTTCCTTCTTATGCGCCGTGCTGCTTTTTCCTCGTCTGGAAGGGTCTCACTAGTCAAATAGTTGATAATTGGGGTCATCCATGTAGGTCCATCCTCTTCAACTATAGCAGCAACCTCCCCTTCCGTTATAGATTTCTCCTTGAGTATTTCCACCAAGACTTGTTTAGATAAGTGAGCGAAGCTTGTGGATGCGATCTTGCTAAGAGCGTCCGCCTTCTTGTTCTCGCCTCTTGGCACCTGCTTGATGGAAAACTTACTGAAAGTCGCGATTAGCGACTTGACTTTTTCCAAGTACCTGACTATGTTGTCCTCCTTAGCCACATACCCACCTAGAATATGGTTCGCTACAAGCCGTGAGTCCACGTAGGCCTCAAGGTTGCGGACTCCCATTCTAGCGGTGATTTTTAAACCCGCAATTAATGCTTCATATTCCGCTTCGTTGTTGGTGGCCGTGAACTCAAAACGGAGGGCATACGTGAATTCCATTCCTTCTGGATTTGTGAGGATGAGACCTGCTCCGGACCCCTCCGTACACGAAGATCCGTCCGTGAATAACACCCATGGTTCTGTTGGGATCTCGTCTTGCTTGATGATTGGCCCTTCTTCATCCGGCTTCTCGATCAGGAAGTCTGCCAGGATCTGGCCTTTAACAGCCGTCCTTGGCCTGTAAGATATATTGTGCTCCCCCAACAGGATGCTCCATTTCTGTAGCCTCCCTGCCACATCTGGTCTAGAGATAACCTGCTTGATTGGCTGATCCGTAATGACTACAATCGGGTGCGCCTGAAAGTACTGGCGTAACCGCTTTGTAGCAAATACTAGTGCTAATACCAATTTTTCCATGGAGGAATAATTCAACTCCGGCCCTTGTAGTGTTCTACTTATAAAGTAGACCGGAGTTTGTACTGTATCTCTATCCGTCATAAGTACCGCGCTTATTGCGCCATGAGTAGCTGAGAGATACATAATGAGTTCCTCCTTTGGCTGGGGAGCTACTAGCATAGGGAGAGATGCAAGATGCTGCTTGAGTTGGCCGAAGGCTTCCTCGGCTTCCTTCGTCCACCGGAAGTCTCCCTTTCTAATGCACTTCTTGAGTGTCTTAAATAGGGGTAATGACTTCTCTGCGGATTTAGATAGGAACCTATTCAGTCCGGCTAACTTCTCATTCAAGGATTGCACCTCCTTCCGTGTCTGCGGGGACGGCAGTTGTATCACTGCATCCGTCTTCTCCGGGCAAGGTTTGATGCCGTTTGGATCAATCAAATATCCGAGGAACATCCCCTCAGTTGATCCAAACGTACATTTCTTTGGATTTAACTTCATGTTAATCCTTCTCAGAGTGTCGAATGTCTCTTGGACATCTCGGAGGAGTGCCTCCTCCGTGTGAATTTTTATCACCAAGTCATCAACATAGACTTCCAAGTTGCGGCCTATCTGTGATTCAAAAGCTTTGTCCACCAACCGCTGATATGTAGCACCGGCGTTCTTCAGTCCAAACGGCATTTTCGTATAGCAATACACGCCCTGGCTCGTATGGAACGCCGTTTTTTCTGCATCCTCCTCCGCCATCTGGATTTGATGGTACCCTTTATACGCGTCCAAAAAGCATTTAAAAGGATACCCACATAGGGACTCCACCTTCCAGTCGATTTCCGGTAACGGGTAACAGTCCTGTGGGCAGGCCTTGTTTAGATCCGTAAAATCCACACACATGCGCCAACTTCCGTCATGCTTCTTGACCATGACCGGATTGGACAACCACTCGTGGTAGTATACCTCGCGCATGATGCCTGCATCCACTAGTTTCCGTACTTCCTCCAATATTACTTGGCTGCGCTCAGGCGCCTGGCCGCGCTTCTTTTGCTTGATGGGTTGGTACCCTTGGCGGATCTGGAGCTTATGCTCTGCTATCACACGTGGCACACCTGTCATATGCTTTGGCTCCCATGCGAATATATCTAGATTTGCACTTAAAAGAGAGCACATGGCCCTTTTGCCGCCATCCGAGAGCGCCCCTCCTATGGATACCTCCTGTTCCGGATAGTCAGGGTGAATTGCCACCTTCCAATTGGGAGGTGGTGATCCATCTTTGGGCGGAACAGGTGGAGCCGGTGTTGTCACGGTGTGACACTCGGATGCCGGTACGATTGTGTTGTAGATGGTAACAATTCCCCCCTCCACGGGGAATTTGATCATTCCGTGTGCCGTAGAGGGTACCGCCCGTATAGCCAAAATGCCCGGCCTGCCTATGATCCCATTGTACGGAGAGTGTGAGTGTATCACCATGAAGTTCATCCACGCTGTAGTGGAATGTTCCTCATTCCCAATGGTTACAAGCAAACGTAATTGCCCTATCGGCCAAATAGTGTCTCCACTAAAGCCAGTAAGCGGCGACGTGGCCGGTACTAATTGGCTTCTTATTTCTGGGCATAACTGCATGAAACAGTGTTCATACAGTACCTCTGCTGACGATCCTCCATCCACATACATGCGACGAACATTGTGTGTTCCAATGCTTATCTCAATAGTGAGAGGCGCATCGATCACATCGCTTGCCGTGATGAGAGGGAACGAGATTTCCCTGCCGCGTGAAAATTTTTGGCCAACTTTCTGCCTCGTACGGCGCTGTCTGGATTGGATCATGTATATAGTCGAAGGTTTGTCCTTTTGGGGATCCTTCTTATCATACTTCTTGTTGTTGTCTTTTCCATCCTTCCAATCCTTAACTAGGTGCTTGAGTTTACCTGATTTTATTAGTGACTCAATATGCTTCTTGAGCTGGATGCACTCCTCCGTGTCGTGGCCTTTGTCATTATGGAAATCGCAGAAGCGACTTCCTTGCCGACGTTCCCGGGGAGTGGTCATTGGGGGAGGCCTTGGGAAGTTCGCCCCTTCTGTCAGCAAGATCTCCCGGTAGGACATCTTTAGGGGGGTAAACTTATCATCCGACCGTCCTCCTTTGCTTTGGCTCTTATAGTCTGAGCCCTTGTTATTGTTCTGATTACCTTGACTGCCCGACTGTCTCCGGGACTGGTCATTTGACCGATACCCATTTCCTCGGGATGGGTAGGCCGCGGCCACAGCTGTTTCTCCTTCTATGAAATTTCTGACCCTTTCCATGAGGTCATCATATCTCTCTGGACGCTTGTCATTGAGGCGCCTGATCAATTATCTGTCTGTTATGGCGTGCATGTAATCAGAGATTTTCAGGAGCTCCGGCATTGTTCTTGTGCGCGTGCACTCATCATTGAAGCGTTCAGTGAAGGCTTATGTGGACTCCCCCGACCGTTGTTTGACAGTTGCCAATGAGACTGGGTCCCTATTATACTTCTTCCTCTGAGTATAATTGTTCTCAAACGCAGTGCGTAGTTCCGTGAAACTATCAATGGTCCGTGGAAGGAGTGCCTCAAACCAGTCACGAGCATTTCCGATCAGGGTTGAATTGAACATTTGGCACCATATAGGCATGGGCCATCGCTCAATTTTAGCATGTGTGTCAAATATTTTAAGGTGATCCACCGGATCACCGGATCCATCATAGGTCTTAATACACGCCGGCATGCGACGTTTAGTGTCCTCAGAATAGTTCCGTATGCGGAGGGTGAACGGGTCCTCCCTGGGGTCCGCCCATGGCTGGGTGAGCCTAGGGTCATCCCACGGCTCACACCATGGACGCGAAAGATCCTCCGCTTCTGCGTCTCGATAGTAAGGGCCACCATAATAATCATCATTGTTTGGTGGTGGTGGTGGGGTGCGCCTAGGCCGGCGACGCTTAGGCGGATGGTCATCTGAGTCCTCCCCGGATGGGTCTGGGGACGGTGGTGGTGCCCCATCCTTTGAATAGGGACCACTTTTTTGGGACGAACCAGGAGCCTTTCTCCCAGTATTCATCCTATCCCACACACTCGGGCGACTTGCGGTTCTGGCCAGCTCTCGATTTGGTCGCTCGGGTGAGCCATCCGACCTTTCTCCCTCTCGAGACTGCGTTAGTTCCTGTATGAGGCGATCTCCTATGCACTCAAACACATTCCGAGGTTGAGGGGTTTCCTCAAAGGTGCCCTGTTCCTGAGGCCGAGCACTCCTTTTCCTCTGATTTTGGGAGGAGGTGATTGGTCCGGTTTCACCAAAGTTGAGTCTGGATTGGAGGTTCCTCCCCAGATTCAACCTTGATGCGATTCCCGGGACAATCCTATCAAAGTTCTGCGTGAAACCTCGAGTAAGATCCTCCTCGCTGAGTGGTAGGACTTCCACTTCTTCCTCTGTCGAGGGTCTGCGCGGTTCCTTGTTAGGAGGGTTTGGTGCACTCCCTGGGTCAGGGTTATCTAGGATTGAAGTGGGTGGGGGTGTCACAGAGATCGTGCTCGTCACCCCCACGGGTTGAAAACTGCTGCGGTTACCAGGCCCGCCTGCGAGGCGGCTAGGCGATTGATTGGGGATGAGAATCCCTTCCCCTTGGGACTTCCGATTCCCGGGATTCGCATTCCTAGGATTAGCTTGTGGATGCCCCTTTGTCATTGAAAATTCGAGATGAGGTTTTGTTCTAGCTTAGTGTAATGGGTCCCACGGATGGCGCCAACTTGTTGATGCAAAAGTTGGTTGATCCTTGCTAGACCCGAATTAGACTTAATTCGGGTTGGCTGGGCTCCGGCTCCTACACCAAGTGAATCGTTTGGTTGGGATCCTGCACACTAAACAGCACGCGTTAGGCTTACCGTGGAAATGTTTCCCACGATTAGACTCCGGCGTGAGAGTAAGTAATCGATTTAGGGTTTATGTGAGTTTAGAGTACAAGTTGTAATACCTTTGTGGAACCCTTGAGGGTTCCTTTTATAGGCAGTGAAACCCTAATGGGCTTCCACCGATGCTTCGGCCCCAAGGAAGAGATAATCACCAGAATTAGAATGATTGTTATCTTCTAATCATGGTAGTGAATATCCTCTCCCATTGGGATAAAGATATTCCTAGACAGAATATTATTCTGTCTAACCCTATGTCGGCCATGTCGGCCGCACCGGGCCGTGGGCCACACACATGTGTGCGGTTACTGTTCATCCAAGCCCATAAGCCTGAATGACATTATTCCACCCATCTGTGATGGGCCGGATACGGGTAGTACTCATGGGCCGGGTTCATGACCCGGCTGGGGACTATACGTCATCACTCTTCTTTTGTTTCAATCTGAGAATGATCAAAGACAAAAATTAATACCCACATTAGATCATTAAAAGACCTTAAAGATGTGCAAAGAAGTTATGGCTGAGATTCTGCTTCATGTTTGTGGGGGGTGTTCTAACGGTTTGAACCGCAAAAGATGAGAAATTTTGTGTTTACAGAATCATGAAAGTTGGAGATTGGAGTGATTGACATGGGGTTGGAGGTTTCATACTAGAATGAGTGTTACGATTACAAAATGAAGGTGTGTGTTTATACGACTATTCTGTCGAGAAAATAGGGATTTTAATAAATGTTTACAGACTTTTTCCGTATATAAATATGCTAATTATGGCTGAGATTTCGGTTACAATTGTGAATTAGACAGTTTCAATCCATAACAAGTTTCATTTTTTTGCTCTCTAGATTATTGGTTGTGATATGTACGCGGATCAAATTGATATCACCATATAGTTAGCTGCAATAGTCATATGTGTTCAAAGAAAAATGAGTTTATTGTGAGATGTCGTAATTTCTAAATTTTATGTTTAATTGCTTATATCATTTTGTCCATTGCAAAAATTCTTCGAGTTTCATGCTCTATTTTATCTAGTGTGGTTATACAAGCGACACAACCAAGTTAAGTAGAAACAGTTTTTGTGATTCTTCTTTTAAAGAAGATAATGCTGATATGCATTTTAGTAATCACAATACAGGTTCACCTTAGATCCAAGCCAATATCACGGTTGACGAACCATTTCAATCTTCATTCTGTGTAATGCGATAACTAATTGGGGCCGAAAATATATGCTTCTGCCACCGGATCACCATCGACAAAAAAGTCATTAGAAGAATTACGCATAGGTTTACAAGAACTTATTCATTCGAATTACTTTGATAATGAGATCCAAGACTAATTTAACCAAACGCTAAATCCTAAATTTAATAAACATCTTTTCATTTGTTGTTATGGAGTTGCCGGTGGAAGAAAGAACGTGGGAAACAAGAGTTGAGTTTTGACATTTGCAATATCACTAATAATATCAATATCTATGTGTAATTAATATACTATTTTGGTGACAATATTATGATTTGTTGAGCCTGTGTTTTTTGCTAGAAAAAACGCAAGGATATAAGTAAAGTCTAAAGCCAGATTTCAAAATTGTTATTATAAAAATGTATTGAAGCAATGCTAATGTTAAATTATAATAGATGTCGTTGCATAAACGCAGCCGTTTACTTAACACGCGACAAACATCCAAGCTACGAGCCATTGTGAATAAACTTACAAAAACTCGATCGAGAAACCATCAAGCGTCAACCATGGCCCCAGTCCGCGTGCATCGCACGGGTCTGCTTGCCTCGTTTATATAATTAAAAAATAGAATGATTTAATGCTACATTTGACAATAGAAATTATGCAAATAGCAATTTTAATTGTTTTTAATTCATGTGAAAGAGGATGTTTGACATTAAAATTTGATAATATAGTAATTTTGACAATAGCAATTCGATTTATCTTTTATTTATGAAAGAGAACAAGTCTGATATTAGTAAAAACTGATTTGAACATAATATGTTCGTTAAATGTAATGTTGAATTGGTGGATAGCTAGGAAAGAATCTGAGAACGGGAAATTGGATTGGTGGTTTAGTATCTACGGTCTATTAGAGCAAGAGAAACGGTTGGCTCCTGGGTGGGCGGGTAATTTTTGGCGTCTGTTCGTCTTTAACGCATCACTCCGGTTGTCGCGCCAATCTCACCAGCCGGCACCAACCATATTCCTTTTTTTTCTTTTTTTTTGAAAAATTTAAAAAAGTTGTCGTTGGAGGGGGTTAAATTGCAATTTTTTTAAAATCAGAAGTAGCCCGTTGGAATTCAAAAAACTAGTCGTTATGTTTATTTTTTGGGTTAAGTCCATAAAATAGAAACGAACTTTCTAAAATTTACAATTATAGTAAACAAACTTATTTTATTACTAATATAACCATTCTAACTTTAAAAAATTTAACATTATAGTAAATCACTTTTGTTGTTACCTGTTACAACCGGTTACCTTGTAAAAATGACTGACATGTCATCATTTACTTAATTTTATTATTTCTTTTTAGTGAGTTGGAACTGCCAGAGTATCTGTTTTGCTGAGTTGGATTAACTGACCTAAGACATCACCCTTTGCTCATACCCATTTTTTATATTCATAAGAAAACGACACGGTTCACTTTCTCATCTCCCCAAATTATTGTAAAACTCTCAACTCTCAAGCACATACCCATTCACTATAACACAAAAATGAAATCAAGATCTTTTCAAAAACATATATCCCATATCCCTTCCAGACTTTGTTACCATCTCTCTCCCACTCTCACATATGAAAAAGGAATTCCGGTGTACCGGCCTCCGCCTCCGCCGTCGTACTTACCCCTGCCCCAACCATCACACCACCTATCTCCGTTGGTGTCGTCTCATCATAAACCCCCACCACCGAGAAGATGAAAAAATCGTGATTTAATTTAATTGAAGTGAATGAGTGAAAACAAGGGCTTGATTAAATGGTTTGAAAAACTCCTAAACAAGGTGTTTGATTTGATTAGTTTTTTCGATTTGATTAGTGTTTTTGATTTGGGATCTAGGTTTCTAGATCTTGGGATGACTTTAGGATTGATTTTGTGAAATAACTGAATGATGATGGGTACGGAGTAAATATAAGAAACACTCATCAGCTTATCATATATCAAAGTTTTAAAAATATTATAAAAGAAAATGACGTGTGATATTTTAGTTGACGTGGATATCATCCAGTAATATTAGTGATATTGTCCGAAAACAACAAGTTATACTTATTATATTAGTAATAAAATAAGTTCGTTTACTATAATTGTAATTTTTGGAAAGTTCGTTTCTATTTTATGGACTTAACCCTTATTTTTTTCAACTTTTTCTCAAAAAATCCCAAATCACTTTATAAATTAAACCTCAAACCTTTACATTTTATATCTCATTTTTCTCTACTACTTTTAATTTTTTCATCACATGCATCCTTAGCAAAACACCGTCGACGAATACGAAATATATTTCGATATCGCTCATGAACGCTATACTCGAGGCTTAACGGAGAATGAGACATTTGTGGCTATTGTAATCAAGGAGCCGGTGGATCAGGGTCGAGGCATATGAGGACATATATACCTCGTGAACGAGAAGACACGAGTCAAAGATTGCTAGATGACTACTTTGACGATGGCGAAACTCCTGCAAAATATACGGAAGAGAAATTCCAATGAAGGTATCATATGAGTTCAAGGCTTTTTAGAAAAATTCTCAATGCAATTTTAAGTCATAATGCCGACCCTTTACCCGAATACTTTTCTTATTTTCGCCCTGGGATGGCATCCACTGGTCGAGATAGTATTCACCCCATTCTAAAGATCACTTCGGCATTTCATCAATTGGCGTATGGGTCATCACCCGATGCATCTGACGAGTATTTGTAAATTGTCGAACGCAATTCTAGAGAATGCTTGCTTCATTTACTAAATGCATATATGACTTATATGTTGAAACGTATTTAAGAAAACCTACTCCCGCGGATATAGAAAAAACATATCGCATGCTTTTACCATGAATGGTACCCTTATGATAGTACGCACATGATTAGAACTTTCCTTTTATAACATGTTTACCTTTTACGAACAAGAATTACAAGTATTACGTACGTGTTATAACACGATAAGTATTTATTACGTATTAACACACGATAATTATTTCAATAATAATTATAATCACGAACATACGAACATGAAATCATGAACGTAAATTAATCACGAGCTAATATTACGTACGTATGTCTATTTATTACGATCACGAATAAATATATTAAGTCACGAACGATAACTAATTAAATCACGTAAAACACGAACACGAGAACACACTTATTATTTAGACACGGAAAATGTTCGGGTTACCCCCATGTGGGCCCCTTACCCGCGGACACAACAAGACCAAAGGGCCAAGCCCATTAATTTTTACTAAACTAGTATTTGGGCGAAAGTTATTTTCATAATAACAAAAATAGTGAAAACAAGAAAACGCTAAAAATCTTTTCTCCTTTCTCCTTGTTCTTGGCCGCCGGGTATACACACACCAAAGGGGTGTTTTAGTTGATTATTGGTGTTCGATTATTGCAAGGATTGTTCGTGTGTTCATCCTTCTTGATTCACGTGATCGTATAAACTCTAAACCTCTTTTCTTTATGTTTTTGATTTTATAAATCACATGAAATCATGAATGTTTTTAATAACAAATTAAAAACAAGTAAAAACATGTTATTTAATCATGGGGTAAATTAAATAAATAGTTAAGGGGTGTTTCTTTGTTGGCCGACGCATAACCGAGCCCCAAAGGGGGTCTCGGCTTGGGTTTTATTCGCACCACCGAGACCTCAAGGTCTCGGTTTGGTGTCTTGTTGTCTCGGCAGCAGCAAGAAAGGAAGACCCCGACCTTGGTCGGGGCATGATGGTGCTCGGGTAGGCCACGGCAGCAAGGGACACCGGCTAGCCGGTGGGAAACCTTGGCTAGCCGGCGGGTAGGTTGACCAAGGGTGTATTGGGTCCGGTTCACGGGTTAAAACACGGGTCCGGTTCACACATGTTTAGAATAAAACACGGTCCGGTTCATGAGTTATTTTTACAAGTTTAAATATTTTTACAAGTTATATTTTTTACAAGACTTAAAATAAATTAAATTAATTAAAAACATGAACATGATTAATTTAATTTACATGACTTAGGTTATTAATTTTATTATTAATACATGAATTTAAACCTAAGTATTTTTCCATTTATTTAGACTATATAATTAATTAATTATTAAAAGCATGACCTATAATTAATTAATTTACATGACTTAGATTATATTATTATTAGATAATAATACATGTTTTAACCTAAGTATTTATTTTTACCTTTATTTAATTAAATCGTGTTATATTTAATTAAATACTTTAACCTATAGTTTATTTAATTCACATGAAATAATTAATAAACTATACTATTAATTACATGACTTAGAATATTAATCAGTAAACACTTAAGCTTATATAATTAGCTTAATTATCCAGCTTATATCTAATTATAGAAACTTTCTATTTTTAGAAATTTATTTAATTAAGGCAGCTAATCTATTTATGGAAACTTTCTATTTTTAGAAACTTATCTATTTTAAGCAGTAAATCTAAATTTGAAAACTTTCTATTTTTGGAAACTTTCTATTTTTGGAAACTTTCTATTTTTGGTAACTTTCTATTTTTGGAAACTTTCTATTTTAGGAAACCTGCTATTTATAGAAATTTATTTATTATTACACAACAAGTATAATAATACATGAAATACAAGTAATACTTAATCAGAATAGACATAATATATGATAAACACAGTATAAAGCTTAAATCAGTAAAACATGACATGAACATATAAAACAAGCTAAGGCATGATATAAAACCAGTACATACTCAGTAATCAGATACTTATACACGTATGTATTTATGTAGCATTAGTGATACCAAAGTAGGACTCTCTTCCCTTCGTCTTCTTCGTTCACTGGACACAAGGTATGGATTCTCCGTCCTTTTAGTATGGACATTCTTCCGTATTAGGATTTCCCGTATGCATCCAACTGTTTTCCCTAGTATATGTTTTATATGTTTGGAATTGCTTATGTTTAAATTAGAATACCTAAAGCCATATACATGCATGACCAATTTCACCTAGTTATGGAGGTACCATAACCATAACACTGGAGGCACCAGTGTTATGACTTCACCACGGAGGAGTGATAGCTCGTGGCGTCCCTTTCAGCTTTTGGCCATATTATTATTAACAGGTGGGGCGTATGGGTGCATCCTAGTTTACATGTTTTCAGCAGATTATTTAGTGTAAATGTGGTGTGTGCCTTGCATCCTTCACAAGGAGCTGATCCCTCCTACCCAAAACCAGTATATTAAATTAGAAGCAGCCCCTCTAATTTGCATGACGAGGTCACCCTCCAAGTATTCATGCACGTTGATAATTCATGACCTATATTGGCTAATGGTAAATATGTTAAACAGTTTTTACTAAGATATAACCAGGTTATCCAGGACTTAGTCTTTTCCGATGCTTCATGTTTATATGCTTATATTATCTATGCTATACTTTATATCCGTGCATTGAGCGTATTGCTCAGCCGTTTTCCTTTTGATGTTCCCAAAACGACAGGTACTTAGGGACGCTCGTAGACATTAAGTGTACGTACATATGGATTGGAAGCTTCCTAGCCTTCTTTACTTTATGCATTTCTTTATACTTTGATATTCATTTCCATGGACGTTGTTTAGTCCTTTCATTTACAGTACTTATGTTTGTGTGTATGAGTTCTACTTTTGGGGTACCGATGTTTGATTCCGGTATTTCCTTTATGGTCATGTAATGTTTAGACATTTATCCTTGTATGCTTTGATGACACGCCATAATCACGCTTGACATTCCATTTATCAAAATGGGGCGTTACAATTATGGTATCAGAGCCAAGGCTTCGACCTGTAGGCTCTCAAAGCACGACCTGTGATTAGTGGGTAGTCACTATGGTCTTCCTAGAACTGACAGTCAGTTTTCATGCATTCATCATTTTCATGCATACATATATATGTCATTGTCGCAGGTTTATGACTAAGTAATGGTTGGTACAGGACTGGCCCTATTTAGTCGCATGTGTTTTATCGAAACTTTTAAATTTGGGACCGACCCATAGGCGTCCCCTCGCCATGTCTTTTTTTAATGAACTGACCATAGGCGTTCTGTAACACCCCATTTGATAAATGGAATGTCACGCGTGATTATGGCGTGTCATCAAAGCATACAAGAATAAATGTCTAAACATTACATGACCATAAAAGGATATACCTGAATCAAACATCGGTAGTCTAAAAGTAGAACTCGTCACACACAAACATAAGTACTGTAAATGAAAGGACTAAACAATGTCCATGGAAAGAGTATCAAAGTATAGATAAATGCATAAAGTAAAGAAGGCTAGAAAGCTTCCAGTCCATATGCACGTACGCTTAAAGTCTACGAGCGTCCTTGAGTACCTGCCGTTTTGGGAACATGAAAAGGAAAACGGCTGAGCAATACGCTCAGTGCACGGATGTACAATAAAGCATGAATAATATAAGCATATAAGCATGAAACAGCGGAAAAAACTAAGTCCTGGATAACCCGGTTAAGTCTTAGTAAAACTGGTTTTATAGTTTGAAAAGCCTTATGTTTATCTTGTAAAAACTGTTTAACATATTTTACCATTAGCCAATATAGGTCATGAAATATCAACGTGCATGAATACTTGGATGGGTGACCTCGTCATGCAAATTAGAGGGGCTGCCTCTAATTTAATATACTGGTTTTGGGTAGGAGGGATCAGCTCCTTGTGAAGGATGCAAGGTACACACTACATTCACACTGAGTAATCTGCTGAAAAACATGTAACTAGGATGCACCCATACGCCCCACCTGATAATATAATAAATGGCCAAAAGCTGAAGGGACGCCACGAGCAATCAATCTGCCGTGGGGAAGTCATAACACCAATGCCTCTAGTGTTATGGTTATGGTACCTCCATAACTAGGTGAAACTGGTCATGCATGTATTTGGCTTTAGGTATTCTAATTAAACATAAGCAATCAAAACATATAAAACATATAATAGGGAAAACAGTTTCCTGCATACGGGGAATCCTAATAAGGAAAGAATGTCCATACTGAAAGGACGGACAATCCGTACCTTATGTCTAGTGAACGAAGAAGACGAACGGAAGAGAGTGCTACTTCGGTATCACTAATGCTACATAAATACATACGTGTATAAGTATCTGATTACTGAATATGTAACTAGTTTTATATCATGTCTTAGCTTGTTTTATATGTTCATGTCATGTTTTACTGTTTTAAGTTTTATACCGTGTTTATCGTATATTCTGTCTATTCTGATTAAGTATTACTTGTATTTCATGTATTATTATACTTGTTGTGTAATAATAAATAACTTTCTAAAAATAGCAGGTTTCCTAAAATAGAAAGTTTCCAAAAATAGAAAGTTACCAAAAATAGAAAGTTTCCAAAAATAGAAAGTTTCCAAAAATAGAAAGTTTCCAAAAATAGAAAGTTTCCAAAATAGAAAGTTTCCAAAATCGAATTACTGCTTAAAGTAGATAAATTTCTAAAAATAGAAAGTTTCCATAAATAGATTAGATGCCTTAAATAAATAAGTTTCTAAAAATATAAAGTTTCCATAAATAGATATAAGATGGTTAATTAAGCGAATTATATAAGCTTAAGTGTTTTCTGATTATTATTCTAAGTCATGTGATTATATAGTATAGTTTATTAATTATTACATGTAAATTAAATAAACTATAGGTTAAAGTATTTAATTAAATATAACAAAATTTTAATTAAATAAAGGTAAAATACTTAGGTTAAAACATGTATTATTAACTATTAATAATATAACCTAAGTCATGTAAATTAATTAATTATAGTCATGGTTTTTAATAATTAGTTAATTATAAAGTCTAATTAAATAATAAATACTTAGGTTAAAATTCATGAATTACTAATTAAATTAATAACCTAAGTCATGTAAATTAAATTAATCATGTCATGCTTTTAATTAATTTAATTTAAGTCTAAAAAAAATAACATAACTTGTAAAAATCATAAACTTTGAAAAATGATTCATGAACCGGACCCGTGACTAAAACCCATGAACCGGACCCGTAACCATCACCATACCCTGACCAAGGTCGGGTTTCCCCTTGTTTTTGCTGCTGCCGTGGGACCACCACCACCATACCGAGACCATATGTTCTCGGTGGTGTGTAATAAGCCAAGCCGAGACCCCCTAAGGGCTTGGTTAGGCGTCGGCTACAACACAAACACCCCTAAACCCTTGATTTGATTTAACCCATGATTATTAACATGTTTAAAATACTTGTTTTTAATTAGTTTAATTAAAAACATCATGATTTTATGTGATTCAATAAATCAAAACATAAAAAGAAAAGGTTAAAAGGTTATACCGATTACGTGAAACAAATGAGGATGAACACACAACGATCCTTGTAAAAATTCCAAGATCAAAATCAACCCGAACACCCCTTTGGTGATGCTTAAACCCGACCGCCATGGAGCAAGAAAAGAAGAACTAGGGTTTTGATTATTTTCTAGATTTTGTAAATATGAAACATGTTTTACCTTAATTCCCTAGTTAGTAAAAATTACATGGGCCAAGCCCATGTTTCTTGTGTATGCCGCGGGTAGGGGGCCCCACATGGGTTAACCCGTACCTTTTTCCGTGTCTAAATTTAATAGTGTGTTCTTGTGTGTTCTCGTGTTCGTAAATTACGTGCTCTACTTAGTTATCAATCGTGACTTAATATATTTAGTCGTGTTCGTAATAAATATATATACATACGTAATATTAGTTCGTGATTAATTTACGTTCATGATTTCATGTTCGCATGTTCGTGATTATAATTATTATTGGACTAATTATCGTGTGTTCATACGTAATAAATACTTATCGTGTTATAACACGTACGTAATACTTGTAATTCTTGTACGTGAAACATAAACGTGCTATAAAAGGAAAGTTCTAATCATGTACGTACGATCTTAAGGGTACTATTCATGGTAAAAGCATGCGGGTTTTACAACTCTTCCCCCCTAAAAAGAATAATTCGTCCCTGAATTATAGAGAAAGTAAACTGGAAAAGAAAAACATACCCGAATTCAAAATATGAAATGAGGGTAAGAAGCCCAGATAGACTCCTCTGTTTCCCAAGTGTCTTCCCGCTCGGTATGATCCCTCCAAAGGATTTTGACGAATGGAATCGTCTTCCTTCTCATGACTCGTTCTTATCTGTTAAGAACTCGTTCGGGTTCTTTTATAAAAGTGAGATCTTCACGAATCTGTTCCAGTGGATACTGAACCATGTGAAGGGGATGATACTGGTACCCTCTGAGTAAGGACACATGAAACACATTGTGTACATGAGAAAGCTGCGGAGGTAACGCTAAATGGTAAGATACTTCACCGACTCGTTCAATGATATCAAACGGTCCGATGAATCGAGGACTGGGCTTCCCTTTAATTCTAAAACGTCTAACACCACGTACCGGCGAAACCTTAAGGAAAACGTGATTTCCTACGTTAAAATGTATGTCCCCACGATGCTTGTCGGCGTATCTCTTCTGACGTGACCGTGCTTCTTGAAGTTTCTGCTTAGCTAGTGCTACCCTTTCATTAGTCAACTCTATGATCTCTGGTCCTTCAAGTGTTCGCTCGCCAACCTGATCCCAGCAGATTGGGGCGCGACACTTTCTGCCATACAACATCTCGAAAGGAGCACACTTGATACTTGCGTACCAACTGTTGTTGTATGCAAACTCCACCAAACAGATATAATTGTCCCAATCACCCGTCCATTCCAACGCACATGACCTCAACATGTCTTCCAATGTCTGAATCGTTCGCTCCAACTGCTCGTCTGTTTGAGGATGAAAAGTTGTGCTAAGCTTAAGTTGTGTACCCCAAGCTTTCTGCAGACTTTTCCAAAATCGCGAAGTGAATCGAGGATCTCTGTCTGAGGCGATGTTGGATGGAGCACCGTGGAGTCTCATGATCTCCTTTCTATAAGTATCGGCGAGTTTACTGACCGAATCTTCCTTGCGGATCGGTAAGAAATGAGCTGATTTGGTAAGTCGATCTACGATAACCCAAATTGCATCGTGCTTCCTCTTGGTTGGCGGAAGACCAGATGGTGATTTTGTCCCACTTCCCCTCTGGAATATCTAACGGTTAAAGGAGACCGCCAGATCGCTGATGCTCGATCTTAACCTGCTGGCAGGTAAGACATTTGGAGACGTAAGTGGCAACATCCTGTTTCAAACCACTCCACCAAAAGTACTGTTTGATGTCATGGTACATCTTGGTCGAACCCGGATGTATAGAGAATGGGGAGCTATGAGCCTCAGCTAACAAGGCTTCCTGGAGTTCTTGATCATCAGGAACACAAAGTCTCGTGCCCTACCATAAGATACCATCTGGATCTACTCTGAACTCTGTCTGCTTCTCTAAATTCTAAATTATCGCCCAGATTTCTCCATCATCTTTCTGAGCTTCCTTGATCTTAGAGAGTAACTCAAGTTCTACTCTAAAATTAGCCCAGTAACCGTGCTGTCCATGTACCATGATCTCTAAGTCTAGTCGCTTCAAGTCTCTTATGATTTCCCCTCAATCTTAATACCGTTGATCATTCTGGGCTTCCTGCTAAGTGCATCTGCTACTACATTCGCCTTGTCGGGATGATACTGCAGGTTAATGTCATAATCCTTCAACAGCTCTAACCATCTCCTCTATTTCATGTTCAATTCACGTTGAGTGAAGATATACTACAAGCTCTTGTGGTCCGTGAAAATGTCACATGATTCTCCATATAAGTAGTGCCTCCCTATCTTCAATGCAAACACGACTGCAACAAGTTCCAAGTCAAGCGTAGGGTAATTTTCCTCATAAGGCTTAAGCTGCCGTGAAGCGTACGCGATCACTTTCCCATGTTGCATGAGAACACAACCAAGTCCCTTCCTCGATGCATCACTGTAGATTTGAAATCCATCCGTACCAAATGGGAGAGTAAGAATAGGTGAAGATACTAACTTCTGCTTCAGGTCTTCAAAGCTCTTCTCTCGTTCTTCAGTCCAGACGAATTTCTCCCCTTTCTGCATCAGTTTGGTCAATGGTAGTGCTAGGCGGGGAAAGTTCTCCACGAACCTACGGTAATAGCCAACTAAGCCTAAGAAACTGCAGACCTCAGTCGCTGATGTCGGTCGTGGCCACTTTGTAATAGCCTCAACCTTCGCTGGATCCATAGTGATTCCTTCTGCTGATACAATGTGACCTAAGAATGCCACCTTGTCTAACCAGAACTCACACTTGGAGAATTTAGCATACAGCTGCTTCTGGGGAAGAATATGTAGTACTGTACAAAGATGGTCTTCGTGTTCCTCCTTGGACTTTGAGAAAATCAAGATGTCATCAATGAAGACAATGACGAACTTGTCTAGAAATTCATGGAAGATTATGTTCATCAAATCTATGAACACCGCTGGAGCATTGGTCAGGCCGAATGGCATGACTACAAATTCGCAGTGGCCATAGCGTGTACGGAAAGCAGTCTTGGCGATGTCCTGCTCCATAACCCGTAGCTGATGGTAGCCTGACCGGAGATCAATCTTAGAGAAGTGTTTGGCCCCTTGGAGTTGGTCAAACAGATCATCTATACGTGGGAGTGGATACCTATTCCTGATAGTAATCTTGTTGAGCTCGCGATAGTCTATGCAAAGACGCATACTACCGTCCTTCTTCTTAACAATTAAGACCGGTGCGCCCTATGGAGATGCGCTCGGTCGAATGAAACCTCGTTCTAGAAGTTCTTGCAGTTGATCCTTTAGCTCTTTTAACTCTATGGGAGCCATGCGATAAGGAGCCTTAGAAATCGGCTTAGCTCCTGGGATGAGCTCGATATTAAATTCCACTTCACGTGCAGGTGGTATGCCCGGAAGTTCTTCTGGAAATACATCTTGAAATTATAACACTATCGGCTGATCCTGGATTGATGGGGATTCAGCATCCATGTCATGAACAGTAGCTAGATAACCCTCGCAGCCATGTGACAGTAGTGCACGTGCTTGTAGGGTTGATACAATTTGTACAGACCTACCGGGTACGAACCCATTGTGAATGTACTCTGGTGCATTAACATCACCGAATATGACTCGATATGAATGGCAGTCTATGGTAGCATGATGCTTGGATAGACAATCCATGCCCAAAATCATGTCAAAGTCATTCATGTCCAGCGGAAGTGCGTCAACAGGACGAACCTTATCGTCAAACTCTAGGGGAAGGCTCTTGTACACATGGGTTATAAGTACACAGTCTCTCAAAGGCGTGGAAATACTGAGTCTATTCTCTAGTGGCATGGGGAGTATCCTAACATTCTTGGCATAAGCAGTAGAAATGACCGAGTGAGTAGCACCCATATCAAACAGAACACATGCAGCTTGACCATACATATACAAGATTCCAGTGATGGTACTTGTAGACTTGTTGGCCTGATCGTGAGATGTCATGTAGACGCGTCCAGTGGTAGGAGGCGGCTTGGTATCAGCATGTCCCGATGTGCCCTCCATCTCGCCCTTGCGACAGTCCTTCATGCGATGGCCAGGAAGACCACACTTGAAGCATGCGTCACTGTCGCGACGACATGGCCATGGGTGCCTACGGTGGCAAGTAGAGCAAAGAGGATGAGTATATCCTCCAGCAGGTGCTCTGGCTGGTTGAGAACCTGATAAAACATTATACATGAGACATGATAATAGGGTACAAAGGACAATGCGGATAATCGTAAGATTGAATACCAGTGATAGCTAGACGGCTAGGCTGTGAACCTCTCTGGTTCTGGTCCCTACCGTTTCCATGGTTCCTGGTAGAAGATTTGCTAAAGTGTCAGAATTATGAGCTATAACATGAAATCATAAAAAATGCGTAAGTATAAGGACCTGCTGCTGTTAGAGTGTCCAACGTTGTTACGGTAATTATCATTACCGCCACGCCTATCCGTAGCAGAACGGTCGTTAGTCTGACCGTTTCCCTTGGGCTGATTAGGCTGCTGCTGAGTAGTCGGCTGAGACCGGTCCCCAGTCTTCTGTCTGGAAGATACAATTTAAAGAGATGAAATATTGACATATATTGAAAGATTACGGATTGGTCACCGCTTGAATACGAATGTTTACCTCTTATCGGGTCTCTCTGCTTCACCGAACTCATCTCTCTCCTGTAGCATCTCCAGCTTACGTGCTGCATCGGTCACTTGTGCTACCGTGTTGAACGTAGCACACACCAAGTTGTTTGCGACCGATGTGCAAAGAGCCCACCTGAAGTGGTGTGCTTGCTCTTCAGGAGTACCTGCTGCAGCACCAAGGAAACCAGCTAAGAGAAGAAAGCGCTGCATGAACTCGTTGCTATTCTCCCCAGCTCTCTGTCGGATCCCATGGTACTCCCTCTTCAACTTGTCTTGCTCAGCCTTGGGAAAGAACTGCTCCGTCACCCTATCTCTGAACTGAGCCCATGTCAAACCAGCCAACCAATTATCACCTCCCTCAGACTGCTTCAATGCTAACCACCAATTTAACACATCGCCTTCGAACCGGTAACATGCCAACCTCGCCTTGAAGACGGGGTCACAACACATAGCATCGAAGATCTTCTCGATGTGAGCCAACCAGCTTTCAACTTCATTGGGGCTATCTGTTTTCTCGAAAGCTCGAGGACGGAGCTAGTTGAATCTCTCCAGCCATGTCGCCAATGTCACTGGAGGAGGAGGAGGAGGAGGTGATGGGTGATGCTGCTGATTGTTGGCAGCCTGAACCTCAGCCCTGATGTCGTTCCTCAGTTGAGGAAGCAAAGCTTGCATTGCAGCTTGGATTGCTGCATTGAGTTGTTACTGCTCGCGTGTGAGAACCATCTGACAATATAACATAAAATACATGATTAAACTGATCAAAACATAAAATATATACATGAAAAAAAATTATACCAATAAATCATGAGAAAAATTATATGCAGGAAAACTAGTACATGAATGCATTATGCATTTTTATGAAAACTTTTGTATGCTCGAGAGTGAACGCCTATGGTTAGTTCACCCGAAATAAAATACATGGCGAGGGGACGCCTATGGGTCGGTCCCAAATTTAAAAGTTTCGATAAAACACATGCGACTAAATAGGGCCAGTCCTGTACCAACCATTACTTAGTCATAAACCTGCAACAATGACATATATATGTATACATGAAAATGATGAATGCATGAAAACCGACTGTCAGTTCTAGGAAGACCATAGTGACTACCCACTAATCACAGGTCATGTTTTGAGAGCCTACAGGTCGAAGCCTTGGCTCTGATACCATAATTGTAACACCCCATTTTGATAAATGGAATGTCAAGCGCGATTATGGCGTGTCATCAAAGCATACAAGGATAAATTTCTAAACATTACATGACCATAAAAGGAAATACCGGAATCAAACATCGGTAGTCCAAAAGTAGAACTCATCACACACAAACATAAGTACTGTAAATGAAAGGACTAAACAATGTCCATGGAAAGAGTATCAAAGTATAGATAAATGCATAAAGTAAAGAAGGATAGAAAGCTTCCAGTCCATATGCCGTTTTGGGAACATGAATAATATAAGCATATAAGTATGAAACAACGGAATAAAACTAAGTCCTGGATAACCCGGTTAAGTCTTAGTAAAACTGGTTTTATAGTTTGAAAAGCCTTATGTTTATCTTGTAAAAAACTGTTTAACATATTTTACCATTAGCCAATATAGGTCATGAAATATCAACGTGCATGAATACTTGGAGGGGTGACCTCGTCATGCAAATTAGAGGGGTTGCCTCTAATTTAATATACTGGTTTTGGGTAGAAGGGATCAGCTCCTTGTGAAGGATGCAAGGCACACACCACATTCACACTGAGTAATCTGTTGAAAAACATGTAACTAGGATGCACCCATACGTCCCACCTTATAATATAATAGATAGCCAAAAGCTGAAGGGACGCCACGAGCAATCACTCCGCCGTGGGGAAGTCATAACACCAGTGCCTCTAGTGTTATAGTTATGGTACCTCCATAACTAGGTGAAACTGGTCATGCATGTATATGGCTTTAGGTATTCTAATTAAACATAAACAATCAAAACATATAAAACATATAATAGGGAAAACAGTTGGCTGCATACGGGGAATCCTAATAAGGAAAGAATGTCCATACTGAAAGGACGAAGAATCTGTACCTTATGTCCAGTGAACGAAGAAGACGAACGGAAGAGAGTCCTACTTCGGTATCACTAATGCTACATAAATACATACGTGTATAAGTATCTGATTATTGAATACGTAACTGGTTTTATATCATGTCTTAGCTTGTTTTATATGTTCATGTCATGTTTTACTGTTTTAAGCTTTATACCGTCTTTATCGTATATTCTGTCTATTCTGATTAAGTATTACTTGTATTTCATGTATTATTATACTTGTTGTTTAATAATAAATAACTTTCTAAAAATAGCAGGTTTCCTAAAATAGAAAGTTTCCAAAAATAGAAAGTTACAAAAAATAGAAAGTTTCCAAAAAAGAAAGTTTCCAAAAAAAGAAAGTTTCCAAAAATAGAAAGCTTCCAAAAATAGAATTACTGCTTAAAATAGATAAGTTTCTAAAAATAGAAAGTTTCCATAATAGATTAGCTGCCTTAAATAAATAAGTTTTTAAAAGTAGAAAGTTTCCATAAATAGATATAAGCTGGTTAATTAAGCTAATTATATAAGCTTAAGTGTTTTCTGATTGTTATTCTAAGTCATGTGATTAAATAGTATAGTTTATTAATTATTACATGTAAATTAAATAAACTATTGGTTAAAGTATTTAATTAAATATAACATGATTTTAATTAAATAAAGGTAAAATATTTAGGTTAAAACATGTATTATTAGCTATTAATAATATAACCTAAGTTATGTAAATTAATTAATTATAGTCATGGTTTTTAATAATTAATTAATTATAAAGTCTAATTAAATAATAAATACTTAGGTTAAAATTCATGAATTACTAATTAAATTAATAACCTAAGTCATGTAAATTAAATTAATCATGTCATGCTTTTAATTAATTTAATTCAAGTCTAAAAAAATAACATAACTTGTAAAAATCATAAACCTTGAAAAATGATTCATGAACTGGACCCGTGACTAAAACCCATAAACCGGACCCGTAACCATCACCATACCCTGACCAAGGTCGGGTTTCCCCTTGTTTTTGCTGCTGCCGTGGGACCACCACCACCATACCGAGACCATATGGTCTCGGTGGTGTGTAATAAGCCAAGCCGAGACCCCATAAGGGCTCGGTTAGGCGTCGGCTACAACAAAAACACCCCTAAACCCTTGATTTGATTTAACCCATGATTATTAACATGTTTAAAATACTTGTTTTTAATTAGTTTAATTAAAAACATCATGATTTTATGTGATTCAATAAATCAAAACATAAAAAGAAAAGGTTAAAAGGTTATACTAATTACGTGAAACAAATGAGGATGAACACACAACGATCCTTGTAAAAATTCCAAGATCAAAATTAACCTGAACACCCCTTTGGTGATGCTTAAACCCGGCGGCCAAGGAGCAAGAAAAGAAGAACTAGGGTTTTGATTATTTTCTAGATTTTGTAAATATGAAACATGTTTTACCTTAATTCCTAGTTAGTAAAAATTACATGGGCCAAGCCCATGTTTCTTGTGTATGCCGCAGGTAGGGGGCCCCACATAGGGTAACCCGTACCTTTTTTCGTGTCTAAATTTAATAGTGTGTTCTCGTGTTCGTAAATTACGTGTTCTACTTAGTTATCAATCGTGACTTAATATATTTATTCGTGTTCGTGTAAAATATATATATATATATATATACGTAATATTAGTTCGTGATTAATTTACGTTCATGATTTCATGTTCGCATGTTCGTGATTATAATTATTATTGGACTAATTATCGTGTGTTCATACGTAATAAATACTTATCGTGTTATAACACGTACGTAATACTTGTAATTCTTGTACGTGAAACGTAAACGTGCTATAAAAGGAAAGTTCTAATCATGTACGTACGATCTTAAGGGTACTATTCATGGTAAAAGCATGCGGGTTTTACACGTTCACTCTCGCGCATACAAAAGTTTTCATAAAACTGCATCATGCATTCATGTACTAGTTTTTCCTGCATAAGATTTTCTCATGATTTATTGGTACAAAATTTTTTGCATGTATATAGTTTATGTTTTAATCAGTTTAATCATGCATTTTATGTCATACTGTCAGATGACAAACACAAACAATATCCGGGAGATGGTTGTAGCTGCCAATGCAGATTTGCAAGACATCCTTCATCAGAACGACAACTATCCTCCCCCACCTCACATCTTCCCCATGGAAGGAAGGAATAGGCTCATGAGAGAGTACTACACCATTAGACAGCGACCTGAGGAAAACATCAATGATTTCATGCAGCGTTTCCTTTGATTCGCCGGTGTCCTAAGAGCAACCGCGGGCACTACTGAAGAGCAGGCACAACATTTTCGTTGGGCTCTTTCTCCAAGGATTGCCAATAACTTAGAAGGTGCTCTGTTAAGCACGGTAGCACAAGTGGCCGATGCAACACGTAAGCTGGAGATGCTGCAGGAGAGAGATGAGTTCGGGGAAGCAGAGAGACCCGATAAGAGGTAAACATTTGTATTCAAGCGGTGACCAATCCGTATTCTTTCAGTATATGTCAATATTTCATCTCTTTAAATTGTATCTTCCAGGCAGAAGACTGGGGACCGGTCTCAGCCGGCTACTCAGCAACAGCCTAATCAGCCCAAGGGAAACGTTCAGACTCACGACCGTTCTGCTAAGGATAAGCGTGGCAGTAATGATAATTACCGTAACAACGCTGGACACTCCAACAGCAGCAGGTCCTTATACTTATGCATTTTCTTATGATTACATGTTATGATTCTTAATTCTGACACATTAGCAAATCTTCTACCAGGAATCATGGTAACGGTATGGACCAGAACCAGAGAGGTTCACAGCCTAACCGTCCAGCTATCACTGGTATTAAATCTTACGATTATCCGTATTGTCCTTTGTACCCTATTTTCATGTCTCGTGTATAGTGTTTTTATCAGGTTCTTAGCCAGTCAGGACACCTGCTGGAGGATATACTCATCCTCTTTGCTCTACTTGCCATCGTAGGCACCCAGGGCCATGTCACCGCGAGAGTGACGCATGCTTCAAGTGTGGTCTTCCTGGCCATCGCATGAAGGATTGCCGCAAGGGAGAGATGGAGGGTACATCAGGACATGTTGATACCAAGCCGCCTCCTACTAGTGGACGCGTTTACACGAAATCTCGTGATCAGGCCAACAAGTCTACAGGTACCATCACTGGAATCTTGTATATGTATGGTCAAGCTGCATGTGTTCTGTTTGATACGGGTGCTACGCACTCGGTCATTTCTACTGCTTATGCCAATAATGTTAGGATACTCCCCATGCCACTAGAGAATATACTGAGTATTTCCACGCCTTTGAGAGACTCTGTACGTATAACCCATGTGTACAAGAGCCTTCCCCTAGAGTTTGACGATAAGGTTCGTCCTGTTGATGCGCTTCCGCTGGACATGAATGATTTTGACATGATTTTGGGCATGGATTGGTTATCCAAGCATCATGCTACCATAGACTGCCATTCATATCGAGTCATCTTCGGTGATGTTAATGCACCAGAGTACATTCACAACGCATTTGTACCTGGCAGGTCTGTACAAATCATATCAACCCTGCAAGCACGTGCACTACTTTCACAGGGTTGCGAGTGTTATCTAGCTACTATTCATGACATGGATGCTGAATCCCCATTAATTCAGGATCATCCGATAGTGTCATAATTTCCAGATGTATTTCCAGAAGAACTTCCGCGCATACCGCCTGCGCGTGAAGTAGAATTTAATATCGAGCTCATCCCAAGAGCTGAGCCGATTTCCAAGGCTCCTTATCGCATGGCTCCCATAGAGTTGAAGGAGTTGAAGGATCAATTGCAAGAACTTCTGGAACGAGGCTTTATTCGACCGAGTGCATCTCCATGGGGCACACCGGTCTTATTTGTTAAGAAGAAGGACGGCAGTATGCGTCTTTGAATAGACTATCGCGAGCTCAACAAGATTACCATCAGGAATAGGTGTCCACTACCACGTATAGACGATCTGTTTGACCAACTCCAAGAGGCCAAAAATTTCTCCACGATTGATCTAAGGTCAGTCTATCATCAGCTACGGGTTACGGAGCAGGACATCGCCAAGACTGCTTTTCGTACATGCTATGGCCACTAAGAATTTGTAGACATGCCATTTGGCCTTACCAATGCTCCAGCAGTGTTCATGGATTTGATGAACAGAATCTTTCATGAATTTCTGGTCAAGTTCGTCATTGTCTTCATCGATGACATCCTGATTTTCTCTAAGTCCAAGGAGGAACACGAAGACCATCTTTGTACAGTACTACAGATTCTTCGCCAGAAGCAGTTGTATGATAAATTCTCCAAGTGTGAGTTCTGGTTAGACAAGGTGGCATTCTTAGGTCACACTGTATCAGCAGAAGGAATCACGATGGATCCAGCGAAGGTTGAGGCTATTACCAAATGGCCAAGGCCGACGTCAGCGACAGAAGTCCGCAGCTCTAGCTGGTTTTTACCGTAGGTTCGTGGAGAACTTTTCCCGCCTAGCACTACCATTGACCAAACTGATGCGGAAAGGGGAGAAATTCGTCTGGACCGAAGAACGAGAGAAGAGCTTTGAAGACCTGAAGCAGAAGTTAGTATCTGCACCTATTCTTACTCTCCCATCTGGTACGGGTGGATTTCAAATCTACAGTGATGCATCGAGGAAGGGACTTGGCTGTGTTCTCATGCAACATGGGAAAGTGATCGCGTATGCTTCACGTCAGCTTAAGCCTTATGAGGAAAATTACCCTACGCATGACTTGGAACTTGCAACAGTCGTGTTTGCATTGAAGATATGGAGGCACTACTTGTATGGAGAATCATGTGACATTTTCACGGACCACAAGAGCTTGAAGTATATCTTCACTCAACGTGAATTTAACATGAGACAGAGGAGATGGTTAGAGTTGTTGAAGGATTATGACATTAATCTACAATATCATCCCGGCAAGGCGAATGTAGTGGCAGATGCACTTAGCAGGAAGTCCGGAACGATCAACGGCATTGAGATTGAGGAGGAGATCATAAGAGACTTGGAGCGACTAGACATAGAGATCATGGTACGTGGACAACACAGTTACTGGGCTAATCTTAGAGTAGAACCCGAGTTACTCTCTAAGATCAAGGAAGCTCAGAAAGATGATGGAGAAATCTGGGCGATAATTTAGAATTTGGAGAAGCAGGCAGAATTTTGAGTAGATGCATATGGTATCTGAGGCTCATAACTCCCCATTTTCTATCCATCCTGGTTCGACCAAGATGTACCATGACATCAAGCAGTACTTTTGGTGGAGTGGTATGAAACAGGATGTTGCTACTTACGTCTCCAAATGTCTTACCTGCCAGCAGGTCAAGATCGAGCATCAGCTATCTGGCGGTCTTCTTCAACCGTTAGATATTCCAGAGTGGAAGTGGGACAAAATCACCATGGATTTTGTTACTGGTCTTCCGCCAACAAAGAGGAAGCACGATGCAATTTGGGTTATCGTTGATCGACTTACCAAATCAGCTCATTTCTTACCGATCCGTAAGGAAGATTCGGTCAGTAAACTCGCCGATACTTATAGAAGGGAGATCATGAGACTTCACGGTGCTCCATCCAGCATGGTCTCAGACAGAGACCCCCGATTCACTTCGCGATTCTGGAGAAGTCTGTAGAAAGCTTAGGGTACACAACTTAAGCTTAGCACGGCTTTTCATCCTCAAACAGACGGGCAGTCAGAGCGAACGATTCAGACATTGGAAGACATGTGAGGTCATGTGCGTTGGAATGAACGGGTGATTGGGACGATTACTAATACTGGATTTTAACCCCCCGTATAAAAATTTAAAGTTCGTTGTGTTGGTCTAATCGAATTGAAAACCGGTTTAAGTGTGACTCAGCTGTCTTTGGTGAAACAAAAATGTGTCGTTGTAGTGTTTGAAATAAAAGGTGCAGAACAAATAAAGTAAAAGTGCAATTAAAAGTAAATCTAAATCTAATTTAAAGTAAATGGTGCAAGTAATTAAAAGCTTGACGGAAATTAAAGGGGCACTAAAAGTAAATAACGCAAACTTAAATCTAACTAAGTGATATCGCTCATTTATACGAGTTTTTCATAGCGATATTTGTTATGTTTTGTGTCCTAAACGTAATGGATAGACCCCATATTGCTTATATTTTGTGTAAAGTGTGTTTTGTAGGTTCTCAACTCACCATGTCTTACCGACAAGAAAGAGTTGATTCACCTTGAGGGTACGGCTCTTGGTGTGACACATCAAATCCGTTGATGGTTGCCAGGTTACCCAAAACTGGATGGTTTTCACTTGCCATGGTCCTAGACTGAAAAGTGGCTAATCCAAGGGGGTACGGCTCTTGGTAAAGATTTTATCAAATCCGTTGATAGCTGTAATAGCTTGCTTAAAGCTATAGGGTGTTCAATTCACCGATGCTTCATTGCTAAGAATTGGCGAGTCCAGAAGGGTACGGCTTCTGGTAAAGACATATCAAATCCGTTGACGGCTGTGATGGTTTGCCTAAAATCATCAGGGTACCCCCACTCACCATTGATTCACGTTCTAAGAGTTGGGCTGGGTTCTAGTCTCCCAGGGTGATGCTTATTCCACCAGAAAGACTGGCTAGCCCAAGAGCGAGCAGCTACTTGGTAAAGGCTCATCAAATCTGCTCATGTTGCTGTAAAGATTTGGGACCAAAAGGGGCTAAGCAAAACAAGTCAGGGAAATCAGTACCAGCTTCGAAAGCCGAGTTGCGGCGCAAGACCTAACAGTTGCTACAGAACATGGTGCTTGCGGAAGCCGAATTGCGGCGCAGCTTCTACCAGTTGCGGCGCAATTGGAGGGGCTACAGATCAATGTACTTTCGGAACACTAGTTGCGGCGCAAGACCTATATGTTGCGGCGCAACAGATGCAGTTACGAAATTGTGTTTTTATTCCTAATTAAGGGGGAAGCTAAAGAGTTAGTGGACATCATGGGACATTATTGCTAGACGTTTTTTGATGTCCCAGGAGGAGTATTTAAGGAACACAACATCCACACAAGATCAGGCATCCATTCATATCATCATACACTCAACATCCATATTACACACATCCATTCTTGAAGATATAATTCAAGAATCATCATCATCAAGCTTTAGCATCATTTTCATTATCATCATAAGTTTCTATTGAACAATTGTTACTTCAAGTTTTTACTTTGTTACTTTGAAGATCATTGGAACCTCTTTCTCAATTTGGTATTCATCTTCTATCATTTTAATAGCAAGATTAAAGTATGTCTTTTACATATTCAATTGTGTTTGTTACAATCATGAGTAGCTAATTTCTTTATACGTTTGCTTGGATTATGTGATGTTTATGTGTTAGATTTTGGGTTGGAAATTCGATTGATTTGTTGAGATTAATTGGGGATCCGTTTGGGTTAATAACTTAATTATCTTGTCAAAATTGTTTATACTCTTGTTTGGTAATCTAAAAACGGGTATTCGAAAGGAATCCGTAATTTTTACTAAAATAGGAACGAATTAATCGGCCTGTCTTTAGTTGATTATGAGTGAATGATATTCGAAAGGAGTCATTAACAACAATTTTCATAAGTAGATATTCACACAAACGCTAGCTACTAAATTAAGAGAAATCGGTTTAGGAGTTAGTAAGCTATTCGAAAGGAAGCTTATAAATTAATTCTCACTTATAAGCTTGAAACTTTATGCACTATTACTTGAGGTGTTAACGGTATTCGAAAGGAATCGTTGCATGGTTAGGTAATTGGAGAAATCCGGTATTCGAAAGGAACTTAGGATTTTACATTAGAAGTTTATCGATATTTTCATACCTAAGGAATAACTCATAGTCATTCACGGTCCAAGCAAGCGTATCTTTTATCCATATTTGAAATCTTGAATATTTTCACTGTTTTTATAAGCAAGTCTTCACTAAGACTAAAACCAATTTGTTACTCGTTACGCATTTTTACTAACTAATATTTCAACTATAAATAGTCCCTGTGTTCGAACCCGATATTTGCTAATACTATTTTACAATTGACAAGGGTACACTGCCCGTGTTATAATCTAGTAAAGGTTAATTTTGGGAAAACTAGATTTTTCGCATCAAGTTTTTGGCGCCGCTGCCGGGGATCCGAGACTTCAAAATGAACCATGAACCCATCGATAGTGATTCGGACGACGAGGAAGAGATAGAAATGGAGTCGAAACCTGGGAAGGAACCAAAGGGTGATAATAAAGAAAAAGAACCGGAAATCGAACCAAAAGGGCCATACAAGCCACATATCCCATATCCGCATAGACTTCGAAAAGAAAAGAAAAAGGAACAATACGGGAAATTCATCGAGTTAATGAAAACTGTTAAGATTAATGTTCCTTTAGTTGATCTTATTGCGGGTATGCCAAATTATGCAAAATTCATGAAGGAACTCGTGAGCGGGAAAGGTGATTACATGGAGAAAATCACCGCGTTCTTAAATGCCGAATGTTCAGCAATTGTGAAGAGGTCTATTCCACCGAAACTTGAAGACCCCGGAAGTTTTCTTTTAACTTGCACTTTTAACGATACATTTACTTTTAGTGCATTAGCGGATTTAGGGGCAAGCATTAACTTAATGCCCTACTCTATTTACACTAAATTGTCTTCAAATGTTTTAACCCCAACACGTATGAGCATAAGATTGGCCGATCGATCTTATCAATATCCATTGGGTATTGCCGAAAATATGCTCATACGGGTTGGAGAATTTTTATATCCCGTGGATTTTGTTATTCTTGAAATGGAGGAGGATGAAAAAGTTCCTCTCATTTTGGGTAGACCATTTTTGAACACCGCGGATGCTATCATCCGGGTTCGGGATACCGAAATTTCTTTGGGTTTGGGTGATGAAAGGGCAACATTTTCTTTGAATCAAGCAATGAAACATTCATATTCTACTGATGAATCTTGTTTTAGAATTGATGTTATAGATGAAGCTTATGACCTCGATTGGGAAGGCATTTTGGAAGCAGAGGCGGAAATGGAAATGCTGAATTCCATTATTAAAGAAGAGGCGAATGATGAGGAAAGCTCGAATGAAGTGAAGGAGTTGGTAGTTAACGACGGGGAGAGGATCAAAACTTCTATTGAGGATCCCCCGAAGGATTTGGAACTTAAGCAATTACCGGCACATCTAGAGTATGCATTCTTAGATGGTAATTCTAGTCTCCCAATTATTATTTCGTCCTCACTTTTGGAAGACGAGAAGGTTAAATTACTAACGGTCCTTAAAAGCCATAAAAAGGCTTTCGCTTGGCGTATTTCTGATATTCCGGGTATAAGTTCTGATTTTTGTAAACATAAAATCAACTTTTTAGATAATGTAAAACCCGTTGTCCAAAGACAACGGAGACTTAACCCGAATATGCAAGATGTGGTCAAAAAGGAAATTGTTAAACTCTTGGATGCAGGTATAATTTACCCGATAGCAGATAGCCCCTGGGTTAGTCCGGTCCATTGTGTGCCCAAGAAAGGTGGAATGACTGTGGTATTGAATGAAAAGAACGAATTGGTACCGACAAGAACAGTGACGGGCTGGAGGGTTTGTATCGATTATAGGAGGTTAAATGAGGCGACTCGAAAGGATCATTTTCCATTGCCATTTATGGATCAAATGATAGAAAGGTTGGCGGAAAACGAGTTTTATTGTTTTCTTGATGGTTTCTCGGGTTATTTTCAAATTCCAATTGACCCCGAGGACCAAGAGAAAACAACATTTACTTGTCCTTTCGGCACCTTTGCTTATAGACGGATGCCATTTGGGTTATGTAATGCACCGGGAACATTTCAGAGGTGTATGATGGCGATTTTTCAGAATATGATTGAGAATTCCATGGAGGTTTTTATGGACGATTTTTCGGTTTATGGGAGTTCATTTGATGGTTGTTTAGAAAGTTTAGATAAGATGCTAGCACGGTGTGAAGAAACAAATTTGGTGCTTAATTGGGAAAAATGCCATTTCATGGTGAAGGAAGGAATAGTATTGGGGCACAAAATTTCTAAGGCGGGAATTGAGGTTGATAGAGCAAAGATTGAAGTTATAGCAAAGTTACCACCTCCAACGAACGAGAAATCAGTTAGAAGCTTTCTAGGACACGCGGGGTTTTATAGGCGGTTTATTAAGGATTTTTCAAAGATAACTAGGCCGATGACTCGTTTGTTAGAGAAGGATACAAAGTTCGAATTTTCGGAGGATTGTATGAAGGCATTTGAATTGTTGAAGGAAAGATTAACGAACACACCCATTCTAATCTCGCCAAATTGGGATCTACCCTTTGAGTTGATGTGTGACGCGAGCAATTTTGCGGTAGGGGCGGTATTGGGTCAAAGGATTGAGAAACATTTTAGGCCGATTTATTTTGCAAGCAAGACATTGAACGAAGCTCAGCAAAATTATACCACTACCGAGAAGGAGTTACTAGCTGTTGTGTTCGCGTTCGATAAATTTCGGTCTTATTTGGTATTGAGTAAAACGGTAGTGTTCACGGATCACTCGGCCTTGAAGTTTCTGTTTTCAAAGTTAGATGCGAAGCCGAGATTGATTAGGTGGATCTTACTTTTGCAAGAATTTGATGTGGAGATCCAAGATAAGCGGGGTAGAGAAAATGTGGCTGCGGATCATTTGAGCCGTTTGGAGAATCCGAGTCTTGGAGCTTTGAATGAAGAGGATATTCGAGACACCTTTCCGGATGAAAGGTTGGCATTTGTTGGAAAAGCAGTTGGTGAACGAGGTCCTTGGTACGCCGACATAGCCAATTATTTAGCAGGTGGAGTCGTTAGTAGATTGCTTACTCATCAACAACGGAAAAAGCTATACTCGGATGCCAAGTATTACTTTTGGGAGGAGCCGTTTCTATTTAGAATGTGTGCCGATGGAATGGTGAGAAGGTGTGTTTCTGGAGCCGACACAAGGCGAATTCTCGATGAATGTCACCATGGTCCAACGGGAGGACATTATGGTCCAACCGTGACGGGAAAGAAGGTGTTTGATGCAGGTTTCTATTGGCCTACTATTTTTCAGGAAGCACGCACCTTAGTGAGGACATGTGATTCGTGTCAAAGGCAAGGAACGGTTACAAAACGAGACGAGATGCCGCAACAAAGTATACAAGTGTGCGAAGTGTTTGATATTTGGGGAATTGATTTCATGGGGCCGTTTAAACCGTCAAACAAAAATGTCTACATCTTGGTGGCGGTGGATTATGTATCAAAATGGGTCGAGGCAAAGGCACTACCTACTAATAATGCTAACGTTGTTATTGAATTTTTGCGAAGCTTGTTTTGTAGGTTTGGCATGCCAAAAGCTTTGATAAGTGATCGGGGAACCCATTTTGCAAACGCCCAAATGGAGAAAGTTTTGAAAAGATATGGGGTACAACACCGGTTTTCGACTTCCTACCACCCTCAAACAAGTGGGCAAGTCGAAAATACCAATCGGGCGATTAAACGGATTTTGGAAAAGACGGTCAACAATAATCCGTCTTTATGGTCAAAGAAATTGGATGAAGCATTATGGGCATTTAGGACAGCTTACAAAACTCCGATTGGGACCACCCCGTTCAAGATGCTATATGGGAAAACGTGTCATTTACCCATGGAGATAGAGCATAAGGCATATTGGGCGCTTAAAGAATGTAGCATGGATTTACTAGCTAGTGGCGAAACTAGATTTTTACAACTCCATGAGCTAGACGAGTTAAGATGGAACGCATACGAGAATTCCGCTCTTTATAAGGCAAGAACTAAGATGGTCCATGATTTGAAAATTAGGCGGAAAGAGTTTAAGGAAGGGGACAAGGTGCTTTTGTTTCAATCGAAGTACAAATTTAAAGCACCTAAGTTGAGATCAAAGTGGACGGGTCCGTATTTGGTGAGACGGGTCTTTTCGAGTGGATATGTGGAGTTAGAAACGGATGAGGGCGGATCATTTATTGTTAATGGTCAAAGAGTCAAGCTATATCATGAGGAAGATGAGGAGAACGGTATGACGATGGAGGATGGGTTTTACCCGTTCTAGATTCTCGGCACAACGAGGAGTCAAGCTCATGACTCGAGGAAAAAAACGAGCATTTCCGGATTAAACCCCGGTTTGTTGTATCATTTCTCTTTTAACTTCTCTTATTTTGATTATTTTTACTGACTTTAGTTATTTTAGTAACTTAGGAGTTTTTATAGTATGTTTTAGTATTAGTGTTTAAGTCAATTAGAAGGAAAACATCTCGGATCAAGAGTTGCGCCGCAACTCCTCTGTCTTGCGCCGCAAGTTAGGATACGAAAATAGTGGTAATTTTGGTGTTTATTTAGCTGCGCCGCAACCCATGGTCTTGCCCCGCAAGTCCGGATTCGAGGGTGGTTGATAAATTGCGTGTATACAGTTGCGCCGCAACTAGTTTTCTTGCGCCGCAAGACGTTCATGTGTGGATAAACATCAGTTTCTTATCTTTTAAAAACCCTCACACATATTATTTCTCTCACACAATCTTAGCGCCGCAACAAACACACAAAAACACACACTAATCTCCATCTTCGAATTTTCATCAAATCTTTTCTTAAAAATCAATCAATTCATTCATGAGGAGATCGGTATGTTGTATATTCCTTTTAAATTCTTAATTTTAGTTTTAATTAGGGTTCTTGATGTACAATTAATTTGGGGGAAAGTTTTTAATTAGGGTTCTTTAGTATTAAGATTAGTTAATTAGTAACATAAGTTAATTAGGCCTAATATCGTTTAGTGTTAGGATTTTTAGGTTTAGATTTGGTCTTTTTGGGGTTCCTTGTTGCTGCAGTTTTTGCCCAGAAAACACCCAGTTGCGCCGCAAGAGGGAATAGCTGCGGCGCAAGAAAGAGCCCGAGACAGAATAATAGGATTCTAACAATGTAGTTTTGTTTCGTTGTTGTTGTTGTTTGTTTTTGTAGGGCAAACGTCAAGCTGTTGAGGAGCCAGAGATGGGAGAATCATCCAGAGCACCTCGAGTGACCCACTCATCGGTTCCATCCGCTGAATCCATGCTCATGAGACAAGAAGTGCACCCTTGGCTAAAATGGCCGGGATGCACAGCTGATGAAAAGATCCGGTTTAATAACAATTTGGCCTTGCTTCAGAATAAAGCGGTTCATCCCCCGAAGTTCTTAGATTGGGGTATGCTAGATAACTTGGGAATAACTGCTGAGTTGAATCCGTTTTTGACTACTCAGTTTATAAGCAGGGCAGGGGCGCCACCTTTTGAGGTGGACGTTTGGAGGAGAGCATTTAGTGTCCGGGAGAAAATTTATCGAGAACTCTGTCTCGAATTTTACTCTACTTTGACAGTTGACCCGGTTCCGGATCATAGTCATGAAGTTTATGGTGCCGAGATAATTCAGTTTCGGTTAGGGGGGCGAGCTCATGAGGTCACCCTACCACAGTTTGGGTATTTGGCGGGTTTATTCACGAAAGCTGAATATATGGATAAATCCAATATGCCAAATTATATTTGTGAGGGAAGTTGGGACTGGAATGCAATTCGGGGTAGGAAAGATGAGGTATGGTTTGATTTGTCCGGACATAGGCCTCACGCACGCACCAACAAAGCAAACAATCTGACGGATCCGATACTTAGAGTGCTTGAAAAAGGTATCTCTAATTCATTCTTGCACCGATTTCAGCATCAGGACAAGGTGTATCTTGATGATTTGTGGCTTTTGTTTTTCTTCGCAAAGAGGGACCCGAATCAGTTTGTGAATGCCCCGTGGGCATTGGTTGAGTATATGAGCGATAAAGGGTCAGGACGACAAGCTGCAGGGCCTATGGTTTGTGGCCACTTTATTACGAGGATTGCAAGGAATTTGGGTATTCTAAATCAGGCGGGGATTCAAAGGTGCGGTACACCGGTGGGATGGAAGACGTTTACAATGAATGATTTGCAACGAGCAAATATTGTAACCGCAAACCGAGTGTATGTTGGTCATGTGCAAGAGGAGGAGGGTGACGATGCTGAGGAAGAGTATGAGGAAGAAGCGGGTAATGCAAACGCAGCGGGAGCAGTTCCCCCACAACCTGGGCAGTTTGATTTTAATCCTATGATGCAGGAATTGTATAGGATTGGGCACCGAGTGGATGAGACATATGCGGAGGTTCATCAGCTCAGAACAGAGGTCGAGAGGACCCGCTCAGATTTGCACCAGTTTGGGGATTACACGCAGTACCACATGCAGCGATACCAGCCCATGTGGGATTATATGGCCACTTCCCAGTATCATGTGCAGAATTCCGAGGCAGCAAGTGGGTGGACTGAATACAACCCACCTCCCATGTGGTACCAACCACCACCTACGGATGATGAGTGAAGAAGTTGAAGCCGTTTGTGGGGCTTCTTTGATTGTTGTTGTACTTTTTCTTTTTCAGTTGTGTTTAAGACTGGCATTAAGTTCAGCACGTGCGGAGTAGACTCGGAATTCAGACCTCATCAATCGGAACTCGCACGGTGTTATTTTTTCTTTTCCCTTTTATTTTTCTAATTTTATTTTAATTTCCCTTTTAGTTAGATTTTCTTTTGATGGAACACATTAGGGACAATGTGTTAGTCAAGTATGGGGGGGTGAGTCGGGAAATTAGTTAGTTTTGTCCCCTATAACGTTTATTTTAGTCCCATTTGAGTCATTTAGAGTCTTTCAAAAAAAAAAAAAAAAAAAAAAAAAAAAAAAAAAAAAAACATTACGGTTTGAGTCGGATTTGCTTAGGGACAAGCAAATGCTTAGGTATGGGGGGTTTGATATCGCTCATTTATACGAGTTTTTCATAGCGATATTTGTTATGTTTTGTGTCCTAAACGTAATGGATAGACCCCATATTGCTTATATTTTGTGTAAAGTGTGTTTTGTAGGTTCTCAACTCACCATGTCTTACCGACAAGAAAGAGTTGATTCACCTTGAGGGTACGGCTCTTGGTGTGACACATCAAATCCGTTGATGGTTGCCAGGTTACCCAAAACTGGATGGTTTTCACTTGCCATGGTCCTAGACTGAAAAGTGGCTAATCCAAGGGGGTACGGCTCTTGGTAAAGATTTTATCAAATCCGTTGATAGCTGTAATAGCTTGCTTAAAGCTATAGGGTGTTCAATTCACCGATGCTTCATTGCTAAGAATTGGCGAGTCCAGAAGGGTACGGCTTCTGGTAAAGACATATCAAATCCGTTGACGGCTGTGATGGTTTGCCTAAAATCATCAGGGTACCCCCACTCACCATTGATTCACGTTCTAAGAGTTGGGCTGGGTTCTAGTCTCCTAGGGTGATGCTTATTCCACCAGAAAGACTGGCTAGCCCAAGAGCGAGCAGCTACTTGGTAAAGGCTCATCAAATCTGCTCATGTTGCTGTAAAGATTTGGGACCAAAAGGGGCTAAGCAAAACAAGTCAGGGAAATCAGTACCAGCTTCGAAAGCCGAGTTGCGGCGCAAGACCTAACAGTTGCGGCGCAACTGAAGGTGCTACAGAACATGGTGCTTGCGGAAGCCGAATTGCGGCGCAGCTTCTACCAGTTGCGGCGCAATTGGAGGGGCTACAGATCAATGTACTTTCGGAACACTAGTTGCGGCGCAAGACCTATATGTTGCGGCGCAACAGATGCAGTTACGAAATTGTGTTTTTATTCCTAATTAAGGGGGAAGCTAAAGAGTTAGTGGACATCATGGGACATTATTGCTAGACGTTTTTTGATGTCCCAGGAGGAGTATTTAAGGAACACAACATCCACACAAGATCAGGCATCCATTCATATCATCATACACTCAACATCCATATTACACACATCCATTCTTGAAGATATAATTCAAGAATCATCATCATCAAGCTTTAGCATCATTTTCATTATCATCATAAGTTTCTATTGAACAATTGTTACTTCAAGTTTTTACTTTGTTACTTTGAAGATCATTGGAACCTCTTTCTCAATTTGGTATTCATCTTCTATCATTTTAATAGCAAGATTAAAGTATGTCTTTTACATATTCAATTGTGTTTGTTACAATCATGAGTAGCTAATTTCTTTATACGTTTGCTTGGATTATGTGATGTTTATGTGTTAGATTTTGGGTTGGAAATTCGATTGATTTGTTGAGATTAATTGGGGATCCGTTTGGGTTAATAACTTAATTATCTTGTCAAAATTGTTTATACTCTTGTTTGGTAATCTAAAAACGGGTATTCGAAAGGAATCCGTAATTTTTACTAAAATAGGAACGAATTAATCGGCCTGTCTTTAGTTGATTATAAGTGAATGATATTCGAAAGGAGTCATTAACAACAATTTTCATAAGTAGATATTCACACAAACGCTAGCTACTAAATTAAGAGAAATCGGTTTAGGAGTTAGTAAGCTATTCGAAAGGAAGCTTATAAATTAATTCTCACTTATCAGCTTGAAACTTTATGCACTATTACTTGAGGTGTTAACGGTATTCGAAAGGAATCGTTGCATGGTTAGGTAATTGGAGAAATCCGGTATTCGAAAGGAACTTAGGATTTTACATTAGAAGTTTATCGATATTTTCATACCTAAGGAATAACTCATAGTCATTCACGGTCCAAGCAAGCGTATCTTTTATCCATATTTGAAATCTTGAATATTTTCACTGTTTTTATAAGCAAGTCTTCACTAAGACTAAAACCAATTTGTTACTCGTTACGCATTTTTACTAACTAATATTTCAACTATAAATAGTCCCTGTGTTCGAACCCGATATTTGCTAATACTATTTTACAATTGACAAGGGTACACTGCCCGTGTTATAATCTAGTAAAGGTTAATTTTGGGAAAACTAGATTTTTCGCATCACTAAGGCAAACTTAAAACGCAACTAAAACTAAATCTTAAAATAAGGCAAATAAACTTAAGGTGCGATTAAGGAAAAAGGCGGGAAAAATAAAGCTTAAAATAAAAGGGCAGAAACTTAAAAACTGAAAATAAGCTCTATCCGGAATAAACCTTACTCGGAATATATGGCCTATTCGGAATACTATCCCTATCCGGAATATCAAGTCTATTCGGAATAAGTCTCTATGCGGAATATTGTCACCCTATTCGGAATGTGAGCCTTACTCGGAATGAATTTCTATTCGGAAAATCCAGAGCTATTCGGAAAGATTTCCTATTCGGAAAATCACCCTGTTCGGAAAGATTTCTTATTCGGAAAATCCCACCTATTCGGAATGTTTTCTTATTCGGAAAATCCCTCCTATTCGGAATGTTTTCTTATTCGGAAAATCCCTCCTATTCGGAATGTTGGGGTTATGCGGAATATTCTTGCTATGCTGAAAACCCTCCCTATTCGGAATAATGGATATTCCGAATAGCAATCTCTGCTAAACCCTTAATTCGGAATAAAGAAGATCAGATCCAGGGAAGGGGATTGCAGCGAAGAACACGGGACAAAGAATACATACGGATCTAATTAAATCTAAAGCAAATCAACCAAAAGATTAAATCAAACAAGTAAATAAACGACTATAAATGATAAACAATCAATCCAAAACAATAAAATTAACAAGATAATCAAAACCCACTTAAATAAATCAACAAAAATTAAGAACATGAACATAAACAAATCAACACAAAGATTAAAGAAAGGTAGAATGAGATTAACAAGATAAAGATAAAGATTAACAAGAATTAAAAGAAAAACTTACTTGGAATTAAATGGTAATTAAGTGCAAGGCAAGGTAATTAAATTTGACAAGTATTTAAATTGACAAGGTAATTAGAGGTGCAAGGTAATTAAATGGTGGAAGACTAATTGTCACACTTAGCCAACAAGAAATAAACTTAGCTAGTCCTAATCTATATATAGGGGAGGATTAGGAAGCTTCCTCCCCTCTTTCCTTTTCTCTTAATTACAAGATTAGGTCCTTCCTTCTTTAATCTTCATTAATTGCGTCATTATTCCTTTTCTTCTAATCTTCTTTAAACTTGGACTATAATGACTTGTGGCTTGGGATTTCTTTTGAATTCTTCAGCTTTTGATAAACTTCCGTCTTTTGACTTTTTCTTCGATAAATCTTCAGAATTGGTCGTGGACTTCCGTTTCTTTTCCACTCTTGATTTCTCGACTTCGTCTTTCATCTTTTTCTTCAATAAAAGTCCATAAATGCCCGTGAATGTCCGTGTTTTCTCCACTTTTCACCTTTTCGTCCTAAAACACAACAAAAACACAAACCACGCATAATTCCGACATAAAAGACATAAAATACACGTTTCGGTCCGGTTATTATTGTAATTAAGTGGTAGAAAAGATGGGTGTTAACACACCTATCAAATCCCCTACACTTGACCATTGCAATGTCCTCATGCAATGCATTAGTTACAAAGCAAGATTACACTTTCATCATAATCAATCCACGTTGGCCTTTATTAAAGAGATAGAAAATTAAAAACATACAAAATAAAGAAATCAAAAGCATACCTTGGGTTTTGGAATTGTCGTGAATAATCATCATCCTCAAGTTTTCACTTTCTCCAAACCAAGCTTAAAAACGAGATCATTGTTATTATAAGTTAGTAAACTATCACGAACTCATGTGGGCCAATTACTCACTTAGACTCCCTTATTCCTGGGGGTATCTCTTATATTTTATTATTGTCTTGAATGATAACGAGGATGCATTTTTGACTTATTTCAATAGTTATTAAGTCTGAAAATAAAGTGAACGATTTAATCAATAGTTAGCTAAAGGACCAAGTCTTTTAAAACTGCTTCTCGGGACCTCATAAAGTTCATATCTTGGCATAACTCGCTTCGCGATTTGAGACCTTTCTCGGACCGATATTTGGCAGCGACTTCATACTTCAAATCTTGAGAGACGTTCATGAAATAATGGTCTTCTCTTCATAATTGGAATTTCTTCACTTGAACTTTTTGAGAGATTCATACTTGGACCATGACTTCTTCATTTTTCTCCAATCTTTATTTTGGACTTTGATATACAACGATCCGCCTCCTTTTATGACTTGGATCTATTTATCCTCATACCTTGTTAAGGTCTTTTCGGAAACACTTCTCCATGACTTTTGGGGAGTATTTGCTTTTCGTCGTGTGTCTCGATCCTTCATACTGATTTTCGATAAATGATTCTTCACATCACTTTGGATCTTTAGCAACAAAATATAGCCCTCATGCCTTGTTAGGGCCTTTTCGGACTCGCCAATCTTCGCGTCCCGCTTCAATAAGTTATGCCTTGGCTATGAACTCTAATCCATACCGAGCAACTTTTAAACGATCTGGGGCTAGAAGCTAAGTAACCTTTCAAATCGTACAACCTTATTTATTAGTAGATAAATTTATTAGCAAGCGATGGGAGAATAGGCTTATAATTAACTCACATAAATTCACGAAAGAATACCGAACTTATAATTGGCTCTATCATCTCTCGTTCTCCACAGTTTAAAATCTCAAGTAATGAGACTCGTGGATACTTAGCCTATTAAATCAAAGTTTTGGGCTTTCGAGTCGCCTATAGGATCTTGCAAATTCTTAGACTCTTTCAAGTTTAGAAATCGCATCTTAAAGTTCCCTTGATAAACGACTCTCTAGGATCAATTATAGGAACTTGCGAAAAGTGTGTTGTTCTTAACCCGTGAGAGTTAAGACTTTCGCGTTTTATAGCTCCCTATATAAAAGCCTAGCAAAACTTGACTTAAACACGTTAAGGATACTAGCTAGAGTAAACTCGGATTGAGTCAAAAGATTCACAACGTTTGAAAATTAAAACCACTTTATTAACATTTATTCAAATAAGGAAAGAAAATAACTATACAAAGGTAAAAACTAATAGGCCAAAATAGATCAAAAATTTTGAAAAATGTCGAAAAATTGATTTTCCGGTTAAAATGAGGACAAATACAAGGAAAAGACCACTTAACTTCGATAGAAGTCCCCCCTACACTTAAGATAAACATTGTCCTCAATGTTTAAGCATATGGGAGTAAACTCCCCTACACTTAGGACATTGTGCACGTTGTTTAAATCTTGCTAAGGAAAAGACAACTAAAGAGATTCCTATTTTAATATTGAGAAAATATAAAATAGTGAATCGAAAAGAGTTTAGGATAGAACCGGGAAGAAGTAGAACACGGAATCACGGGTCGTCAAGAATCATCAAGAGTGGATCATTGAAGCTCGAATCCCTGATTAAGAAGTGAGGAGAGGAAAACAAACCAAAGGGCCTGATGAGACTGCTTTTATACATAGTCTCATCGTCCAAATCGGGCTTAAAATGCATTAAATATCATCAAAATACCCAAATATATGCTTGTGTTTGTTGCTTGTGTATTTTAGGTACGGATATTGAGAAAATGACAAAAGATCACAAGAATCAGATCAAAAACGAACACGGGAAACGAAGCCGCACGATGAACAAAGCCCTAATGAAGGATTTTCCAAAGAAAACCCTTGAAGATTTGAAGAATCATGAAGATTGGTCCTCCAAGTTTGAAGAATTGACACTTTATACCCTTGTATCTTCAAAATTACAAGTTTGGTCCCTAAAGTTTGTCAAAATTACTAAAAGGACCCTTAACTTTAAAGAATTGGCAAATTTAGTCCCTCAACAAAACTAAATTGTCAATAATGGTCCTCCAAGAAGTCAACAAACAAGTCAAAGCCTTAAAGTTTGAAGACATTACAAGATCAGTCCTTGAAGAATCCAAAAATTACATTTCAAGTCCTTGTGATAAACTTTGAAAAGTGTTTGTGCCATTTTTGACAATTGGCCAAAGTTATTTACAAAGAGAATGGAAGGAGAATGACTTGTGAATTCTGTGAACAATTTTCAGAAGATGAGGGGGAATTACTGTCAAAAATGCAAGATATACAATCCTATCCTAGCTTGACACGTCACCACTTCCACTCACATCTTAATCATATTATTAAAATGTTTAAACACACTTAATAAAACATTTTTTGGGGCGGGAATCATATACTGCTCAGATTAACCATTCCCAAAACTTGCCAGATTAACCCAAGAACCCTAATCTCAAAAACCTTAATTGCTTGGTAATTGAGCCCCATAATCTCCAGAAAAGAGATTACACATCTCTTAACCATAATCCCACCAAAACCCCCCTTTCACCATCAACCCATGTGACAATCCCCACCTCCCCTGACCCACAAGAACACAAGAAAACAAATGGATGCAGAGAATCAACGACTTGAAGGAGTTGCTTAGTGCCCACATCAAATCCAACGATTAAGATCAATCCATCACAGCTCAGCAATCACATGAAGATGTTGGACGAATTCAAAAATAAGGATATGCTTAAATTGATCCGAATCTTCATGAGGGTATTTCTGGATTTTCAGTCATCTAGGGTTAGCATTTTTTTTACTTTCTAGAATCTCTTGTAAACCCTATATAAAGGGTACTAGGATTAGCTTTATAGTTGTTCTTGTTTTTCCTGTGTTCACAACCTTGTAAACCCTTTTTCTAATGAATGAAAATGAGTTAAGTGTTTGGTGAAGAAAACAAGTTCCATCTTTCAATTTCTGTTCTAGTTATTATTATTATTTTGTTCATGTTCTAAGTGGTTCGAGTGTTGGTTCATTACTTTAAGATTTAATTTACCTTTTAAATTTGTGGGAAGTTAAGTGTATTCATAGCACCTTCTAGCTAAGGTGGATTGAGCACTTTGATTGGCGAAGTTTTTCTTGTACTTTCGGATCAAACCAGGTTTTTTTGTGAAAAGAAAGAAACCTAGTTTTAGTTATTCTGCTAAGAGTTTGGTTTAAAACACCTTGCTGTCCATATTTCTTCTATTGGTCATGGCTTCCTGATTTCTGAATATCATGGAGCATGATTGACAAAAGGAGGTAGCAAGGTTGTGGGAACCATCTTGTCACATAAGCTAAATAATTTTGTCACCAAAAAAAAAAAGAAGATTCGGTCGAGTTACTATTGTATTGTTCAAAGTTTGCTAAATCTTAGCAGGAGTGGAAGCTTGTACTCGTTTTCGCATAGTACATAAGCTCAAACACCCGAGAGCGTGGATGTACGTTCTTGCCGTACGTTTTCCCTCTCTTTCTTATTTTTCGTTAATCTGCCATGGTTATATGACTGAAATTGGGGTTGTGTTAGGGACTTTGTGATTGTCCTTTGATATTTTTAGTTTGCTGATTAGTTTTGAACTGATTTCATGTTTTGGTTGTTATGATTTTATAGTATATTATCATCTCTCGTGTTAACTAAATTGTCTGTCATTGTTATTGCTGCTGGTGCTACTTTGAGGGTTTATTTTAGATATCTGCTTAAGATAGAAATTTTTAAGTCATTAGTTTTTGTGATAACAAATTCTTGTTCGTTGCTTGCTTATATAGTATTGCCACTTGGTTTAAATCAATATGTTTACGCCTAAGCTTGATTAGTTAGTTGAGGACTTGTAGGTTTAGTATTATTACGACTCGCTTGCTGAAAAAGAAAAAGTAGCTCTGCTTGTGGTACTAATTGTGGTCATTGCTGCTCAAAAGCGGTTATCACAGCCTATTGTATGCTAGTAAAATTAGCAGGGTCATTAACTGAGGTAGAATCATTCTCGTTTGCTTTGCGTGTCAGAACCTTGCACTTCATTGTCATAACAGCATTCCAAAGTAAAATTTAGAAGTGTATGATCACTGTATGTGTTTGCTTGATCTTGACGGGTGCATATAATCAGTGATTGAGGTTTAGTAGCTATTGTACTCTTGTTTGGTAATTGGTTTAAGTGACTGAGTAACCAAGTACTGCATTGAAACCAAAAAGAAAAGAATTAACAAAAGGGCATGGCGTTGAGTTTCCGATTCATCAGATAAGAGGATAGGGTCTGCTTATAGTTTCATTCACCAACTGCACATTCTTATCGGATTATTGTTTGCTAATTGGTACTCTCGATGTGCATACATTGATATTCTTGGTGATTATTGGTTTGCATTCTATGCTTTGTACTGTGTTGTTTATTCAGTTTGACTCCTCACTTGCAAAACGCAAGTGAGGGTGCCCTTTGTTCCATAATACGCTATCAGCATAACCAAAGTAACAAGCATAAGCGTGGGACTTACTTCATAGGGTCTTAGGCAGTTTTGTGGGGTCTAGGAGTTGTTTATAACCTGTGAACCAAAGGTTGAAAAGGAAGTATATAAACTAAGAACAAAAGAAAAGAGTAACTGCATAATCTGGTTGTTTAGAGCGTGGAATTGAGGCTGAAATTGAGTATTATTGATCTTGTGTTTGTATTTGAAAGCTACCAGATCAGTGTAACAAGTGTTAAAAAGAAAAAAAATATTCAAAAATTTTGGCGTGGCCAGGAATCGAACCTGCGCCACCACTGCCAAAGCACACACACTCTACCGCTCGCCCTTGGGACTTTTACTGATAAAGTCTCAAGGTATTACCCATATAACACCTTTTTCATTTTGGTATTTAAAAAATAAGCCGTAGCTTATTTGAGCTTTTACAGCTTATTGGTTAAGAGTTTTTGCTCCCACTTATTTTTCTAGGGTTTATATTATAGCTTAGGATTTTTCTGGATAAAATTTTGATTTTTCCTTTTCTTTATTTATTTTTTATTCATTTTTTGTTACCCGTATTTTATTAAATAGTTTAAAAATAGTAAAAAGTGGTTTTAATTTTTAGAAAAATAATTTTTAAGTTTTAATCTAATAACTTGAGGTTTACATCTAGTTAGATTTTCAAAAATTTTAATTTTTAATTTTATTTGATTTTACGTTTTTTATTAAAATTTAAAAATTAATATAAAATTAATTAAGAGGTTTTAGGAACTTTAATTTTCATTTTTCTCTTAGTTATATTATTCTAGGTTTTTAGAAATTTTTTATAATTTATTTTATAAACTTTTATTTTTTTGTATTATTTTAATATTATTTTATTGGTAAAAATAGAAAGTTTGTTTTTTCTAGTTTTTTCATTTTTCCTAGGTTAAGGACATTAAATTAGGAGTTTTGTCACTTTCAAAATATTTTTTAGACTTTTCATTTAATTTCTAGAATTAATTTAAGATTCAATACATTTTAATAGTTTTTAAGTGTTTAAAAATAGTTTAATTTGGTTTTAAAATTTTTAAAAATAGTTTTTAGCTTAATTAGGATATTTTTGAGGTTTACAAACTATAAAATCTTGTTTAGGGCTTTTTAATAATTAAAAGTGATTTTTAGGGCTTTAATTAGCATTAAAAAGTCATTATTTAATTAATTAAAAGGTTTTAGCAAGTTTGGATTTTTTGTAAACTCTTAGAATATTATTGGGGATTTTTAGGAATTTTTAGGAATTTTTAGGAATTTTTAGGAATTTTTAGGTTAAAATTTTAATTTTGGCACTATTTACGGTTTTACGTTTACGCCTTTTTCGTCGTAGTTTAATTCATTTTCGTGACCGTCTTTCTCTTCTAATCCCATTTCTTTCTCAATCAATATAATCACAAACATTAATCAACTCTTAACACAACGCACTTGCCTCCTTGAGAACGATACCCACACAAAGGGTCATAACTTGTGGTTTTCCTAAATCACTCGTTAATACTTACCGCTTTTACGCTCTTTTTCCTAAAAGACGTAATTTTATAACCATCAGGGCCCCCCCTACACTTATGGTAAAGAAAGCGAAAAGATAGATGCATGGGTTGCCTCCCAAGAAGCGCTTGATTTTTGTTAACCGAGTCGTGAGCCTGACTCGACCTTGATTATCAACGGAAGAAGCATGAAACATATCCACCAGGATCAAAGACATAGTTTTCATCCATCAATAAGCACGAGCTTAAGGCGAACAAGGCAAGCCAAAGAAGAAGTGGCAGGGTTCCCTTAAGCAGCGATGGAGCACGGTGGAAGCAAGTAGGAAGCGGTGCAAGCATGTCTTCAAAATTTCCAAAGATTTTTCCTTTTATTTCATCAGGTGGATACTGAGATGGCTTAAAGACTTCAATACCAGGGTCGAACACCGTTTCCTTTAAGGGAAAATAGCACTCAGGCTCAGCCGCGTGTGAACAAGATCCGCAAAGAAGCACAACCTCGTCCTCAGAAGGAGGACAAAGAGGTGTCAAATCATATGTGCAACGGACTTTGGTGTCGACCGGTTTCTTCTCCTTTGACAGAATGCTCTTCAAATCCAAAGTAGGATCAAGACGATAATTTTCAAAGTCATAAGGAGGGGCATCACTCTCATGAGGGAAGTAAGTGTTGAGAAATTCAGAGAAGTCTTCCTCAAATGAGTAATCGTCCAAAGTAGGATCGAGTGATGTCGGAGGATCTTCATCATGTGAAGAATCGCTCGAAAGAGTATCAGCCTCATCAAAATCATCGAAAGTGGGCAGTTCGGGATACTCAGATGTACAATCAAAATCATCCGAATCTGAGCTAGAATCATTATCATCATAAGCATCGAAGATCGGTGGCGAATCATAAATGGGAGAAGGTTCCAAAGTGGAGCGAGAATCATCCACATCATCTTCAAAGAGTGGATTATCAGTGGAAGAATCGAATAGAGGATTGTCATAGACGGTAAAGTCATCGAGCACATTTATCATATTCACTGATTCTCGGCTTCCAAAGGATTTGCCTGTAAGCTTCCCCATTTTAAAAACTTTTGAATCATCCCCGACTCGTAAGATTAACTCACCTTCGGCCACATCTACTAAAGCACGTCCGGTTCTCAAGAATGGCCGACCAAGTATTAAAGGAATACGAGGGTCCATTTCATAATCAACTACGACAAAATCGACCGGGAAAGTAAATGTGCCAACTTTGATGAACACGTCTTCGGCTATACCAACGGGGTAAGCGAGAGTGCGATTTGCAAGTTCGAGAGTCATCTTTGTTGGAATGAGGTCGGGTAATGATAGTGTTTTCCAAACACTCAAAGGCATCAAATTTATACTAGCCCCGAGATCAGCAAGGGCAGTAAATTCTTCAGTTTTGTTGAACACGCAAGGCAACACAAAACGACCGGGATCTCCAAGCTTTTCCGGTAATTCTTTAAGAATAACTGCTGAGAAGTTTTCATTTAAGCGTGTGTTGGCGAGTTCAATCAGTTTCTCCTTCTTGCTAAGCAATTCCTTGAATGCTTTGACAAATTTCGGCATGTGGCAAAGTGCTTCAACAAGGCTAATGTTGATGGTCATTTTAGATAGCATATCCACATATTTCGATACTTGACAGTCATTCTTGGTTAGATCATTGGTCTTGCCTATGCGAGAAGGGTATGGGATTCTAGGTTGATAAGGGGAAGGGGAAGGTGTAGTTGGTAAAGGTTGGGATGTTGAAGGGTCCTTCCGAGATACATCGTCATGACGAGGCGGAGACGGTAATGGTGCACTAATACTAGGTGTAGGAGGAGTAGGGATACATGGTGGTGGAGGAGGTGTAGATGATGGTGGTGGGATAGGTGGACCGACAATGGTGATTCCACTACGCGTAGTTATAGCACTCACATTAGCTCGCGGATTGGTGACGGTGTTTGAAGGTAGAGAACCCGAAGAAGAAGGTTGAGCTTCGGGCAAGAAACTAGCCAATAGATTCTTTAATTCAGTCGTTTGAGTGCTGAAGGAAGATTGGATATTATCACGAACCTCGGTTCTAATGTCATTTCCTTGCTTCAAGATATCTCCTTTCAAATTGATTATTTGGCTTTGTAGATTCTTGATTTGCTCACCTTGAGTTCTCATGATGGCATCAACATCGGTGTTTATGGGTGGGTGTTGTTGGGTGGTTGGTTGATAAGGGTTAGAAGCTCTTGGTGGGATTTGGTTGCTTCTATTGTAGTTGTTGGCGGGGTTTTGGTTTTGAGGAGAAAAACCGGGTGAAAGGTAATTGTTGGAACGGTAACTCAGCAGATTTCTATCCCCTTGTTGTCTAGCTTGGTAATTTTCCGGTGAATAATTACCGTAAGCTGCATACACATTTTCCGGATTTCCTTGTGTCGAAGGACAATCGGTGTATGAGTGAGGACCGCCACATGTTTCACAAGGATTAGCAACCGCTTTAACTTGTTGTTGTTGTTGGTTTGAAGCGAGAAGCGTAATACTTTTGCTCATTTCAGCCATCATGCGGGTGAGTTCGGTCATCTCAGGGTTTGCCGAGGTAGAAGAAACATTGACTCTCGGGTTGTTCCTTGAAGAAGCAGAGGAATCCCAGTTTTTGTGGTGAGTAGTCATGTTCTCTATTAGCTCTCTACACTCCTCGGGTCTCCTTTTCATGAATGTGCCACCGGCGGCTGCATTGATCGTATCACGATCTCGAAAAGTCAATCCGTTGTAGAAAGTATCAATCAATGTGACGGGAAGCATGTTGTGGTTTGGACAACGGTCGATCAAGACACTATATCTCTCCCAAGCGTCAAAAAGAGATTCATCAGGGTCTTGCATGAAACCGCTGATCTGATTGCGAAGGCTTGTGACCATGGATGGTGGAAAGTAGCGCGATAGAAAGCGTTGAGTCATGTCATCCCAAGTGTGAATAGAATTCTTCGGGAGACGATCAGACCATTTCTCGGCATGATGCGATAAAGTATGTGGGAAGAGTTGTAGGCGAAGTACATCCATTGTGGCACCAGGCAACTTCATGCTTTGGGTGATTGTAATGAACTTGTCGAGGTGTTTGTTGGCATCATCATCAGGCAATCCTCTAAATGGGTTTGTTTGTACTTGCTGAATCATGTGGTGCTTCAACGAAAACTCAGGAGCGTTGATTTGCATCGGCGCAATCGGTCCTCCTCGTCCAAACATTGTTGGTTGACAAAGTTCCTCCATGGTCCGAAGATCAGGCTGTGGAAGAACATTGTTGTTATTATTATTATTATTGAGGTGTGGTGGAATGTTGTTGTTGTTAACACCTGCCATATCTAAATCTTCTTGAGGCTCGGGCTCTTGATAATTAGAAGATCTAGTACGCATACACCTGAAAATGCAAAAGAAAACAAAACCAAACACAAAGACAATATATACACAATAAAGATAAAATCTTTTTGAATTTTTGAAATTTTTAATTTTTATGGTTTTTTATCAATTTTTTATTTTTATGTTTTTTTTTAATATTTTAGACAAGAAAAATAACGTTCACAAGTGAACGGATCCCAAAAAGCAACGCGTCTTTCACAGAAAACCGTTAATCTTTACGAAAAGAGCCGGCAGCGGCGCCATTTTAATACTGGATTTTAACCCCCCGTATAAAAATTTAAAGTTCGTTGTGTTGGTCTAATCGAATTAAAAACCGGTTTAAGTGTGACTCAGCTGTCTTTGGTGAAACAAAAATGTGTCGTTGTAGTGTTTGAAATAAAAGGTGCAGAACAAATAAAGTAAAAGTGCAATTAAAAGTAAATCTAAATCTAATTTAAAGTAAATGGTGCAAGTAATTAAAAGCTTGACGGAAATTAAAGGGGCACTAAAAGTAAATAACGCAAACTTAAATCTAACTAAGGCAAACTTAAAACGCAACTAAAACTAAATCTTAAACTAAGGCAAATAAACTTAAGGTGCGATTAAGGAAAAAGGCGGGAAAAATAAAGCTTAAAATAAAAGGACAGAAACTTAAAAACTGAAAATAAGCTCTATCCGGAATAAACCCTACTCGGAATATATGGCCTATTCGGAATACTATCCCTATCCGGAATATCAAGTCTATTCGGAATAAGTCCCTATGCGGAATATTGTCACCCTATTCGGAATGTAAGCCTTACTCGGAATAAATTTCTATTCGGAAAATCCAGACCTATTCGGAAAGATTTCCGATTCGGAAAATCACCCTGTTCGGAAAGATTTCTTATTCGGAAAATCCCACCTATTCGGAATGTTTTCTTATTCGGAAAATCCCTCCTATTCGGAATGTTTTCTTATTCGGAAAATCCCTCTTATTCGGAATGTTGGGGTTATGCGGAATATTCTTGCTATGCTGAAAACCCTCCCTATTCGGAATAATGGATATTCTGAATAGCAATCTCTGCTAAACCCTTAATTCGGAATAAAGAAGATCAGATCCTGGGAAGGGGATTGCAGCGAAGAACACGGGACAAAGAATACATACGGATCTAATTAAATCTAAAGCAAATCAACCAAAAGATTAAATCAAACAAGTAAATAAACGACTATAAATGATAAACAATCAATCCAAAACAATAAAATTAACAAGATAATCAAAACCCACTTAAATAAATCAACAAAAATTAAGAACATGAACATAAACAAATCAACACAAAGATTAAAGAAAGGTAGAATGAGATTAACAAGATAAAGATAAAGATTAACAAGAATTAAAAGAAAAACTTACTTGGAATTAAATGGTAATTAAGTGCAAGGCAAGGTAATTAAATTTGACAAGTATTTAAATTGACAAGGTAATTAGAGGTGCAAGGTAATTAAATGGTGGAAGACTAATTGTCACACTTAGCCAACAAGAAATAAACTTAGCTAGTCCTAATCTATATATAGGGGAGGATTAGGAAGCTTCCTCCCCTCTTTCCTTTTCTCTTAATTACAAGATTAGGTCCTTCCTTCTTTAATCTTCATTAATTGCGTCATTAGTCCTTTTCTTCTAATCTTCTTTAAACTTGGACTATAATGACTTGTGGCTTGGGATTTCTTTTGAATTCTTCGGCTTTTGATAAACTTCCGTCTTTTGACTTTTTCTTCGATAAATCTTCAGAATTGGTCGTGGACTTCCGTTTCTTTTCCACTCTTGATTTCTCGACTTCGTCTTTCATCTTTTTCTTCAATAAAAGTCCGTAAACGCCCGTGAATGTCCGTGTTTTCTCCACTTTTCACCTTTTCGTCCTAAAACACAACAAAAACACAAACCACGCATAATTCCGACATAAAAGACATAAAATACACGTTTCGGTCCGGTTATTATTGTAATTAAGTGGTAGAAAAGATGGGTGTTAACACACCTATCAATTACATCTGTTTGGTGGAGTTTGCATACAACAACAGTTGACACGCAAGTATCAAGTGTGCACCTTTCGAGATGTTGTATGGCAGGAAGTGTCGCGCCCCAATCTGCTGGGATCAGGTTGGTGAGCGAACACTTGAAGGACCAGAAATCATAGAGTTGACTAATGAGAAGGTCGCAGTAGCTAAGCAGAAACTGCAAGAAGCACGGTCACGTCAGAAGAGTTATGCAAACAAGCATCGTAGGGACTTACATTTTAACGTAGGAGATCACGTTTTCCTTAAGGTTTCGCCGGCACGTGGTGTTAGACGTTTTGGAATCAAAGGGAAGCTCAGTCCTCGATTCATCGGACCGTTTGATATCATTGAACGAGTCGGTGAAGTATCTTACCGTTTAGCGTTACCTCCGCAGCTTTCTCATGTTCACAATGTTTTCCATGTGTCCTTACTCAGAGGGTACCAGTATCATCCCCTTCACATGGTTCAGTACCCAATGGAACAGATTCGTGAAGATCTCACTTTCATAGAAGAACCCGAACGAGTTCTTGACAGACAAGAACGAGTCATGAGAAGGAAGACGATTCCATTCGTCAAAATCCTTTCGAGGGATCATACCAAGCGGGAAGCCACTTGGGAAACAAAGGAGTCTATCCGGGCTTCTTACCCTCATTTCATATTTTGAATTCGGGTATGTTCTTCTTTTCCAGTTTACTTTATCTATAATTCGGGGACGAATTATTCTTTTTAGGGGGAAGAGTTGTAAAACCCGCATGCTTTTACCATGAATAGTACCCTTATGATAGTACGTACATGATTAGAACTTTCCTTTTATAACATGTTTACGTTTCACGAACAAGGATTACAAGTATTACGTACGTGTTATAACATGATAAGTATTTATTACGTATTAACACACGATAATTATTTTAATAATAATTATAATCGCGAACATACGAACATGAAATCATGAACGTAAATTAATCACGAGCTAATATTACGTATGTATGTATATTTATTACGATCACGAATAAATATATTAAGTCACGAACGATAACTAATTAAATCACGTAAAACACGAACACGAGAACACACTTATTATTTAGACACAGAAAATGTTCGGGTTACCCCCATGTGGGCCCCTTACCCGCGGACACAACAAGACCAAAGGGCCAAGCCATTAATTTTTACTAAACTAGAATTTGGGAGAAAGTTATTTTCATAATAACAAAAATAGTGAAAACAAGAAAACCCTAAAAATCTTTTCTCCTTTCTCCTTGTTCTTGGCCGCCGGATATACACACACCAAAGGGGTGTTTTGGTTGATTATTGGTGTTCGATTATTGCAAGGATTGTTAGTGTGTTCATCCTTCTTATTTCACCTGATCGGTATAAACTCTAAACGTCTTTTCTTTATGTTTTTGATTTTATAAATCACATGAAATCATGAATGTTTTTAATAACAAATTAAAAACAAGTAAAACATGTTATTTAATCATGGGGTAAATTAAATAAATGGTTAAGGGGTGTTTGTTTGTTGGCCGACGCATAACCGAGCCCCAAAGGGGGTCTCGGCTTGGGTTTTATTCGCACCACCGAGACCTCAAGGTCTCGGTTTGGTGTCTTGTTGTCTCGGCAGCAGCAAGAAAGGGAGACCCCGACCTCGGTCGGGGCATGATGGTGCTCAGGTAGGCCACGGCAGCAAGGGGACACCGGCTAGCCGGTGGGAAACCTTGGCTAGCCGGCGGCTAGGTTGACCAAGGGTGTATTGGGTCCGGTTCACGGGTTAAAACACGGGTCCGGTTCACACATGTTTAGAATAAAACACGGTCCGGTTCATGAGTTATTTTTACAAGGTTAAATATTTTTACAAGTTATATTTTTTACAAGACTTAAGTTAAATTAAATTAATTAAAAACATGAACATGATTAATTTAATTTACATGACTTAGGTTATTAATTTTATTATTAATACATGAATTTTAACCTAAGTATTTTTCCATTTAATTAGACTATATAATTAATTAATTATTAAAATCATGACCTATAATTAATTAATTTACATGACTTAGGTTATACTATTAATAGATAATAATACATGTATTAACCTAAGTATTTATTTTTACCTTTATTTAATTAAATCATGTTATATTTAATTAAATACTTTAACCTATAGTTTATTTAATTCACATGAAATAATTAATAAACTATACTATTAATTACATGACTTAGAATATTAATCAGTATACAATTAAGCTCATATAATTAGCTTAATTATCCAGCTTATATCTAATTATGGAAACTTTCTATTTTTAGAAACTTATTTAATTAAGGAAGATAATCTATTTATGGAAACTTTCTATTTCTAAAAACTTATCTATTTTAAGCAGTAAATCTATTTTTGGAAACTTTCTATTTTTGGAAACTTTCAATTTTGGAAACTTTCTATTTTTGAAAACTTTCTATTTTTGGTAACTTTCTATTTTGGAAACTTTCTATTTTAGGAAACCTACTATTTTTAGAAAGTTACTTATTATTACACAACAAGTATAATAATACATGAAATACAAGTAATACTTAATCAGAATAGACAGAATATATGATAAACACAGTATAAAGCTTAAATCAGTAAAACATGACATGAACATATAAAACAAGCTAAGACATGATATAAAACCAGTACGTACTCAGTAATCAGATACTTATACACGTATGTATTTATGTAGCATTAGTGATACCGAAGTAGGACTCTCTTCCGTTCGTCTTCTTCGTTCACTGAACACAAGGTACGGATTCTCCGTCCTTTCAGTATGGACATTCTTCCTTATTAGGATTTCCCGTATGCAGCCAACTGTTTTCCCCAGTATATGTTTTATATGTTTGGAATTGCTTATGTTTAAATTAGAATACCTAAAGCCATATACATGCATGACCAATTTCACCTAGTTATGGAGGTACCATAACCATAACACTGGAGGCACCAGTGTTATGACTTCACCACGGAGGAGTGATAGCTCGTGGCGTCCCTTTCAGCTTTTGGTCATATTATTATTAACAGGTGGGGCGTATGGGTGCATCCTAGTTTACATGTTTTCAGCAGATTATTCAGTGTGAATGTGGTGTGTGCCTTGCATCCTTCACAAGGAGTTGATCCCTCCTACCCAAAACCAATATATTAAATTAGAGGCAGCCCCTCTAATTTGCATGACGAGGTCACCCCTCCAAGTATTCATGCACGTTGATATTTCATGACCTATATTGGCTAATGGTAAATATGGTAAACAATTTTTACAAGATAAACATAAGGCTTTTCAAACTATAAAACCAGTTTTACTAAGATATAACCAGGTTATCCAGGACTTAGTCTTTTCCGCTGCTTCATGTTTATATGCTTATATTATCCATGCTATACTTGTATATCCGTGCACTGAGCGTATTGCTCAGCCGTTTTCCTTTTCATGTTCCCAAAACGGCATGTACTCAGGGACGCTCGTAGACTTTAAGCGTATGTGCATATGGATTGAAAGCTTCCTAGCCTTCTTTACTTTATGCATTTCTTTATACTTTGATACTCATTTCCATGGTCCTTTCATTTACAGTACTTATGTTTGTGTGTGATGAGTTCTACTTTTGGGGTACCGATGTTTGATTCCGGTATTTCCTTTATGGTCATGTAATGTTTAGACATTTATCCTTGTATGCTTTGATGACACGCCATAATCACGCGTGACATTCCATTTATCAAAATGGGGCGTTACATATGCATTGCACAATGAGAAACATGGACTCCCGGGAATGCTCGGGAGTATCGATTTCATGCACTGGGATTGAAGAAATTGTCCCAAGGCTTTACATGCTCAATTCAAAAGACGGGATCAAAAATATCCAACTCTTATTTTAGAAGCAGTGGCGGATTAACAGTTGACATTCTGGCATGCATACTTTGGTGTTCATGTGGCAAACAATGATCTAAGTGTCTTACATGGTTCACCTTTATTTGATGATGAGTTAGCCGATAGAGTTCTAGATTCTCCGTTTGAGGTAAACGGAAAAACATATAAAAAAATGTTATTATTTTGCTCACGGTATTTATCCTGAGTGGTCTACTTTTGTGAAAACATTTTCGGCTTCAAGGGATGAAAGAACATTGCGGTTTAAAAGGGTTCAAGAAGGTGCTAGAAAAGATATCGAACGCGCTTTCGGTGTCTTACAAGGTCGTTGGGGAATTATACGACAACCCGCTCGTGCTTATGAAATTAACCACTTGAAACTAATCATGTATTGTTGTATCATGTTTCATAACATGATATTGGAAGAGGAAGGATTCACATTGAATCATAGAGATGTTTATGTTGATCCTCAACGGAATATTGTTCGAAGTTGGGTTGAAAGATGTGAAATACATGAGAGGAAAACAAAAGAAATTCGAGACCGAATAGTGCACAATGAGCTTCGAGCTGAGCTTGTGGAGCATTTGAGCCGTAATATTAAATTGTTATGTTTTTTTATTGTAATGTTTTTTTATTTGTAATGTTTTTTTGTTGTAACATTTTTTTTATGTAATGTTTATTTTAATTTAAGGAATTTTTATTTAAGTTATTTTATGTTTAAAAAAAATTAATTATTTTCATTGCCACCAATTTTTCTTGTGGCAACTGTTACCCCTGAAATATGATAAAGCCCCAAAATCATACGTGACGGCTTTGACACGAATCTGGTGTCAACAGCTTCCAGCACTCTTACTATGTGGCTATTACTTCTTTCTTTCATAATTATAATCTATCGATACACGCAGTTTAATAAGACATTATTTTTTAGTTTTTTCTTTTACGACACAATGACAATTTTAATCTTAACCAATTAATTTACAACATTTTTACTATTTGTAATAAGACGTTCAAGTAAAGGTGATATCGTAAATTTTATCTACGTTTGTAGATTATTAATTTGTCAGTGTATATGAGATTAGTTACTGTGCTCATCGGCTCATGTTGTGTTTTGGAACAAAAAATCTTTCTTTTAAACTAGCACCGACGCCGACATAAGGGTCGCTAAAAACAGTTTGACCAATCTTCTAGTAGTATAGTATATGAAAAAAGATCCTCTCAAGTTCATGTCAATTTGATTGGTCAAGTTCTCCAATCACAACAAAGACAAATGCATGTTGGCCCATGCATTTCAATAAAAGAAAAAGTTTTAAACATTTATCTAACTTTTGATTGTCCAACATGATCAATCAAGTTATTATCAACTTAAAAAGATTTTGATCCATAGTATATTGCATATCTACACAATACTTGATATCACAGTGTCATAAACATTCATGTATTTGAGTATCTCTTTGGTCACCCTTCTAGCAAATTAGCTGAATGTAACAGATGAAAAACCAACTTACAAAAATTTGATACGATACCCGCTGCTAGATAAAAATGTATATGACTGTAACATGATCTCTCAATATTTCACCGAATCAACAAGGAACAAGTTTTAAAGTCTCGTGCACGTACGAGGTTTACACATAAATCAAATTTATTTTAATGTTTCTCGTATGTTTAATGTTTTGTAATTGTAATATTAGTATAACTAATAATTATACACGTGGTTTATATAAAAATCATCATATATTAATATGAGTGCTTAAATGAATTTTATATATTTTGTATGTTTAAAATATAAACTATAAAAGGAGTTTTTTTTATTTTTCTTAAAATATTATAAATATATGAAAAATTGTAAGTTTCACTCAACTCCATCTAATTTGTTTAAATTTTAACCACTAAAGTTTATCCTTTCTTTAAGTTTTTGTTTCACAGATTTGACATATACTTTTATGTCATTTTTTCCTCCATCAAATTCCTCCACCAAATTTTCACATTATTTTTAATTTTTTTTTTAGCCAAATTTAGAAATAATTTGGTTTTTATTTAAAAATCTAAAAAAAAAAAAAAACTATTACTAGTTAAAGGAAATATTGATTTTTGGAACACACAAAATCCCCACAAAACGTTTTGCTTTACCAAGTAAAAGATATGGCTTAATTGATAGCCTTCTTCACAAAACTGATCTCGAGCAGAACTGAAGCTTTGCAATGAGTAGGCTTACTGCTATGAAGACAGACGTATAAACCAACAAGACAGAACCCCCAAAATCTAGGCACCTGAAATCTATACCAAGTAACAACTAATAACAACGTCCCCATCAAGCTCAAAATCAAGAAAATAAACGCAGCCACTATACTAACATGGAAAGGAAGCTCATAAGCTTCTGGATATATATTAGCCGTCTGTACAACCAAAGCCATCCCGAGCCCAAAAAGCATATTAAACATCAGCAACAAGATCCCCAACTGAATTCCCCCAGGCTAACACAGTCGGCCATAGTAGTGAAGCTAGGACCACAAGAAGTGACCCGAGTGTTGCCAAGACAGTTAAGAAGTTCTCCAGCTGTTGTGGAAATCCAGAAAACGCTCATAATGAATCCTAAAATTGCTGGCATTTGCTCGGTTTTGAGGGGTTTTGTTTCCACTATGAAATGGACGAGTGCTAGTGATGAGCTTCCAAATAGCACTATTAACCATAGAGGAAGCTGGACGTTTGGTAGAAGAAAAATAATGGGACGATTTAAAGAGAAGAATGATTTGCATGAGTACATGAGGGCTAATGGGCAAAGGGCGATATTGGCAGATCGGTAGAATCTATTCCTTTCAGAAGGTGATGATTGTGGAATTGTGAGCTTTAACATTATCGAGACTGCGATCTCCCACATTCTTGATATCTGATGGCAAAATTAAAAAAAATAGTTATTATAGTTAGATTACTGAAGTCTTTGATATGAAACTGACAACAAACTGATATACCCAAGATGCTCATCCGTTGAATAGCTATTAAGTCAACAAAATCTAAATATACCCGTATAATAAGACACATAACTATACACGTTTTATATATATCTTTTGAATACAACTGAAAATCACGCATTTAAAGTGCTTGAAGAAACAATTATCAATAAACCTTGTATCTCCATAAAACTCGAATCATGTGTTAAGTAGGTCACTTTACCATTTAATAGGAAGATAATTAACATGCTCCAATACATGCATCATGTGTCACTATACATATGTTTGTGTATCTGCCAATCCTTACATTTACATGATTTGATATAATGTCAAACATACATGATACATGTCCACGTATGTACACATATGTAGTAGACTGTATGCTTATAGGGATATTAAAAGGATACTTACTGAATTGTAGCCTGGGGTACTCAGGTGCGCCGCAACCAAGAGGTTGAGGAATCACTCTCAGTAGTCGAAGGACGAGAGGTAAAAGTTTTGACAAGCCAGAAGACCATTTGTGTTATTGAGTCTAATATAATATTGTTGGTGTAATTTTGTACATGACAAAAAAACTCTTTCCACACATTAAGTATAGCATAAGCACGTAAATGGTATAAGAAAAACACAATACTCAAGAACAGACGTTGTACCTACAATTAAACATCGTTGATGCATGATGGTTTATATAAAAACTTTATTGAAATTTATGATTTCCTGAGGGGTGTTGATTACAAACTTAAAGTCACCCCTCATATCATGGAAGCCCAGCTTTAGGTCAACCTGCCTTCGATCAACATGCATTTTTAATACTACGGAAGACATATTTAAAGAACTTGACCTAGGCGTCCAATTCCTCAGGGTGCCGAGGCGATTCGTTCCTAATGGGCCTAATTACTCGAATTGGTCAATACTCGATCAAAAATCAGCCTACTCGGTCAAACTCAAACCAACTCAGTCAGTATCACAAAATTACTCGGGCTTCTGGGCCACGAGTCAGACGAGTTGGTCAATTTCCTCAGATTTAAAGTAATTTAAGTATCATGTTTATCTTTAAACTTTAGAGTACTTGAAATTAATCGATTATGCTTGAACATACAGCTCTTTGAACTTTTATGTATTTAAGAAAATCATAAGGCAATAATCAACTTCACAATGGAAGATGAGTGGGTTTTGATAAATTTGCAGAATAACCGGTGATATTAGGGGTAACCAACCAGGGACATGTAATGATTGAATTGACTTGTTAGTTAGTTAGTTATATGGGAAGATTAACAAACATACCTTGTGATAAGAATCCGCAGTCAAATGAGTCTGATTCTCCTCCTCCATAAGAAACCGCATAAAAGGGTTGGGATCCCTCCAAAACCCCAAATCCATCCAAAACAGAAACCCGAGAAAAAACCAATAAAAATTCCCAGCAGACGAAACACATCCTCCCATTCCCACCACAAACTGATAGCACAAAAGGCCAACAAAGTCACAGCAGCAACACAGGCCAACATTACCCAAGGACTCAAGGAGTTTATTTAAGATGTACAAGTGGAGAGAGAGGGTTAAGGTTAAATATGAGATTTTCAGATATGGGTTTTGGGGGTGAGTGAGGTGGGTTTTGTTATTCCCGGTCACCAAATGTTTTTTAATTCTAACTAGTCTACTACTGTATAATTGATTAAAATTTTAAAATTGTGGGTGTTTGTTATAAAACGTCCGCGTTTCGCAAGTTGTGTAAAAGAGTAAGGGTTTGTTTTTTTTTTTCCTTTTCATACTAAAACATCATAATCAGGAAAGAGGGGTTTTATTTGTCTTGTACATATGGAAGATTTAATAAATTTTTAATATTAAAATAATATTTGGTCTCACTTCTTTCCCCACTCATGCAATTTAGTGGAAAAAGAAACACCCCTTAAGAGTTGCAGTGGGTCGGTAGTAAAAAATTTGTTCGTGTCATTGACTGGTCTAGAAATGAATAACCTCACACACTACATTAGTAAAAAAAATATAATTAAATGTCTACTAAGTCTTAATATTTTTTATAAAATTTTACGTATTTCAGAAGCATTACAATATTAGACTCGTTTGATTCGAAGTTAGATGGCTTTTCCAATAATTTTTTTTTCTTAAAAAATCGAGAGAGATACGGTCCATATTTGATAAATTGGTAAACGTAGCAGTAACAATAATTATAGGCTGTAAAATTAATTAGAAGGACATGTGCACATTAACATAAATATTCTTTAAATAAAAAGAAGGGGCATATATGTAATTTGAAAATCAAAACGCTAGCGGTTAGATCTAAATGCTTGTTGACACAACATTTTGAATAAGAGCAGTTACACATAATTCAACCTCTAGTCGCTCTTTATCAAACAAATATTATATTTAAACTGTTAGTCGCTTGTCGCTAGTTGTTTTAAAATGCTCTCAAACTCTTGGTACCAAACATACCCATAATGGGCTATTTGTTTTTATAGAAGTTTTCTAAATAACATGTAGAAATGAATGAAACGACTGTTAAAAGACTTTTACGACGCCGTAACATGCAAAAATTAATATATTATAATTTAATTCTTTTTATAAAATTTGATAAGTTATACGAATTATATATTTAAAATAGTATAATCAGTAAAGTTCTGATAAGAAGAAAAAATAAAATGAGAAGAATAAGAAGAAATTATAATCACACATTTCAAATAGGAAAAAGATTTTTAACGGAAGATGCATCCACTTTTGTAGGTGCATCTGAGATTTGTGGTGGTTGTTTCTTCTTATTTTTCTCATTTTAACTTTTCTTCTTATTTTATCCTAACTCATAGTATAATAACATAAGTAATAAGGGGTGGGGGCTCAGATTGTATCTCGACTTCCCACTAATTTTTTATAAATCCTATTATCTTAATAAAGTGATGTTTTATAATAAAATAATAATAATATCATTTTTTTTTAATAATAAACATTTATTATTATCATAAATCTTTACATAAAGTTGGATGGGAGTCTAGACACCAGTTGTGCTCCCACTCCCTTTTGAATACAAAAGCACAGTCTATGAAAGATAAATGCACCACTCTTATCATTTTCCAAAAATAATAATAATAATAATAATAATTAATAATAATATGATTAGTTTTGTTATAGCTAAAGGAGTGGGAGCTCAGATAGTTTCTCGGGTTTCCACTAACCTTTTGTAAATTTCTTAGTTTTTTAATGAAGTGAAGTTTTAAAATAATAATAAAAATAATAATAATTGGTCCGTTTAACTAGGTAATACTTATCAGCCTTAAGTAATACCTTGTATCATGGTAACAAGTGAGTTGTTTAACAAAGTAAATAACAATTAAGCATAAGTAAAACAACAATAATAAAATAACTTTTCAACTTATAGAGTTTTATTAAAATGTAATTGAAGAAATGTGTAATCCTTGATTTGTTCTAGAGAGAGAAAGGGTAGATAGAGGTTGGAGCACACACAATATACTGAGAGAAACTAGAGAGAGAAAGTGTGAAAGTATGTGTGAGATATTATGGCAACCAACACCCTCTCTATATAAGAAGAGGGTTTATATACCCCAAGCCTATAAGATGGGCTTAGGCCTCCGGCCCATGACAAACCATAGATCGGGTTTGCTTAACTAGTTAACATTTAACTAAATATTGTTCTAAATACGATTCTGTTACATTAATACATTGTTGGAGCGACTGATCCTTCCTAAATACATAAAACGTATTTCCAACAATCTCCCCCTAAAGGAGGTCACTCCAAGTTACAATGATATAAACCTAGCATACTATGCTTGTCTTGAGCTCGTAGTCTTCTTCTTTCTTTCTTTTTCTTTAACTTGTGAATATGCTAATGTGATCTTTAACTATAGGATTAATCACGTTTCTTTGCCTTGAACTTGTGACTTCATCATTTGTGATATTTTCCTCCTCGTGACTTCATGTCCCACACACTTATACCTTAGTGAATTCATGAAAGCTTCAGAGCTTGATACAACGGAAGACTTTATGTTGAACTTTCTAGAATTTGCTGAAGTGTTTAGTGCAGAAAGTGTAAGCATGTGGGGACCACTTCTTTTGGTACACCGCAACGCCGCCGTCTCAAATGCAGCAACATAAGTAGACACGAACGAAATAGCGTTGAAAATTTCGTTCTAATTCGGTAGAATTTTACCTCCGGTCGGTGAAAACCATTGGATGATATTAAATATCGTACCTATGGTAGGTAGTCTCAATTAAGAACCTCCTTTACAGGGTTTGGCGGGTGAACCCATTCTCTTTACTCGACCATCTCAAAGCAGACTAAGAACATAAACAGTAATTCACTTGGATAAAATTAACCGCATGATTGAAGCCGTCAATTCAGATTCTTGGAACAAGTTTGACTCATTAATAAATCGCATGTTGCTTTCCAGTTGTCACGCGCTTGATTCATTTAGAATCTTGCAAGTTACCTATCAAGTGTTGTTTGATGTTAACATTAGAGGGATTTCCATTCGTCCGTGTAAATACTGAAGAGTGTCACTCTGAATTATCTGGAAACCTCACAATCCTTAGTGTGCCTAGCATCGTCTTCGAGACGCCTAATCCGAGTAGTGTGCCTATTGAGTTAGAGACGCCTGAACGTTTTAGTGTGTCGAACAATGTTTTAGAGACGCCTAATGTTTTTGACTTTATAAATGGCAAAACGGGTTTTCAAAAAGAGAAAAATGTTAAAGAGTTAATATAATTGAACCAAATTGATAAGTCTCTTTTAGCATCGTCATCACCGCGTGAATTGAGTGCTACAAGTTCGCCTAATCCTTTTCACGATGCTTTGTGTGGATCTAGTGTGGGGGGAACACCCTTTTGAGTCCTCCCATTTCTCCACCGAGGACGAGATATTCGATCTCGAAATTGCTTGTAAAGGAAAATCTCGATCTTCCACCGATGCAATAAATAGAAAATCCTTTCAAATGCTTGATGTGATTCTACCTCAAGTAGCTCAATATTTTAGCCCACCTAATGTCCCACCCTTCTCTGGTGTCTTACATGTGGCCCTAAATAATAATATTCATTTAAAAGTCTTAAAAAACATTAAATATATAAGATCAGCCGAGTGATCAGTGTTTTACGTAGACCATTAGAGCCATCTAGTGTCTTACATGTGGCCCATCGATAATAATGGATGGTCAAAAAGGCAAAAACGACCAAACTTTAAAAGTTTTCACGTTTTTTCATAAGTGTTTAAGACATGAATGTAGGTTTTCCGTTGGTGAGAATAAGAGTAATTTTTTACTCGACCGTGCGTGTTGAGCACTTAGCTTCGTTCCTTAACTATATTAGGCTAAGTCCCATTAAATTGAGGACAAGAAATGATAGAGTTAATTATAAGTTACTATGCTAAACGTAGAGTACTTGTATTCTTTGAAAAACTCATGTGTTTTAATTGTTTGCTTATTCTCCCATCGCTTGTATATATTTAAATTGTTAATAAATAGTGTTTTTGCGGTTTAATCTTTATTGTTGGTTTTTAACTAATTCTAGTAGTTTTCATGTAATTAAATTGCGAAAACATTTCGAATTTGCCAGCGTCACGAATTTGAAGTATTCGCAAACCGAATAATGAAAGCTTCCCCAATAATAATTTTTAAGTTCATCTCGCCAAATTAAGCAAAAAATTGAAGCTCACAAGGCCGAAAAATCTATGCAAAATGGAAGTGAGCGTCTTAAAACCTTGAAGCTTTAATGATCCAAAATTCGTTTCGCGTGAGGATATACGTCTTCGTCATAATAAACACCTCATGACGAGGTTAAATAAAAGACAAGGCAAGACCGGAGTCATAATAAAAGCTTCATGGCGAAGTTGAATAAAAGACTAAAGTAAACCATGATAATCAAAGCCACCGATAATGATGTGGGTAATAAAATTCATGGTAATAATTCAAATGTTCAAATCCGTTGTAAAACCGTGTTTATCGAATCTTACTTGTTGACTTAATTTTTTGACATCATTATCTATTAGGAAATGTTACTAATTAAATGATTTTGGTTACACCGTTTTCACTCTATTTTGGACCTCAATCTCTATTCACTCATAAGTTAAAAATGTATCCTCGTGATCATTAAGACAAAAATAAAATACAAGAGATACATCTTATGAATAAGGGAGTCTAAGTACGTGATTAAAGCATAAGTAATGTTAGCATTACTAACTTATAATAACAATGATCTCGTTTCACGCTTAGCATAGAATTAAGTAAAAATCGGGTACGAAAATTATTTCTATGAGGCATTCATGTGTTCTTATTCTTTGACCCTATAAACCACTTTATCGTGATGAAAACAATACATTATGTCTAAAACGCACCTGGATAGTTAACTTAAGTCTAATTTCAATAAATGTCGAATAAAAATGAATTTTGTAAATGCTACGATACTTAATTCTAGTATTGCGTGAGGGCATGACAATGGTTTGTTATAGGGGAGTGATAAGACTCTAATTATACATAGTCTCATCGCCTAAATCGGGCTTAAAATATGGAAAATATCATAAAACCTAAAAAAACCTTGTATTTGTTCATTGTGTAGTTGTAGGTTCGAATATCGTGAAATTGCCAAAAGATCACAAGATTCAAGCAATAACGAACACTAGAAATGAAGCCGCACAAAAGAACCGGACCCGAGTGTTGATTTTCCATAAAAGACCTTGAAGTTTTGAAGATGTACAAGATTGGTCCCTCAAGTTTGAAGAAATGACACTTTATACACTTGTAAATCTCAAAAATACAAGTTTGGTCCGTAAAGTTCCATTATTTTACAAGAATATCCCTTGAAGAATTCAATCATTGCAAATCAAGTCCTTTTTCCAAGTTATTAATACACAAGGACTGAAATTGCCATTGCTCTAAAGTTACTTACAAAGGAATCTGCCTAAATTGTTAACAAAGTTCAAAGGGGGTGTTTTGTATTTCTTCTCAAAGTATGGGGATTATTACTGGCCAAACTAAACCCAATAACCCACCAAACCCGACCAGCCCAACCACTAAACCTACCTAAGCCTAAAACCTTATAACCCGGTCAATTAATTAATCTTATTCAAATGGATTATTTAATTGTATTTTTGGGCACTAACATGTTAAACCCACCCAACAGATCAAAATCATCATTGTAGCATCATTAAACCCTAATCCCAATCCCTATTCAAATCAAAGGGGTAATAGATTATTACCTCCAGATCCACAATTGATGATAAATTAAACAAAATCCCAGCCACGTCACTCTATGGGCCTACCACGAGCTCCCCTGCACCACTCTTCAACAAAACTCCAAAATTGGCAGAAGGAATCAATGCCCAAGATGACTTGACTTGTTGGCTACTCATAATCAATAGACAATATCATTATTCCAGCGAGCAACATCACCATCACAATAGAGAGTCACATGATACCAACTTTATTCAAAATTCAAAACGGGTCAAACAAAGCATATGGCATCTTTCCAGAATCTACAAGGGCAATATTGAAAATCTTTAGCATTAGGGTTTTGTTATTTTCACATTCTAGAATTATCTTGTAAGCATATAAATAGAATTAGCTAGTTTTAGTTTTCTCTTGTTCTAGATTTTTGTTAATGCAAATCTCTGAGTTCAGATTTATCGTTTATTGCTTTTAAATTTGTGGTCTTTTATTTCTGCAAAAAAAAAATTATTCAAGCTGATTTTCAAAAGGATTTTTTGTTGAAAGGTTTAGAGATCCAAAGCCCCTTATAAGATGATTATATGCACCTAGCTTGACAAGCTAAGTGCAAGTAAAGCTTTTAAGAGCTTGTTACTTTCATTGTTGGCTACTCTTTAATTTTGCAAAAGTTTGGATTCCAAGATTTTGAGAAAATCATTATTTTGTGTTTTCTGTTGGTACCCACTCCTCAAATAAGCCAAGATATAAGTTGTCTGATACACAACTTATATCCTTGATTATTTGAGCTTGCAATCTTCCTTTGTTTCATTAATGTGCAGGTTTCAAGTGACCTGTGTAGATTTTCTATTGATGGTGTTGATTGTCTACTAAAAAACCCTAATACGCTCTACCCAAAAGTTATTCCATAAGCTCCACATACTCAGATGGTGGCATCAATATTATTCATTTGGCCTGTATGTGGGTTAGGAGTGGTAATATTTTGAACTCCCTTAGTTTGCGAATGCCTTGTGAATGCTTAACTGGTCTTTAGCTTACTTGGCTTATTGGTTTAGTTAGCTTGCTTATTTCAGTCTATTGTAGCTCAATTTAATGTTCTTGGATTTTGTTTAAACTAATCTTGTTTTTAAATCTACAAGTGTGTGTTAAAACTTTCAATTTTCCAAATATAGGGGTGTTTGGGGTTATAGGTTTAAGAGTTACTATGACATAACTATTAAATCTAAGATGCCTGCACATGCTTGTTTAGTTTAGGGGATTATGTTTTAGCTGTAAAATCTGTTGGCTTAAGTAAAAATTTGATTTTCAATTTTGATTCATTTTCTACTCATTTGTTCTGATTATGTTTGAGTTTTCTGATGTTGGTAGTGTAAAACCCGCATGCTTTTACCATGAATAGTGCCCTTAAGATCGTACGTCCTAGATTAAAACTTACCTTATTTAGTATTGATCACATTCATGTGCTAATAATCAAGCAAGTGCATACGTGTATGACATGATAAGTATCGATTACGTACGAACTCATGATAAACAGTTAATAAATATGTCACGTGAACATAATTAAATCATGATCACCATTTAAAATACGAACTAAAATAATTACGTAAATACATATAATATAATTACGAGCGTTAAGATTACGATAAACTACATGATAAAATAAACAGTAACACTTTAAACACGAACACGTTTAACCACGAACGAACACGAAACATCGGGACACGAGAAAAGGTACGGGTACCCCATGTGGGCCCCCCATACCCACGGCACAACAACAAAGAAAATGGGCTAAGCCCATCAAGTTTACATGAAAGGGGGGGTAAAGGGTAAAAACTATTTTCATTTTCACTTTTCAAGAAAGTAAACATAAAACCCTAAATGATTTTCTCCTTCTCCTCCTTGTTCCTCCTTGTGCCGCCACCCATAACAACACCATAGGAGGGTGTTGTTGATTTTTGACATTTAAAACAAGTGCTAGAAACCGTGTTTGTTCATCCCCTTTCAAGCTACGTATTGGTATATCATTCTAAACCTTTCTTTTTAATTCTTTTTAATCTTTGTTTATTCTCATGAACATGTTATTATTATTCTTATTAAAACATGATAATTAAACATTGATCTAACATGTTTTGGGGTATATTAAAATCAAAGGATGATATAAAAGGGTGTTTGTTTTAGCCGCCTAGCATAACCAACCCGAGGGGGGGTTCGGTTTGCTTATTGCCGCCACCACCAAGACCATTTTTGGTCTTGGTTGGTGCTTGTGGGACCCACGGCAGCAAGGGGGCACACGTACCCTGAGTTTGGCTCGGGGTACGGTGTCGAGTTCATGCCCGATTCATGGTTCGTTGGTTAAATCATGATTTATGCTTCATGTAAATTTTTATGAATTATGAACTTAGGATATAAATTAATTAATAACATGAGATATTAATTAAATCATGACTTAGGTTATTTTAATTATTAATTTAGCATGATATTAATTTAACCTAAGTATTTTATGTTATAAGTTATAATTAGTTAATTATTTAAAACATGTCTATAATTAATTAATTTAGACATGACTTAGGTTATGTTATTAATAATAATACACATTTTAACCTAAGTATTTCATTTCATTTTAATTAAAACATGTTATACTTTAATTAAAATGCTTAACCTATAGTTTAATTAAAATACATGAAATAATAATTAAACTATACACTATATCATATGACTTAAGAAATAAGCTTATAAACACTTAGACTTATATGTTAGCTTATGTAACCAGCTTAATTCTAAATATGGAAACTTCTATTTATAGAAACTTAATTAAATAAGGCAACTAATCTATTAATGGAAACCTTCTATATATGGAAATTTATCTATTTCAGGCAGCTAATCTAATCATGGAAACCTTCTATATATGGAAACTTATTTAATTAAGGCAGCTGATCTATTTTTGGAAACTTTCTATTTTTAGAAACTAATCTATTTTAAGCAGTAAATTCTATTTTAGGAAACTTTGTATTTTTGGAAACTTTCTATTTTTGGAAACTTTCTATTTTTGGAAACTTTCTATTTTTGGTAACTTTCTATTTTTGGAAACTTTCTATTTTTGGAAACTTTCTATTTTTGGAACTTTCTATTTTTGGAAACTTTCTATTTTTGGAAACCTGCTATTTTTGGAAAGTTACTTATTATAACACAGAAAGTATAATAATACATGAAATACTAGTAATACTTAAACAGATTAATCAGAATACAAGATAAACACAGTTTAAGACTTTAAACAGTAAACCATGACCTAAAACATACAAAGTAAGCTAAGACGAGACATAAAACCCAGTACGTAATCAGTGAATCGATACTTATACACGTGTGTATTCATGTAGCGTTAGTGATCCAGAAGTAGGAGTCTTTCTTCCGTTCATTCACTGGACTTGAGGTACGGATTCCCGTCCTTTCAGTATGGACATTCTTTCCTTATTAGGATTTCCCCGTATGCAGCCAACTGTTTTCCCAGTATTTGTTTTATTGTTTTGAACTGCTTATGTTTAATTAGCATAATCTATAGCCATATACAAGCATGACCAGTTTCGCCTAGTTATGGAGATACCATAACCATAACATTGGAGGCACCAATGTTATGACTTCCCCACGGCGGAGTGATTGCTCGTGGCGTCCCTTTTCAGCTTTGGCCTTATTATTATATCATGTGGGGTGTATGGGTGCATCCTAGTTACATGTTTTTATTCAATATATCATGGTGAATGTGGTGTGTGCCTTGCATCCTTTACAAGGAGTTGATCCCTCCTACCCAAACCAGTATATTAATTAGAGGCATCCCCTCTAATCAGCATGATGAGGTCACCCCTCCAAGTATTCATGCACGTGACCTTTTCATGACCTATATGGGCTATGGTATATTTATGTTAAAACAGTTTTCATAAGATAAACATAAGGCTTTTCAAACTATAAAACCAGTTTTCTTAATACTTAACCAGTTTACTCAGAACTTAGTCTTCCGCTGTTATATGTTACATGCTTATCCTATTTCATGCTATATTGTACATCCGTGCACTGAGCGTCTTGCTCAGCCGTTTTCCTTTTCATGTTCCCAAAACGGCAGGTACTCAGGGACGCTCGTAGATCTCAAACGTACGTGCATATGGATTGGAAGCTTTACTGTCTTTCTTTACCTTATGCATTTCCTTTACTTAATACAGTTTGCTATGAACATTGTTTCGTCCTTTCCCTTTACAGTATTTATGTTTGTGTGTGATGAGCTCTACTTTGGGGTTACCGATGTTTGATTCCGGTATTTCCCTTTTATGGTCAAATAATGCTTAGACATTTATCCTTGTATGCTTTGATGACACGCCATGATTATGTGTAATATTCCATTTCCAAAATGGGGTGTTACAGGTAGTGTTAGACTTATCTGATTTGTTTATGTTGTCTAAGTAGAGGTTTGTACTAGTTTTTGCCTTATGACATTTGCATGAGCAAACATGTGCTTAAAAACAGGCCAAGTACATCAGAAGACATAACTTGCTTAGATTTAGGATTTTAGATTTGAAACCTAGAATATTGTTAGTTTAGGTATTATTCAACATTTGTTTTTGGGTTCATCAAGTTTGGTAGCTTTTTTTGGCTTGTAGATCAAGCTAAATCTCATATTTTTTGCAAATTGCATCAACTTTGTCTTTTGTCTGTTTTACACTAGCAGTGGTAAGTTTTTTTTACCACTGTTAGCTTTATTCAACTTGCCACTGCCAGTTCATTTTATTATCTGCTTATTTTTTTTCTTTTTGGCTAATATGTGCTTACTTCTTGCTTATTCTCTTTTATTTAGTGCTTATTTTCACCCCAATAAGCCAACTGCTTATTGGGGGTAGCTTATCCAAGAAAAGTTATTAATTTTTTTTTTGCAAAAAGCTCAAAGCCTGCCTTCGAACCCGTGACCTGTCAAGAAGGGTGTAAAACCCGCATGCTTTTACCATTAATAGTACCCTTTAGATCGTATGTACAAGATTAAAACTTTCCTTTTATAGCATGTTTACGTTCACGTATAGGAAAATTAAGTATTACGTACGTGTTAGAACACGATAAGTATTTATTACGTATGAACACACAATAATTATTCAAATAATAATTATAATCACGAACATGCGATCATGAAATCATGAACGTAATTTAATCACGAGCTAATATTAATTACGTATTTATATATTTATTACGAACACGAATAAATATATTGAGTCACGATCGAAAACTAATTAAATTACGTAAACTACGTAACACGTAATCACGGACATTTAAACGATTATTATTATTACGTATATTTAATTTAACACGACAAGTAATTACATACGTAATGATTACGTTTAACACGTATTATGATAACTATGAACTTACGACATTTTATAACACGATTACGCGTACCATTTAACAAGTCGCGTATTAAATAAAAACGCATAAGGGCTTTATTTGGGTTGTTAGACAAAGGAAACAAGAAGTAATTGGGCTCAAGACCCAATGGGGTTGATTGGTCGGCTTAAAAGAAAAAGAAAAGGACGGGGTATATTTTTTTCATTTAGACAAAATCATTAGAAACCCTAAAAACTAGAAACAACTGTCACCTTGTTCTCCCTTCTTCTTCTCTGGCGCGACCAACACCAAAGAAGCAAGAGCATTCGTGGGTTCTCGAATTTAAGGATCATGATGATTTATGTTTTTGTTTTCCCTAAACCCTAAACGAGTGTAAGTAACCCTAATTCCTTTTTTATTCAATGGATCACGAATACGAAAGGGGTGTTGTTATTTGAAGGGGGTGCTGTTTGTTTGATGTTGTGGTGCTCGTATGGCCACAAACCGAGACCTTTTATGGTCTCAGTGATGATTTACACCACCAGCCGCAACCCTAAAAAGGGTGCTGGTTTGGTTATGGTCTGGCGGTGGGAACGGCAGCCAAACATGGGGAACCACTGGCTGCAGCGAGTGGTCTGTTTGTGAAAGCAGTGGGAACCGAGAGCTTATGCTCTCTATGGGGTATTACCACAGCCAGGGGGAACGCAGGGTCAGTTAGGGGAAACAATATAACTGCCAGGGGTAACTGGCAGTTAGGGGACTGTTTGGTTTTGGGTTTATGGCCACTTAAGGGTGCGTTTGGCAGTCAGATTAATAAGAAACAATTAAAGGGCTGTTTGGTTCGGTTTATATTTAAAATAACACGGGTTTTCACAATTTGGTTTTCAACACGTTTTCATAAAATAATACACGGGTTCGGGGTATTATTTTTACGAGGTTAATTAACTTAACATGTATATTAATTACGAGACAATTAGACTAATAAATCATGACTTATTATTACAAGATTAATTAAATTAATTTAACATGCTATATAATTAATTTAATTAGAACATGGACTTAGGTTTATTATTGTAAATTAATAATACATGATTTAACCTAAGTATTTTTATTTTTTTAATTTAGAATATAGTAATTAATTAATTATTAAACCATGACTTATAATTAATTAATTATCATGACTTAGGTTAATTATTTTACTATTAATACATAGTTAAACCTAAGTATTTTAATCATGAAAATTTGACTAAGTAATTAATTAATTATTAAAACCATGACCTATAACTAATTAATTCTCATGACTTAGGTTATATTAATATAATTGATAATACATGTTTTAACCTAAGTATTTATATCCTTATTTAATTAAATCACATTATATTTAATTAAATGCAACCTATAGTTTATTAAAAATACATGGAATAATTAATAAACTATACTTTATAACTACATGACTTAGAATAATAAATAGAAAACACTTAAGCTTATATATTAGCTTATTTAACTAGCTTATTTCTATTTATGAAAACTTTTTATTTTTAGAATTTATCTATTTTAAGCAGTAATTCTATTCTTGGAAACTTTCTATTTTTGGTAACTTTCTGTTTTTGGAAACTTTCTATTTTAGGAAACCTGCTATTTTTAGAAAGTTACTTATTATTACACAGTAAGTATAATAATACACGAAATACAAGTAATACTTAATCAGAATAGACAGAATATAAGATAAATACAGCATAAAGCTTAAAACAGTAAAACTTGACATGAACGTATAAAATAAGCTAAGACATGATATAAAACCAGTTACGTATTTAGTAATCAGATACTTATACACGTATGTATTATGTAGCATTAGTGATACCGAAGTAGGACTCTCTTCCGTTCGTCTTCTTCGTTCACTGGACATAAGGTACGGATTCTCGTCCTTTCAGTATGGACATTCTTTCCTCATTAGGATTCCCCGTATGCAGCCAAATGTTTTCCCGTAGTATAAGTTTATATGTTTGACTTGATTATGTTTAATTTAGAATACCTATAGCCATATACATGCATTACCAGTTTCACCTAGTTATGGAGGTACCATAACCATAACATTAGAGGCACTGATGTTATGACTTCACCACGGCAGAGTGATTGCTCGTGGCGTCCCTTCAGCTTTTGGCCATATTATTATATTTATCATGTGGGGCTTATGGGTGCATCCTAGTTACATGTTTTTCAGCAGATTATTCAGTGTGAATGTGGTGTGTGCCTTGCATCCTTCACAAGGAGCTGATCCCTCCTACCCAAAATCAGTATATTAAATTAGAGGCAGACCCTCTAATTTGCATGATGAGGTCACCCCTCCAAGTATTCATGCACGGTGGATTTTCATGACCTATATTGGCTAATGGTAAAATATGTTAAACAGTTTTCATAAGATAAACATAAGGCTTTTCAAACTATAAAACCAGTTTTATGAACATGTTCCAGGTTTTCGAGGACTTATACATTTCCTCTGCTATTAAGTCTTTATTATGTTTTCGTCATTTATACTATGTCTATATCCGTGCACTGAGCGTTTTGCTCAGCCGTTACTTTCCTCTCCAGGTCCCAAAACGGTAGGTACCCTAGGAAAGACTCGAGAATTTGGAGGACGTGCATAGGATGGAAGCTGCTAGAGACTTCTTTTCCTTTTTGCCTTCATTTACTTATGCTTGTTTAGTCTTTCATTCATTTCTTTTGCTTTATTATGTTTTGGGCTTATGTTTGGGAACCGATGTTTGATTCCGGTTATCCCTATGGTCATGTAATGTTTTAGACATTTATCCTTGTATGCTTTGATGACACGCCATAATTACGCGTGACATTCCATTATCAAAATTGGGTGTTACAATTATGGTATCAGAGCCAAGGCTTCGACCTGTAGGCTCTAAAACTTGACCTGTGACTAGTGGGTAGTCACCAGGAGCTTCCTAAGCCAACATTTGTTATTCCATGTATTGATGTTTTCAGTGCATTGTTGTTTTAACCATGACGTTTTCAGCACCTTGAGGTTTTAACCTTGATGGTTTCATCGATATTGTTTTACTAATATGGATGGACAACCGTCATTCATATTTGGTTATGTGTCATTGTTTCATGCATAATGTTCCTCGGGAACTGTGGCTATGTGGACTGAACCCCAGTAGTTCATAATTAGTCACATAAAATTTTTCTGATAAGTTTTGACGAATGAGTTTCATTTATTTAGGTTACATGTATCATTGTTGCAGGAATTATGACTAAGTAATGGTTAGTATAGGACTGGCCCTATTTAGTCGCATGTGCTTTTATCGAAACTTTTAACTTTGGGACCGACCCATAGGCGTCCCCTCGCCATGTCTTTTGTTTTGGGACCGAACCATAGGCATCCCCTTACACATATAAAGGTTTTTATAAACTACATTACGCATTCATGCACTGTTTTCATGCATAAAACTTTTCTCATGATTTATTGGCATAAATTTTTTTCATGTCCCCTCATAAGTTACTATATTTTTATGTCAAGTATGTTTTCATACTGTCATGGTTAACTTCGACTTCATGCTGATTATGTTATACACTCCTTTATGATAGATCGTTTCATGTTTCTTCATGATAATTCCGTCTTCATGTTGATTACGTCTTACGCTTCTTTTGTTATTTATGCTTTCATGCAAGACATTGTTGGATTTCATTGAATCCTGCTTTCATGATAGTCATGGTTGGTTTTCATTGATCATGCTGTCAGGAAAATCATCGTTGAATTTTGTGTAACCACACTTTAACGTTTCTCGATACAACCAGAATGATGTCTATGCTAATACTGCCAGATTATCATGATGGTTTTCCTAACCGTCTAACCGATATACCTTCCTTAAATCATGACAAATGATCGACCCCATACCGATCATTTCATGTACATTCCATGTGTAATCCATGTACCTTATCCCATGTGCGTATTTCCACTTGCTGATACTCTACAAATTGTTGATGCCACTCATAGCTTGGAGATGTTACTAATGGTTGATGCTGCTGATGTTTGGAGACGCTACGAGATGCTGATGCTGTTCACAACCTGGAGATCCTACAAGACGAAGACAAAGGCGACAGAGCAAAGCAATTGGACGAGAAGATGCTTCACCATCAGACGATTTTCATAAATCATTGTCCCTAATTCTTAGTTACATGTCACACGTCATTCGACAGTCATTTTAGCCATATGAGTGCAAACCGGTACCAGCCGGCCACTCAGCTGAATAGTTACATGAATTACGGTCATGAGAATGACCGTCATGGAACTGACAGACAAGACGATAGTAACCACTACTATGACAAAAACTATCCTAGAAATCGCAACCGAGGCTCCGGCCGCGGACGTTATTAGACATACAATTGATCACTGGTCCATCCGATCCGCCAATTCTGGCATAATACCCTAACATTGTGGTTCTAGTTATTTCACATCTCGAGACACATGTCAAGACATCAGTCAAGACACATGTCTCACGTATACTTTCTGAAGACACATGTCAAGACACCAGTCAAGACATATGTCATGCTTCTATTTCTCAAGACACAAGTCAAGACACATGACTCACGTCTAATTATGGAACATTCTAAGAAATTCTGGGTACCCTCCAAGGGCATATCCTATTTTGTTGTGCCATGTACTAATCAGGCCACAAGAATTTCAGTACCATTATCGGCGCATTAGTGGGAACTATCACGTTTTCCGATGACACTTTCATTTCTTGTAACCATAGCTCATATATTCATTTCCATAAAAGACGTCTTTCGTATTCCCACGTATACGAAGGTTTTCCTTCAGCTTAATGATGAGATCCAAGCTGCTAACGCATTTCCTAAGACAGACACGAGTTGAATTGTATCCTAATTATGAACTATGAACATCACACCATGCTATGATTCATAATTATGTACAGTAATGTTCAGGCCCCTGAATACATTCAGCTTGATTTTCCATCAGGAAAATCTGTACAAATTATCTATGCTTACAAGCATGTGCGTTGTTAGCCATGGTCGCTAAAATTTTCTAGTTGTCAGTTGATTATTCCAAGATCTTCCCATACATTCTAAAAGAACCTAAAAGGAGAAGGACGGTACCATGAGATTATGTGTCGACTACCGTCGACTTAAACAAATCACCATTCATGACCGTTATTCTCCTCCACGTATTGACAACATGTCCAAATCGACCTTATAGTGTTAATCACTTTTCCAAGATCGATTCATGATCATGCTGCCAACAGTGACGAGGGAAAGAGCAGGACATGTCCATGTGCTATTTGTACACGACTCGGTCATGCTAGATTTATGATTTTGAATTAGTCTCATCAATGCTCCAACAGCATTAGAAGTATGAGTTTCCATGAACTAATAGCAAATTCATCAGTGTTTTCATTGAGAATAACCTGATTTCCTCTAAGCCTAGAGAAGAACAGGAAGACCATATCTGCACTATGTTGCAAATTCTATGACAAGAGAAATTTTACCCTGGAAAATTTTCTAATATCAATTCTGTTTGATTACAGTGACACGCTGAATCACATGGATTTCTACGGTTAATCTTACCATGACTCAGCTTATACGTAAAGGTGAGAACCCTACACTACATTAGGTGTTCTAGAAAATCCTACGCTAGGAGAAGTCTAGATTCAGAGACTCAGAGTTTCGCAAACTGCTATGAATCAAGTTTTACGAAGCAAGATACAGTTACGTTCATATCTAAGTACCTGACATACCAACAGGTTAAGATAGGACACCAACAGACTGGGATGTTTTCATCATCTGAATTCGTGAATTGAAATGGGACAAGATCTCCATCGGATTTTGATTACCAGTCTAACGCAAACTCAGAAGAAGCATGATGTTATCTGGTTTATTGCAAATAGTTTGATCAAGTCTGCAGAATCCTTACATCCGCAAGGATTTCAGAACCAACAAATTGATCGGACATGTTCCAGCCAAGGCTCATCCGATCACTTGGCAATTCCTCAGTTATCGGGTCAGACAAATATTCATAATGGTGCTCCTTATTTACTTCATGTCTTCATTCTAATTCCACGACTTGCTTTCGTGCTCGCGTTCATGACACTACTCACGTTCATGATGGCATCTCGGCTTACGATATTACGTTCATTTGTTTTCTCATTCTGGGAAGTTTTGCAAGAACTTGAGAGACCAGACCCAAGTTTAGTATAACTCCCTATCCTCAGATAGACGTTTCCCGTCATATTCAATGTCTCACCTTGTAGCGTTTGGCGTTACCGCCATTATATTCTATATTCACGATATGTTTCACATGTAATGTTCATTCCACGTTCCTCATATCATGATAAGATATGTTACACGTATCATGGATCACGATATGTTTACTCATACTACACTCACCATATCTCCAACGTATCACATTCAATTTTCCACGTATTACGTTCAAAATTTTTCACGTATCACGTTCAAAAATTTTCACGTACTACGTTTCTTTATATCTCGCGCATCGTTGCTATTTATCAGTCAAGTTAGAGTGTTTTGTACGGTAACGTTTTAGTTGCCAGACACGTTAATTCTAAGTCCCTCGATCAAATTTATGGGATCTACCTTACGTTGATAACCAAGAACTACTTCGCATTTCAAGTCAAGGTCAGGAGGACCAAGATTTATCATTCGTGGCAAGACCTTGAGAAGGAATCGTTCCAAGAGGGAAGCCACTCGGAGACGGACAAGTTCATCCGGAATTTTTATCCGTTTTCTCTTATCAATTAGATATGTCCTTTCAGTGACGTCATGTTCCATGTCCTTTCAAGACATGTCACGCTCCACGACATCTTCACTTTTCGTTATCTTACATACCCTTCCAGTTTGTGTCGGGTATGTTACGCTTCCAGTTACGTTATCTATAATTCGGGGACGAATTATTCTTTTTAGGGGGAAGAGTTGTAAAACCCGCATGCTTTTACCATTAATAGTACCCTTTAGATCGTACGTACAAGATTAAAACTTTCCTTTTATAGCATGTTTACGTTCACGTATAGGAAAATTAAGTATTACGTACGTGTTAGAACACGATAAGTATTTATTACGTATGAACACACAATAATTATTCAAATAATAATTATAATCACGAACATGCGATCATGAAATCATGAACGTAATTTAATCACGAGCTAATATTAATTACGTATTTATATATTTATTACGAACACGAATAAATATATTGAGTCACGATCGAAAACTAATTAAATTACGTAAACTACGTAACACGTAATCACAGACATTTAAACGATTATTATTATTACGTATATTTAATTTAACACGACAATTAATTACATACGTAATGATTACGTTTAACACGTATTATGATAACTATGAACTTACGACATTTTATAACACGATTACGCATACCATTTAACAAGTCGCGTATTAAACAAAAACGCATAAGGGCTTTATTTGGGCTGTTAGACAAAGGAAACATGAAGTAATTGGGCTCAAGGCCCAATGGGGTTGATTGGTCGGCTTAAAAGAAAAAGAAAAGGACGGGGTATATTTTTTTCATTTAGACAAAATCATTAGAAACCCTAAAAACTAGAAACAACCGTCACCTTGTTCTCCCTTCTTCTTCTCTGCTGCGACCAACACCAAAGAAGCAAGAGCATTTGTGTGTTCTCGGATTCAAGGATCATGATGATTTATGTTTTTGTTTTCCCTAAACCCTAAACGAGTGTAAGTAACCCTAATTCTTTTTTTATTCAATGGATCACGAATACGAAGGGGGTGTTGTTATTCGAAGGGGGTGCTGTTTGTTTGATGTTGTGGTGCTCATATGGCCACAAAACGAGACCTTTTATGGTCTCGGTGATGATTAACACCACCAGCCGCAACCCTAAAAAGGGTGCTGGTTTGGTTTTGGTCTGGCGGTGGGAACGACAACCAAACAAGGGGAACCACTGGTTGTGGCCAGTGGTCTGTTTGTGAAAGCAGTGGGAACCGAGAGCTTATGCTCTCGGTGGGGTATTACCACAACCAGGGGGAACGCAGGGCCAGTCAAGGGAAACAATATAACTGCCAGGGGTAACTGGCAGTTAGGGGACTGTTTGGTTTTGGGTTTATGGCCACTTAAGGGTGCGTTTGGCAGTCTGATTAATAAGAAACAATTAAAGGGCTGTTTGGTTCGGTTTATATTTAAAATAACACGTTTTTTCACGGTTTGGTTTTTGATATGATCTTAAACTCATATCCTTTTATCAACAAATAACCCTAAAACATAAAGCAAAATACCAATTTATTTGGCAAAAACAGTGTTATGTGGTATGTTTGTGTTTGTGAACACTTGTGTAGGTAAAAGGATACATTTTTAAGCAAACAAAGAAAAAATCAAGCTCAAATGGATGAAAAAGACAAAGAAGGATCAAAAGTGACAAGACTTTGAAGTACAAGGACCTATCTTGACAAGTTGTCAAAGTTGAAGGACTAAAAGTGCAAATATTGTGAAAGTCAAGATTCAAGTCAAACTTGGTCAACTCTCAAGTCAACTCAGTCAAAGGACCATTTTGTTCAAGAATGAAAGTTGAAGGACCAAATATGTCAAAAGAATGAAGCTCCTAGCTCAAAACAACAATCTGCTAAATCAAGGGACTAATTCTGCCAACATTTGAAAGTTATTCAAAGTTTAATCCATGTGAAACCATGTCAGCCAATGGGAGGAGAGAAAAGTGAGCACACGGATGGAGTAATTAATTCCCACTCAGCCGCCATTCATTAATACCCAATCACAACAGTGTGATCCGTGTGATCAATTCTTAGCCAATCACATGATGACACGTGGCGTCTTCTCCATCAAAAATTTTCACCAGGATCGCGTTTGAGCTACAAGCCGTTTCATGAAAAGATTTCAACACCAAAATTGATCATTTTGAAGAGACGAACACAATGGTGCAAATCAATTAACATATCATCCACTCAATCAAGAAACCCCAAATCCTTGTTCATACCTGCAAATGCAATTATGCAGAATTGTCCACGTGGAAAGCTGGGATTGGTCCTGACACGTCACCAACCCCAACAAACTCCTCCTTCATGCCTATAAATAGATGGATAGGACTTCATTTGCAGATGTAGCTTAATTTTGTAAAAACACATAGTTCTTAAATTTCTTTCCCTTTCCTCCCTTTTTACCCTAGCTACTCAAGAGTCTGACAAACTCTTGAGTTAGTTAGTTAGTTAGTAGCTTCCTAACAACTTTGTAACTGTTTTCATTGAATAAAATTCAAATTTCCCATTTCCCGCCAAAATTGTTCTTCCTATTACTGTTCATACCTGCTGATATTGGATACTTGAGTTGCTGTTTTGTGTTTGTTATGATCATAGATTGATCATAACTGACATTGAAGGAGTTTGTTAGTTGTTTGAGAAGAATTCAGTTCATTCCATTGATTTTTGAAGATTTCAAGCATGATGATGATTCCTGTTGATTTGTTAGCTGATCTTGTTGATTGATTGATTTCCTAGTGATAAGGTGGTGGTTATCACTAGGCTAAGAGAGCTCAGCGCTCCTCTTCTTCTCAGTGGTTTACTCCAATAGGTTTTAAAGCCCTTATTTTTGTTCCACTGAAAAAGTCAAATGCATGCTATTTTTCTTAGTGTAATTTTGATGTCTGCATGATAAAAGTTGTTTAGATTTACTCTTTGTTTGATCCTGATTACTTGTAGCTTAATCTGTTTTCTTGTTCTTAGTTTTGGGATTAAGTCTAGTCTTAGCTTATTTTCAGTAAAAATTTGGTACTTGCATCTTTTATGGTCCTTGTTACTCTTATAGCTCACTTGTAGTCTAAAACCATCTCATTTGGAGTCTAAAATTTGATAGTCAAAAGCATTTGATTCAGCTTAAACTAGTTCTTAAAAAGCCTTTATAAAAGTTTGTAATATCAGTAAAAGGAGTGTTTGGGATTAGCTTAAAAGAGTTTTCAAGAATTAAGTTTTGGTTTGTTAAAGGTCATTTGCAGTTAATAGGTGGTAATATAGTGTTTTAAGTCTTTTACAAGTCAAATTGAGAGTCAAACAGGCAAATGGCATTTAAAATGTTTGGGTTGATTTCATTCAGTTTTGTTCATTAGAACTTGTCATTTTCATTTGATCAGTACTCACTCAATACTTGATGGATTTGTACCAAATTTGTTCTCAATCATAGCTTATATCATAGAGAATCAGATTCCAAAAGCATTTTCTACAGTTTACAATAAGCAGTTAGTAATAAGCAAAAATCAGTTAAGCAAACTTAAGTCAAGTTTCTGTAACTTGAAAACTGGAAATTTGTATCTCCTTATTCTCTTCATTAACATGGCTATTTTTCTTCACAAATCCTCTTAAAACATTGAGTTACTTGATTTTTGGAAGTTTAAGCTTTTTGAAAAATAAGTTGGTCACCGCTGGTCAACGATAAGCCCATTTTCAGCTTAATTCAAATTTAGAGCTTATTACTTGATGAAAAATGTTCTAGTTTGATTTCCCGTTCCTTAATTGAGTAGCTTAATCATTTTTATTAAGAAAATCAAGTTGTGACTGTTTAGATTTTGCTATAGCTTATTTTGTGCTTATTGATAAGTTCTCATTTGCTTATTTTGAATCTTTAGCCAATTTCCTTTTACACACGTAGCTCATTTTGGATTTAAATCATTTTGCAATTTGTCTCATTGAATTTGGTTGAGAAATAAGCTCAAACGAGCTTATTTCCATGCTATACCCGTTTTTGGCTTAAATAGTTTTAAAAATTGCTCTTTGGTCCCTTATGTTTTAAGCAGTTTGTTTACTTGGCTAAACTTCCAAGTTTTTAGGGTTTGCATTTGTTAAGTCCTTGCAGTTTTAAAAGTTGTTATTTTCAGTTAACAGGTTGTTAGTTTGTTACATTTTTGGTTAGTTGGTTATAAATTTTTCATATTTGATCCTTGTAGTTAACTGTTTTACACTTCTAGTCCCTAGAATTGTTAGAATTTACATTTCAAGCATTTATCTTTCCTAGAATTTACAATTTCAGTCCTTTTAGTTTCATATATTACATTTTGAATTTTACTTGAATAAAAACTTGGTATTTGCAATATGTTTTACATATAAGTAGGTAATATTTTTCCGTTTTGCAAGCATTTGTTGAATTAGCAAATAGAATATCCAAGCAAGTTTAACAACCAAGAACAATTAAAAACCCGATATTGGTTGGACTTTCCATTAGCAAGAACTGAGAAAAAACGAACTGCATTATACACAATTTCAGTTTTCAACACGTTTTCATAAAATAATACACGGGTTCGGGGTATTATTTTTACGAGGTTAATTAACTTAACATGTATATTAATTACGAGACAATTAGACTAATAAATCATGACTTATTATTACAAATTAATTAAATTAATTTAACATGCTATATAATTAATTTAATTAGAACATGGACTTAGGTTTATTATTATAAATTAATAATACATGATTTAAACTAAGTATTTTTATTTATTTAATTTAGACTATAGTAATTAATTAATTATTAAACCATGACTTATAATTAATTAATTATCATGACTTAGGTTAATTATTTTATTATTAATACATAGTTAAACCTAAGTATTTTAATCATGAAAATTTAACTAAGTAATTATCTAATTATTAAAACCATGACCTATAATTAATTAATTCTCATGACTTAGGTTATATTAATATAATTGATAATACATGTTTTAACCCAAGTATTTATATCCTTATTTAATTAAATCACATTATATTTAATTAAATGCTTTAACCTATAGTTTATTAAAAATACATGGAATAATTAATAAACTATACTTTATAACTACATGACTTAGAATAATAAACGGAAAACACTTAAGCTTATATATTAGCTTATTTAACCATCTTATTTCTATTTATGAAAACTTTCTATTTTTAGAATTTATCTATTTTAAGCAGTAATTCTGTTCTTGGAAACTTTCTATTTTTGGTAACTTTCTATTTTTGGAAACTTTCTGTTTTAAGAAACCTGCTATTTTTAGAAAGTTACTTATTATTACACAGTAAGTATAATAATACACGAAATACAAGTAATACTTAATCAGAATAGACAGAATATAAGATAAATACAACATAAAGCTTAAAACAGTAAAACATGACATGAACGTATAAAATAAGCTAAGACATGATATAAAACCAGTTACGTATTTAGTAATCAGATACTTATACACGTATGTATTTATGTAGCATTAGTGATACCGAAGTAGGACTCTCTTCAGTTCGTCTTCTTCCTTCACTGGACATAAGGTACGGATTCCCGTCCTTTCAGTATGGACATTCTTTCCTCATTATGATTCCCCGTATGCAGCCAAATGTTTTCCCGTAGTATAAGTTTATATGTTTGACTTGCTTATGTTTAATTTAGAATACCTATAGCCATATACATGCATGACCAGTTTCACCTAGTTATGGAGGTACCATAACCATAACATTAGAGGCACCGATGTTATGACTTCACCACGTCTGAGTGATTGCTCGTGGCGTCCCTTCAGCTTTTGGCCATATTATTATATTTATCATGTGGGGCGTATGGGTGCATCCTAGTTACATGTTTTTCAGCAGATTATTCAGTGTGAATGTGGTGTGTGCCTTGCATCCTTCACAAGGAGCTGATCCCTCCTACCAAAATCATTATATTAAATTAGAGGCAGCCCCTCTAATTTGTATGATGAGGTCACCCCTCCAAGTATTCATGCACGGTGGATTTTCATGACCTATATTGGCTAATGGTAAAATATGTTAAACAGTTTTCATAAGATAAACATAAGGCTTTTCAAACTATAAAACCAGTTTTATGAACATGTTCCAGGTTTTCCAGGACTTATACATTTCCGCTGCTATTACGTCTTTATTATGTTTTAGTCATTTATACTATGTCTATATCCGTGCACTGAGCGTTTTGCTCAGTTGTTACCTTCCTCTCCATGTCCCAAAACGGCAGGTACCCTAGGAAAGACTCGAGCATTTGGAGGACGTGCATAGGATGGAAGCTGCTAGAGACTTATTTTCCTTTTTGCCTTTATTTACTTATGCTTGTTTAGTCTTTCATTCATTTCTTTTGCTTTATTATGTTTTGGGATTATGTTTGGGAACCGATGTTTGATTCCGGTTATCCCTATGGTCATGTAATGTTTTAGACATTTATCCTTGTATGCTTTGATGACACGCCATAATTACGCGTGACATTCCATTATCAAAATGGGTGTTACACAGGGGTTTATGGTACTTACCAGTATGCTAAGGTTGTTTCTTGGTTACACTTTCCCTTTTCTTTTACTTAAACACTCTTTTCCTTTCTCATTAATAAGCCGTAGCTTATTTCTCGATTTCTAGCTTATTGGGATAAACTGAGTTAGCCAACTTATTTTTTCTAGGACTTAGATTACTTTTAGGACTTTTGTGAAATTTTCAGATTTTTCCCTTTTGTTTTAATATTTTTAATCATTTTTATTTTCTTATTTGGTTTTAAGTCATTAAAAATAGGAAAATTTGTTTTAAAATTTCTGAAAAATATTTTTTTGTTTTTATAAAATTAGTTTGAGGTTTACAAGCAATAAAATCAGAATTTGGATTTTTTATTCTTATTTTTATTTTTAGGTCTTTAATTAGATTTTAAAAAGTAAATAATAATTAATTAAAAGATTTTCAAAATTGTTTTCTGATTTTTTATTATTTGTTGGACTTTTTAAAATTTATTTCCAAGTTTTTGGAATTTTTCATAATTTTTCATAATTTATTTATTTTTTGTCTCGTTTTGTGTGAAACGCGATTCGTCGTAATTAATTCTTCTTAGTGTAATCCGTCTTTACTTTTCAACCTATATCTTTCAAAAGCGTCAACTAATACAAAAACGTCTGATTGACACACAACCACACCTCCTTCGAGAACGAACACGTTGTCGGTTTTTACGTTTTCCTAAACGTAATTACTTATACTTACCGCGTTTGTACATTTTTCCTAAAGTGTTGCATTTTACGTACATCAATTTTGGCGCCACTGCAGGGGAAGTGTATGTAGCCATTATATCGTATTTGTTTAAGTAGTTACGTTTTTAACCTTACATTTTTGGGAAGTGTGCATATTGTAATTACTAATTTTCGTTTTTTTATTATTAGCCAAAAAATAAATAGTGTTGTTAGAACTCTAATAACACCATATCGTTTTTATTCGTTTTTATTGTGAATATTACTATATTGTATCTACGTAGAGTAATAAATTCAAAATATTTCCGAAAGAGTGAAAACTCCCCCCAGTTATTAGTGTTCCGGTAATTTTTACGTGTATCGATCAAAGAGAGGTTTAAGACAAAATAGATAAATACTCTTAATCAATTTAATCTCGATTAATACAAACTATAAGGTGGGTATAAGGCGGTTGTATTTCACGACCTAAAGAAAAAGGCTCTTAAGTGCTTCGCGACACCTTGTTTCTTTGCTCGCTTGTGCGTATTTTTAGAGTGGCGATTAATTAAGTGTTTGCCAAACTCAAGTATTATTAATCTATTTTTCTTGCTTATATTATTGAACCCTCGAAACGTTTTGGTGGTTCCACCAACGTTTCAAAGTCGAACGAAGGTTTTTACTTCACGTGATTACTTTCATTCATTTTGGATTCTCTAATCAATGTCTTGATTGGAGGAGAGATTTTGTAGATTTGTAACCTACGTAATACACAAAAATCCAAAAAAAATAAAAACAAACAAAAACCAATAAAATTGCAAAATTCAAAAAATTCAAAAAGAATCTTCTTTGCTACCCCTCAATTTCTACGTTAGTGCATGCGTACTCATTCGTCGACTTATCCGAATTATAGCAGGACTCCTATATCATTGCTAAAGGCTAAGACTTACAATATACTACAACGACACATAGTCCAAATTGATAACTCTACTTCTAAGAGTAACAGTTTAACACTATCACATTTTAAAAAGTATAGTAACTAAAAGAAAGTATACAACATTAAGGACTAAAATAATACCATTACTAAACTTTACTTTGAAAACGTAATTTAGTGGAAAGAAAGTCACTAGTTCTAATCTTAATCAAGCACTATCTGTTACTAATATTTTTTATTGATAAGAACTCATCCTAGCTTATTGATAAGCACTAACTAACACTATATTAGAAGCAAGTCAAACTACAACAACCAAATGATCCTAAAACTTCAACAACTAACTTGATCATTTCAACAATCTACATTGGTCTGCAATTAACATGGAAATACTCTACCTAACACCTTTTTGATCTTAAATTTGAAGCAACAGACTAACGATAAATAGACCCTAAAACAGCAAAACATTACTAGCTTAAGAATGAACGTTAAACAATTTGAACTCCTATATTACACTACACAATAGTCTAATTCTCTGCAATCTAAGACAGTTTAAGCTATTCCAAACATACAAATTTCACCCGTTTTGACTTACAGCTTTTTGCTCAAAGAAAATTTGACTACTTGCTTATATGGATTATTCTACCTGTAAACCACACTTCTACACTATTATGAAACTAATCCTTAACAAATTTTATAACAGATACTCCTTACATCACTAAGATCAAATCAGTCCCAAACACTGGCTTAATGATTCTAACAGCAAATCTATAAGCAATGATAATTCCTGTTGAGCAAGAATTAAAAATAGAATTAAAGAAAACATATAGAGCTATTAGAACAGGTTTATATCTACAAGTACACTAGCAACCTATACCAACAAGAATTGAACATAATTTAAGAAAAAGAATGTGACCTGCACTTCCAGGCCTGTCCTTTGATGTAGAAACTTTGTTGCTCTAAGCTACCATTGTATTACTACCAAACCAGAACTCAAACGCCACTAGAACCAACAACTTCTTTCATAAGCTTCCAAAATCTTATGATCAAACTTCTATTCCGAAGCTTCCAGATTATTGAAACTTGAAATTATGGGTTTAATTATGAACAGATGTCACTACGCTCTAAATTTGATTGACTTGATCAAAATTAAAAAAAAGCTTATCATAAGCTCTTATGAGCTTATGAGTAGAAGACTTGTAAAAAATAGTTGTAATCAAGTAACTAAAAGCAATTGTTACTAATACTTTTGAGATGAAAATGCATAAGCTTTTTTGAATAAAATGATTATAGAAAAAGCTCAAAATGTAAACTGAAATAAGTCACTAGCTTATTAGGGCTTATGAGACAGATTATAAGAATACAACTATGAATATTAACGCAACTGAACATCATAATTTATTAAAAAAAAAACAAAAAAAACTATGAAAGCTTTAAAGAAAGAAGAATTTCATTAATGGCTGAATTGGTTACAAATTCTAACTGAAATTTTATTTGATTTAACTAACAAGTGTAACATAATTAAAACTAATTTGTAACATAAATTTAAACTAACAAACTACTATATGAAGTTTACACCTAAACTAACTAGTTACAAGTGGGGGTGAGTGAGTGTATTTATAGAGAATGAGGAATGTCGAGATGAGGTGTATGACGTGACCTAATCGTGATCCGGCACGTGGATTAGGACTCTTGCCATTTGCATAAAATCGGGAAAATTAAGAGAATTAATTTTGGTCAAATACAAGTATATAACCATGTGGATGAAGCCAAGACGAAAATCTTCCATTTTTAAACCAACTTCTGAAACTGCTTCATATAATCTCAATTGTAGCTTCATAGAAGTAATTATGTGGAGGTTTCTAATTCGTTGGAAATATGTCACTTAGATCAAAAATCTTAGTCGTCCACTAATATCCAAAACCAACGGGCATGGTTAGCTTAAGTGACAATAAATATGCAACCTTTTCTTCTCGCTGATTAGGCCACGTGGCTAATACATAACTTTAGGATAAGTATAAAATATTTATCGTCCGATCTCTTCGAATTGATTACCGGCTAAGAGTGTGACTCAATTGTCTTTTGGTGAACAAGAGAATAGTTTGGTTTGATTATCTATTTTTAAACGAAAGGCAAATAGTTATCGTTGAGTAAAGCAGAAGCTTTTACAAAATTAAACTAATAGTTATTTAGGAAAAACACTTAAAATATAAAACTTTGTAAAACTTTCAAACTTAATCTAAATTTAACAAGTCCTTTCTATCGGAATGCACCAAAGTTAAAACCATCGAAATACAACTAAAACAATTCATCGGAATAATCCATGTGAAAGTCCATCGGAATGCTAATCTGAATACCCATCGGAATATAAAATCAATGCTGTCGCAATATGGTGCCTGTCGGAAAGTTCTAGATCGGAATGTTTCAGATCGGAATAATCCAAACACCTCTGTCGCAATGTTGTCTATCGGAAAGTAGTTAACAAAATTTGGGCAGCGTTTCGTTTCAAAGAAACCTTATCACCCGTCGGAATATGCGATCGCAATGAGCGATCGTAATCCCAGATCGGAATAAGGGGTAAGTGACAAGCTATCGCAAAGTAGAACCCTATATGGGTTATTGCGATATAAACACACAGCCGTCGGAATGTAGAAATCCCTAATATTACGATGGAATGCAAACTTAATCCGAAATTGGTGGTAAGCTTAAAACTCAATAAGCACATTAATATTTCGTTTTTTAGTGTAGTTGTCTCTCGGTCTTATCGAATTGATTAACAAGTATTCAAATTTGACTGAATTGTTTTTGGGTAAAATAATGTATTTGGTATTTATGTCTAATTGGCACAAAGCATTTAAAAAGTGTAAAATATTATTCTATATTACCTATACGTACTAATCTAAAACACCTTTTGCAATTACCAAATTTAAATGCACAAAATATGTAAATCGTAAAATACAATTTTTATACTACAAATGAAATTCACAAAGAGCAAAATATAAAACTAATTCAATTTATAAACCGTAAAATATAAATGCACGTAAAACGAGGGAAAATATGAATATAAAATCCCTAAATCTAGTGGGCCTAATCTACTTAATTCTATTACTAATTGTAAAAGACGAAGTTAGAAATCTTATTATTAACTAATCTAATGCTAAAGTCCAAAAGAAATTCAACTAGGCCCAATTCCCTTCTTAGTTAAAAAAAACGTGTCCAATTACTAATCTTGATTTATCATGGAAATGTAAATGTGATGAAGAAAACAAATAAGGAATGTACATCTGATGAGGAAACATAGAAACGAAAAGTACTACACTACTACTTAACTAAATCAATTAAGGCAATTCAAATTTACTTAATAAAACTACTCGAGCCCAAAGAGACTTACAAGTCCAGCCACTTAACCTACGGTCTACTAACTATTTTTTTGAAATGAATTTAGATACTAAAGTATGGGGTTGTGAGTGCACACAGTAATAGCAAATGGAAAATTAAAGTTATGTAAACCATTGAAACTTGTACAACACATGAAAACAGACAAGTCACAAGTCTTCACGCAAAATTTAGCATCATTCTACTTATTCAACAACAAAGCTAGAAAAGACCAATGTTGAACTTTTCACTACTCTAATCTGATCCAACAACACTACAAAGATTAAGTCTACAAAATCACTAAAGACTGATAATACCAAACATCACTTAAGCAGATTAACAGAAATCTTAACGAACTAATCCACACAAAAAAAATGCTCAACTACTACTTGCATTCAACCTCTTGTGCGAAAACAATCACAAAACTAGAAGACCCAGACTATACGCAAGAGATTATAAACGACTACAACTCGAATCTAAGAACTGAGCAAGATCAGCGAGAATTTATCTAAAAACAAGTCATATTACACAAACTGCAGGCACATCTACACTACTACTGAGCTACACGCAGTTCTATACTACTAAATGCAGAAAAAGGAAAGTCGGAGTACATATATAAAGCAGATTAACATAAAGATCAAGCAAGTCTACACTATTGATATACTACTGTTACAGTTAAAGCAGAAAATTGAAACCGTGCTTAACCTGCGTCTTCCAGGCCAGTCCGTTGATGACGAGAAGCGGAGCGCTGCGCTCGCTTAAATCCAAACACTCCTCAAGTATTCCTAATTATCTGAACTGAAACTGACACCAACTACCTGCACAAATGACTTGAAAAGAAAAACGATCTTCTGGACTAAAACTTCAATATGAACTGTAACAGTAAACTAATCATAAGCTCATTTTTCGGAACATCTCATAAGCTACTGCTACTCAATGGATACTAATGAAAATCTCTATTGAGCTTTTGAAAAAAAAACAGTAACAAATTCTTATCAAATCTGTATGAACAAAATAAGCTACTCAAGCGACACTTTAAAACTCATGACTGAATCAATGGAGTTTAACTGAATCTAAACCTGCAACCTAACTGATTAACATCATTATAACGAACTCCTATCAAGTAAAACAGTAACCAGTAGCCTGAATCAAAACTAATCAATTAAAACAATTTTTAGAAAGACAATTAAAACTAATCAATGGAATTTACTGAATTAAATTTGTAGCTTAACTAATTAACAACTTTACAACAAACTCTCAACAAGATTATATCAGAAATGCCTTTTTAAACAAACTCAATATAAAACCTCTCGATAATAAGCAGTAAAATAGAGGAAGAAAAAGCTATAAGCTTCGAAGAGCTTATATAAGAAAATAGAATATTCGAAGAAGAAAAGTAAGGTGATTAAACTTGAAGTAAAACTTTCATTAATGGAGAAAATAGCATTCGGTTACAACAAGATCAACTAATCGAACTGAATCTAACTGAAATTCATAAAGGCTATGAAAGAAAATAAAACTAACTAACTAATCCTAACTATCTACTATGTGTAAACTACACCTAAGCTAACCATTCCAAATGAAGGCCTTCGTCTCTTATTTATAGCCGCCGTGTGGTGGTGGAGTGACGTGGTTAATCCAATGATTGATTGACACGTGTTTAATACGAGGTTTACACTCGTCCTTCTTCTTCATCACATTTGGGGCTTTCTTATCCTTTGAGACTTGATCGAATTAAGCGGTACCATCATGTTAAGGAGAAAAAGATAAGCACTTTTGCTGTTGAAAGCTTCGGCTGAATCTTCCTGGATCGACCTTGAGATTGATTTGCAGGTTTTGATATGGAAAAGATGCAACCGTCTCTTTCTCTCTCTTGCGTTGGAGAAGAAGACGCGTATTATGTGTTAATGTGTTTTGACCGATCTTGGTCAATTGACCAAAATAAGTAAATAATACTTTACTTTCAATCTTTTCCTTATTTTGCATTTTGGTCCTTTCTCTTTCCTTCTTTCATCAAATGTATATAACTTTGAAATCAAGTTTCTTTTAATCCTTCGTCTCGTAGAAAATTGCAAGCTAAGCCATCGATCTTTGATAATATTGGCAAATAAAGTCCTCAAAAGCATCTTTAGTCTTTTTCTTCGTCTTTTGATCAAATAAGTCCTTGAAAGCTCGTGTTTGTCTCAAATGTACCTATATTACCTGAAAATACACAAACACCAAATACACGCGTAATTCTGATAATTAACAGTTTAATATAATGTATTTGACAGTGTTTTTAATGGTTTTAGGATCATTATTGATGAGTGTTTTCACACTTATCAACTCCCCTCCACTTGACCATTGCCATGACCTCATGCAATGCAGCATTTTAAAGCACCAAGTTACACTCTTCTCATAATTAACCAACCTTGGCCATTTCATGATTTAATAACTATACTATGCTATATGATGAATGATTTTGAATATTTACAATGCAATGCAAAGAAAACAATTCTATTTTTATATTTTTGATTTTTCATAAATGGTTTTGATGGAAATAACTCATAAAGAATTCAATGGCTTAGATTAGGGCTTTGGGTACCATGGATACTTATCATCCTCAAGTTTCACTTTCCCCATACCAAGCTTAAAAATGGGATCATTGTATTCACAAGTAAAAAGTGCATCAACTTATTCATGACAATTAAATGTGGAACCAGTTATTATTTGAGCAAATTGCTTGTGGGCAAATTTGTCATTTATTCAAGTGTGAAGTATAAGAAATGTAAAATCCAAAAATAAGGAAGCACGGTTTTAATCCTAAGTAATCCTCTCATCCATTACTTGAAAAACCGCTCACAATTAATACAAGTCCGTTTCAAGAGTAATAAGTCATTCGTCTTATGTGTAAAATCCTCATGTCATGCTTTCATAAGTAGCTACACACTCGCTAAGGAAAGAAAAATAAAACTCACGCAATAATTTACATCCGCCATCTTTTTGAGACTTTGGATCTTCAACCCCGCAACCCGTCAAGGTAATATTGGATTGGAGCAATCTATTGAATCCCCGCAACCCGTCAAGGTAATATTGGAACTCAATAGTCACTATAATTAACACCACACTGCCCCTCTTGGGAGTCTTGCATTACTTTTTTTTCTTTTTCTTTCTTTTTTCTTTTTTTTTTTCTAGCCACTCATTTTTTTTCATAAGCCGCTCTTATTTTTCTTTATTCCTCACAAAGAAATTTGAAAAGAAGAAAAGGAAAAACACCCGCTAAATATGGAGCATGACATAAGTCTAGTACACATAAAACGTGCTAACTTAGAATCTTAAGACGTACTCATATAAACCATAAATGATTAGCCAAAAATGCATAAGAGATTACAAACCAATTAAAACCGTACTTGATTATTTATTAACAATTATATACATGCGAAGAAATTAGAGATAAAGAAGAGAAAGGTTTAGCCACAAGTAATTGCCATGAAGTCTATCTAGCCCTTTTACACTTGCTTCAACTCTATCATTTCCCATTCTCCACAAATTTAAAATCTCAAATAATGAGATTGGTGGAAGCTTAGCCTAATAGACCAATGAAGGACTACATGGTTAAGGATACTAGCTAGAGAGTGCTAATATAAGCAAACTCGGGTTGAGTCAAAATATCCATGGCGGGCCTAATATGTCAAAGAAATCTAAATTTGTTAAACCATGTTTTATTATATTTTTTTTTCCTTTTTATATATTTTGATGAAAAACAAAAGAAGAAATATATACAATGCAAATGTGTTATGCAAATGAAAAATGATTGATGCAAAAATTATGAATGCATATTTTTGGTGGCCAAAGTAGATCAAAAATTTGAAAAATGTTTGAAAAATTAATTTTCCGAGTTATCATGAAGTTAAGGCAATGGTCTAGGTAAGGTCACTTCGATAGAAGTCTCCCCTACACTTAAGATAAACATTGTCCTCAATGTTTTAAGAGTATTGGAGTGAACTCCCCTACACTTATGACATTGATTACTTTGCTTAACTCAAGTTAAGGAAGAGACAACTAAAGGGTATTCATTTTAAGCACAAGTGTTTAATATCACGATAGCAAAAACTAATCGAAGTGAACCAGATACACGGGCCTCCTCCATAAGCTCCAAGCATGAAATGTGAGAGAGCAACCCTCGAAAAGACGAAGAAAGGCACCCCTCTACTTCAACTCTACTATAACATCCTTTTAATTAAACCTAACCTATAGAAAATCTACTCTACGTTTTCTAACCTAGTTACTCAATGCTTGAGTTTTTCTAACCCTAAGTCGCTAGCTCGACTCGGCCCCAAATTAAGTTGTCCTTGGGGAAACCATCATGGAGAATAAAGAATATCCACTTTGAAGCACATCTCACATGATACACTCAAACTGAGCACGTTGCCATTTACTATAAGATTTACAGTATCCGCCTCGATAAATGGAACGGTCCAACGTGTCTCAAGTTTGTCCAACATACAAAATCTCTCAAATATGAAGAACACCAGGATCAAATACAAAATTTCCATCTCGACAAGTGAACAACTCCAAAGTAGGTAGCATCACCAAAGTAAGCTCATACAAGAAGCGCATATCAATCGAAGGCACACTCTTAAGTGGAGTAGATGAAAACCAATTTTTCCCAAACATACGTATCCCAGGATCAAAAACCTTTCCCTTCATGGGAAAATAAGAAGATGAACTCGTATCAACCATATAAGATTCCCCCTTAGTGATCAAAGCATCATGAGAATACGAAGGTGTAGGTATCAAAACATTCATAACTATTATGTCCATATTGGGCTCATCATCATCATCAAAAGGTGGGTAATCTTCCATAGAAGGCATAGCGAAAGGAGGATCAAGATCAATAGTGTCTTGTGGAGAAGGTGTAGTCTCTATGTTCTCAAAAAGCAATGTAGTAATAAGATGAACCTCCTCTTCCAAATTAGAAACACTATCGTCGACCTCTATATCAAAATGTGCAAGAGTATCCTCTATGGTGGCATCAATCTCCATAAAAGAGTCCATATCAAAGGTTTTGAGTTCTAAAGGTGCCTTAGATGAAAAAGTATCAATCTCTAAGAGGAAAGGATCTTCATCAATAACCAACTTCAAGGGTGGGAGGTTGGGAACATAAGGCTCAAAAGGAGGTGTATTAATGATAGAATCACTCAAAGGGATGATATGATCATGAAAATCAATAGGTGTATCCTCAAAAACCAGTGAAGGAATATCAATCAAGGGTTCTTCTTCTATAGACTCATTATTAGGTTCTTCACACTCCTCAAAAAGTGGGTTATCAAAACATGTCTCAAAAAGAGGATTTGAATGTATCACAAAATCACTTAGAGGAATAGGTGAAGGAGTCATAGAAGAAATGGAGTCATCATCATCAGAAGTAAAAGACTCATCACTATCATAAGGATCATCAAAGGTTTCATCACAAGAATCATAAGGTGGTAGAGGAGAAGGATCCACTTTTCCTATAGGAGCAAACTCTTCATGCAAATTAGGAATGTTATCTTGACAAGACAAATCATCGGATGATATAGCATAAGACGCGTCACTAGAATCACAATCATCATCCTCCATTTGTGTCAAGTCTTTCACAAACTCTTCCTCAATCTCATTATCCCTTTCTTTAAACAATTCATCAAGATCAAAGTCACCAAAATCACTAGTAGTAGCATGAAGGTCAATATGGGATAAAATCTCAATATGATCATGAGGAGAAGAGGTATCAACACAAAGCTCATCACATGGTTCATTGGAAACACTCTCAAGCTCTCTTTGGATTGGGATAAGGTTCTCAACACTAGAAACGGTTAATTCATCCAAATCGGTGTTTGTATTAGTGCTAAGAGGCTCGTCCCCCATGGTTAAAGAGTCGGTGGGTTCCACGTGAGGGAAAGGTGATGAAGATGTGTCATCATTAAGTGCCATACAAATCGGAGGATCGTCATCATCATCATAAAATAATGGATAAGGACTACATGTAGCAAAATATGAGTCTATTATGCCTTCATCTTCTACTTTTTCGTCTTTTGCTAAGAGCAAAGTAAGTAACTCTTGCTGAAGTTGACGATATCTAATATTCAACTCGTCACAAATATCCTCTTTATTAAATAGTTTCATCTTCACGATATTACAAAGAGATACCATCTCTCCTGTTATCCGCAGATTCTCCTTTTCGATTTTCTCAAAGCTCATGGTTTTTATGCGTTCACGTTCCTTTTTATCAATCTTAACGAGTAAATCATCTAAATCTTTCTTGAGGGACTGAGAAGAATAGTTCACCAATTTTCTATAAATGTCACCAAATCTCTCGATATTAAACCGTTTGTTCCTTGCATCATCCTCAAGAGACTTAATTTCTTCCCTTAACCATCGAGATTCTTCTCTCATTTCCTCGATACTCATCTCTCTCATACGTGTAATAGCCTTTAATCTATATCCATAGTCTCTTCCTTGTTGCTCGATTAGAAAAGAAAACTCATCGAGATCACTAAGAGCATAAGAAGGCGGATCCCTTGGTCGACAATCATAACCATAATGGGGTTCTTTTCCACAAAACTCACATGAATAAGTCGAAGAATAAGGTGGAGGTGGATTTCCATAATTAGGTGAATTATAGGTTTGAAAAGAGTCTTGATTATGAAAATTCTCATGATTGTAACCTTGAAAATTCCCTTCATTTTGAAAACCCTCATAATTGGAACATCCTTGGTTGTGAAAAGTTTCTTGATTATAGCATGGAAAATTTTCATCATTACTTTGAAAGCCTTCATTGTTTGAAAATCCTTGATTATGAAAGGTTTCTTGATTATAGCCTTGAAAAGTATCCTCATTTTGAAAACCTTCATAATTGAAAAATCCTTGGTTTTGGTATGGCTCATTAAAGGTTTGATCATGAAATGATGGTGGAGGTTGTGATGAAAAACCGGAATATCCCATATAGTCATTACAAGTGTAGTCCATTTGAGTGTTAGGTTGAAAATTAGGGTTCTCGGTTCCATTATAAGCATATCCCTCCCCATAATAACTATTATTTTGATCACATAAATAAGTATCGTGTGGACCTCCACAAGTCGAACAAGTCGAATAATTAGCGTTGGCGGATCGTTTTTGCAAAATCTCCAACATGGAACGAGTATCCATGTTTAACAAGGTGGCCGAATGTATATACAAGTATAATGACGTTTAAGAGCTTCCTCGGGGAAGGAAGTAATACACCAAAGGTGGTATGTTTACACGTGTGCGAGTACACGTGTAAGTAAACACGAGGAATGAGGGAGTAGCCCTCGGTTGACTTTGAAGAGAAAAGGATTATCCTCTTCGAGGTTCGATATGAAATATCCACAAGAAAGTATATATATAATTACTACTTGGGTGCAAGACCCCCAATAAAGCCTTCCTTCTCAAAATACGCACTAGTGAACGGGGGGTTAGGTGGCGCGAAGCACTTAAGTACCTATTGACCCTTAGACGGCATTTTATAGCACGTCGCCTATCTATTCACTTTGTAGTTTGTATTCTTCGAATTATTGCCTATTGGAAGTATTTATCTATTCTTGCTTTATTTTATTTGATCGATACGCGTGTCAAGGACCGGAACGCCCCTCAACACGGTGTATTGCCTCGGCAATACTTATAGAAGATATGTTTATTGGTTGTTCGTATATGTATACGTATTTACATATAATAATATATAAAAAATATTTTTGTATTTATTTGTTTTTTTAAGAAAAATACTATATCTACGTAAAAAGCGATGAAATCGATATAATATATATTTTTTTGTTGTAATCTTTTAGGAAAAAGATTACTTTTTGGATTTTTTATTTTTTGGTTCAATTCTTTAGGAAAAGAATTGATTTTGTGATTTTTTTTTTTTTTGTATTTTTATCTTTTTGATTTTTTTATCTTTTTGATTTATAATACGTAAAAAATAACGTTCACAAAGTGAACGGATCCCAAAATCCAATCGTCTCACTCGAAATCGTTAATCTTCACGAAAAGAACCGGCAGCGGCGCCATTTAATATTTCGTTTTTTAGTGTAGTTGTCTCTCGGTCTTATCGAATTGATTAACAAGTATTCAAATTTGACTTAATTGTTTTTGGGTAAAAGAATGTATTTGGTATTTATGTCTAATTGGCACAAAGCATTTAAAAAGTGTAAAATATTATTCTATATTACCTATACGTACTAATCTAAAACACCTTTTGCAATTACCAAATTTAAATGCACAAAATATGTAAATCGTAAAATACAATTTTTATACTACAAATGAAATTCACAAAGAGCAAAATATAAAACTAATTCAATTTATAAACCGTAAAATATAAATGCACGTAAAACGAGGGAAAATATGAATATAAAATCCCTAAATCTAGTGGGCCTAATCTACTTAATTCTATTACTAATTGTAAAAGACGAAGTTAGAAATCTTATTATTAACTAATCTAATGCTAAAGTCCAAAAGAAATTCAACTAGGCCCAATTCCCTTCTTAGTTAAAAAAAACGTGTCCAATTACTAATCTTGATTTATCATGGAAATGTAAATGTGATGAAGAAAACAAATAAGGAATGTACATCTGATGAGGAAACATAGAAACGAAAAGTACTACACTACTACTTAACTAAATCAATTAAGGCAATTCAAATTTACTTAATAAAACTACTCGAGCCCAAAGAGACTTACAAGTCCAGCCACTTAACCTACGGTCTACTAACTATTTTTTTGAAATGAATTTAGATACTAAAGTATGGGGTTGTGAGTGCACACAGTAATAGCAAATGGAAAACTAAAGTTATGTAAACCATTAAAACTTGTACAACACATGAAAACAGACAAGTCACAAGTCTTCACGCAAAATTTAGCATCATTCTACTTATTCGACAACAAAGCTAGAACAGACCAATGTTGAACTTTTCACTACTCTAATCTGATCCAACAACACTACAAAGATTAAGTCTACAAAATCACTAAAGACTGATAATACCAAACATCACTTAAGCAGATTAACAGAAATCTTAACGAACTAATCCACACAAAAAAATGCTCAACTACTACTTGCATTCAACCTCTTGTGCGAAAACAATCACAAAACTAGAAGACCCAGACTATACGCAAGAGATTATAAACGACTACAACTCGAATCTAAGAACTGAGCAAGATCAGCGAGAATTTATCTAAAAACAAGTCATATTACACAAACTGCAGGCACATCTACACTACTACTGAGCTACACGCAGTTCTATACTACTAAATGCAGAAAAAGGAAAGTCGGAGTACATATATAAAGCAGATTAACATAAAGATCAAGCAAGTCTACACTATTGATATACTACTGTTACAGTTAAAGCAGAAAATTGAAACCGTGCTTAACCTGCGTCTTCCAGGCCAGTCCGTTGATGACGAGAAGCGGAGCGCTGCGCTCGCTTAAATCCAAACACTCCTCAAGTATTCCTAATTATCTGAACTGAAACTGACACCAACTACCTGCACAAATGACTTGAAAAGAAAAACGATCTTCTGGACTAAAACTTCAATATGAACTGTAACAGTAAACTAATCATAAGCTCATTTTTCGGAACATCTCATAAGCTACTGCTACTCAATGGATACTAATGAAAATCTCTATTGAGCTTTTGAAAAAAAACAGTAACAAATTCTTATCAAATCTGTATGAACAAAATAAGCTACTCAAGCGACACTTTAAAACTCATGACTGAATCAATGGAGTTTAACTGAATCTAAACCTGCAACCTAACTGATTAACATCATTATAACGAACTCCTATCAAGTAAAACAGTAACCAGTAGCCTGAATCAAAACTAATCAATTAAAACAATTTTTAGAAAGACAATTAAAACTAATCAATGGAATTTACTGAATTAAATTTGTAGCTTAACTAATTAACAACTTTACAACAAACTCTCAACAAGATTATATCAGAAATGCCTTTTTAAACAAACTCAATATAAAACCTCTCGATAATAAGCAGTAAAATAGAGGAAGAAAAAGCTATAAGCTTCGAAGAGCTTATATAAGAAAATAGAATATTCGAAGAAGAAAAGTAAGGTGATTAAACTTGAAGTAAAACTTTCATTAATGGAGAAAATAGCATTCGGTTACAACAAGATCAACTAATCGAACTGAATCTAACTGAAATTCATAAAGGCTATGAAAGAAAATAAAACTAACTAACTAATCCTAACTATCTACTATGTGTAAACTACACCTAAGCTAACCATTCCAAATGAAGGCCTTCGTCTCTTATTTATAGCCGCCGTGTGGTGGTGGAGTGACGTGGTTAATCCAATGATTGATTGACACGTGTTTAATACGAGGTTTACACTCGTCCTTCTTCTTCATCACATTTGGGGCTTTCTTATCCTTTGAGACTTAATCGAATTAAGCGGTACCATCATGTTAAGGAGAAAAAGATAAGCACTTTTGCTGTTGAAAGCTTCGGCTGAATCTTCCTGGATCGACCTTGAGATTGATTTGCAGGTTTTGATATGGAAAAGATGCAACCGTCTCTTTCTCTCTCTTGCGTTGGAGAAGAAGACGCGTATTATGTGTTAATGTGTTTTGACCGGTCTTGGTCAATTGACCAAAATAAGTAAATAATACTTTACTTTCAATCTTTTCCTTATTTTGCATTTTGGTCCTTTCTCTTTCCTTCTTTCATCAAATGTATATAACTTTGAAATCAAGTTTCTTTTAATCCTTCGTCTCGTAGAAAATTGCAAGCTAAGCCCTCGATCTTTGATAATATTGGCAAATAAAGTCCTCAAAAGCATCTTTAGTCTTTTTCTTCGTCTTTTGATCAAATAAGTCCTTGAAAGCTCGTGTTTGTCTCAAATGTACCTATATTACCTGAAAATACACAAACACCAAATACACGCGTAATTCTGATAATTAACAGTTTAATATAATGTATTTGACAGTGTTTTTAATGGTTTTAGGATCATTATTGATGAGTGTTTTCACACTTATCACACATACAATAAGCTACTTTATCCGAACCTCAAACGACTAGATAAGATTAAATATGACAACTTTCGAAAACATGAAATCATAAACTTTATAAAAGAAACTTTTGAAAAGATTAAACCTTATGAGAATCCGAAAAGCAATAAGCTAAAACATGAAATAAGCCAATAAGCACAAAGAGCTTATAGCCTAATCCGTATGAAGCTTATGTAGTGATAAAAAGGTTAACTTTCTAAACACCAAAACATCAAATTCAAACACGAAACAAGTATGTTTCGGATCAAAATCAATCAAAATCAAGAAATGTAGAAAGAGAGTAAAGAACACAAACTTAAACTTCAACTTTTGATTAATAAAACTCAAAATACAAAGATTAACTAAAGCTTGACTTAAAAGAAAAGATGAAGTTTTAGTGAGAGAAAGTTAAACACTTTCCCTCTCTAAAATGAAAAACTAAAACAAAGAAAATAAAACTAGCTAACCACCCTTCTAATATGATTAGGAGGGTATTTATAGGGCAATGGGAAGTGCACGTGTGGTGTGCTTCCTTCTTTTCTTCTCGACTCAATTTTAAATCTTTGTCGTTCTCGACGTCATCTCGGGATTTGAACTCGTCTTAATAATTTTCTTCTATAATTTAGACTTGAGTTCTTCGACTTCATTAAACTTCCGTCTTTAGACTTTTTCTTCGATAAATCTTCAGAATAGGTCTTGGACATCCGTTCTTTTAGCACTCTTGATCACTTGACTTCGTCTTTCCTCGTTTTCTTCGATAAAATCCCGTGAAAGCCCGTGTTTTCTTCCTTTTTCATCTTTTGGTCCTAAAACACAATAAAAACACAAACCACGCATAATTCTGACTTTTACGACATAAATTACACGTTTTGGTCCTGTTATTATTGGAAATAAGCGGTAAAAGGATAAGTGTTTTCACACTTATTAAATCCCCTACACTTGACCATTGCAATGCCCTCATGCAATGCATTAATTTTAAAGCACGGTTTATATTTTCCATCATAAATAACCCACCTTGGCCTTTATTAAATAAAAAGATAGAAACAAGTAAAGAAATCAAATACTTACATTGGGGTTTTGGCTGCCATGAACGTTTATCATCCTCAAGTTTCACGTTCCCCATACCAAGCTTAAAAATGAGATCATTGTTATTATAAGTTAGCAAACTAAAACGAATTCATGAGGGCCAATTATTTACTTAGACTCCCTTATTCCTAGGTGTATCTCTTATATTTTATTTTTTTCTTGAATGATCACGAGGATTCATTGTTTGACTTATTTCGATAGTTATTTAGGCCGAAAATAAAGTGGGATGATTTAATCAATAGTTAGCTAAAGGACAAAATATTTTAAAACTTCTTCTCGGGACCTCATAAAGTTCATATCTTGGCATAACTCGCTTCACGATTTGAGACCTTTCTCGGACCGATATTTGGCAGTGACTTCATACTCTGAATCTTTGAGAGACGTTCTTGAAATTATGGTCTTCTATTCATAATAGGAATTTCTTCACTTGAAGTTTTGAGAGATTCTTCATCTTTAGACCACGACTTCTTCATTTTTCTCCAATCTTTATTTTGGACTTTGATATACAACGATCCGCCTCCTTTTAGGACTTAGATCTATTTATCCTCATACCTTGTTAGGGCCTTTTTGGTTAGATTTCTCCATGATCTTTTGGGGAGTTTTTGCTTTTCGTCGTGTGTCTCGATCCTTCATATTGATTTTCGATAAATGATTCTTCACATCACTTTTGGATCTTTAGCAACAAAATGTATCCCTCATGCCTTGTTAGGGCCTTTTCGGACTCGCCAACCTTCGCATCCCGCTTCAATAAGTTATGCCTTGGCTATGAACTCTAATTAATACCGAGCAACTTTTAAACGATCTTGGGCTAGAAGCTAAGTAACTTTTCAAATCGTACAACCTTATTTATTGCAGATAAATTTATTAACAAGCGATGGGAGAATAGGCTTATAATCAACTCACATAAATTCACGAAAGAATACCAAACTTATAATTGACTCTATCATCTCTCGTTCTCCACAGTTTAAAATCTCCAGGAATGAGACTCGTAGATGCTTAGCCTATTAAATCAAAGTTTTGGGTTTTCGAGTTATCTATAGGATCTCGCAAATTCTTAGACTTTTTCAAGTTTAGAAATCGCATTTTAAAGTTCCCTTGATAAACAACTCTCTAGGATCAATTATAGGAACTTGCGAAAAGTTCTTGTTCTTAACCCATGAGAGTTAAGACTTTCGCGTTTTAAAGCTCCCTATATAAAAGCCTAGTAAAACTTGACTTAAACACGTTAAGGATACTAGCTAGAGTAAACTTGGATAAGTAAACTCGGGTCGAGTCAAAGATTCACAACGTTTAAAAGTTTAAAACCACTTTATTAAAATTTATTCTAGCAAAGAAAGTAAATAATGATAACAAAGGAAAACTACAAGGCCAAAATAGATTAAAAATTTTGAAAAATGTCAAAAAATCAAATTTTTCTGTTAAAAATGAGGACAAATTCATGGAAAAGACCACTTACTTCGATAGAAGTCCCCCCTACACTTAATATAAACATTGTCCTCAATGTTTATGCATGTGGGAGTAAACGCCCCTACACTTAGGACATTGTGCATGTTGTTTAAATCTTGCTAAGGAAAGGACAACTAAAGTGATTTCAATGTGAACATATAAAATGTGAAATATTGAATCACGACAGTTTAGGATAGAACCAGGAAGACGGGTACACAGGATCACGGTTCGTCAAAAGTCATTGAGGTGCACTTTGAAGCTTGAATCCCTGTAGAAAATAAGAAACAAGACAACAAACACATACGGGGCTCCCCCTACACTTATTATGAAAGCAGTAAAGGATAGATCACGGGTTGCCTTCCGAGAAGCGCTTGTTTTTGATAACCGAGTCACGAGCCTGACTCGACCCAAAACTAGTTCATGGGAAACGTGGTGAGGGATGGAATCATCTCATGAGAGATGTCCTCACCAAAGTACAACTTCAAACGCTGGCCATTCACCTTGAAATCGGGCCCATTTGGCTGAGAAAGCTCAATGGTCCCATGGAAAGACTTTGGCGACGGTGAATGGACCAGACCAGCGGCTCTTCAACTTGCCAGAGAAGATCTTTAACCGAGAGTTAAAGAGTAAAACTTGATCACCAACGTGGAACTCTCGGTTCTTAATCCTTGCGTCATGGATGATCTTGGTCTTCTCCTTGCAGATCAGTGAGTTCTCGTAAGCTTCATTCCTCAGTTCATTAAGCTCGTTGAGTTGAATCTTGCGAAGATCATCGGCTTTGTTGATGTCGAGCCCACTTCAAGGCCCAGTATGCCTTATCTTCCAGCTCGATAGGGAGGTGGCATGCTTTCCCGTACACAAGACGATAAGGTGTACAACCAATCGGGGTCTTATATGCGGTACGGAAAGCCCACAAAGCATCATCTAACTTATCGGCCCACGCGGGACGATGCTCTCCCACAGTACGTTCTAAAATTCGCTTCAAGCCATGGTTGGAAATCTCGGCTTGACCATTGGTTTGGGGATGATAAGCGGTGGAAAGACGGTGATTGACACCATACTTAGCCATGACTCGTGCAAATTGTTCATTGCAAAAATGAGTCCCGCGGTCACTGATGATAGCACGAGGAACACCAAATCGAGCAAAAAGCTGCTTCAAAAAGTTCACAACTACCCTCGCATCGTTCGTAGGAAGAGCCTTGGCTTCAACCCATTTAGAAACGTAGTCAACGGCTACGAGGATGTATTTGTTCCCTTTGGATGATGGAAATGGCCCCATAAAGTCGATGCCCCATACATCAAAAATTTCACATTCTTGTATGAAATGTTGAGGCATATCATCTTTATGTGTGATCTTGCCCTGGCGTTGGCAAACATCACAATGCTTAACCATTTCCTGAGCGTCACGATAAATGGTGGGCCAATAGAATCCAGAGTCAAACACTTTCTTAGCGGTGTAGGTGGGACCAAAGTGACCATCGGTGGGTCCTTTATGGCAAGCATCAAGGATTTGTAAAGCTGCCGGCCCATCAACACATCGACGAATGATCAGATCAGCACATTGTTTGAAGAGATAAGGGTCATCCCAGAAGTAAGTCTTAACATCTTTAAAGAATTTCTTCTTTTGTTGGGATGTTAACCCTTTGATGAGAATACCACCCGCTAAGTAGTTTGCAATGTCCGCAAACCACGGGGTGTCATCAAGATTGGAATGAATAGACATTAAGGTCTCAAGGGGAAAAGAGTCATTGATCTCTTGATTCGGATGATCCCCTTGATACGGATCCTCAAGTCTACTCAGATGATATGCTGCTAGGTTTTCGGCTCCCTTTTTGTCACGAATTTTGATTTTAAATTCTTGAAGGAGCAAAACCCAACGAATAAGTCTTGGCTTAGAATCTTGCTTAGTCAACAAGTACTTTAACGCGGAATGGTCGGTGTACACGATGGTGGTGGAAAGGACAAGATAGGGGCGAAATTTTTAAAAAGCATACACTACAGCTAAAAGCTCTTTTTCGGTAGTGGTATAATGTAATTGAGCCCCCGTCATTGTCTTGCTAGCATAATGGATTGGTTGGAAGTGTTTGTTCACTCTTTGGCCCAAAACCGCTCCAATAGCAAAGTCGCTAGCATCGCACATAAATTCAAAAGGTAGCTCCCAATTAGGGGTGACCAAGACCGGTGCCTTAGTTAGCTTATCCTTGAGAAGATTGAAGGCTTCAATACACTCTTTGGAAAAGATAAAAGGAGTATCTTTTTCCAAGAGGTGGGTTATCGGGCGAGCGATTTTAGAGAAATCTTGAATGAATCGACGATAGAAGCCCGCATGACCCAGAAAACTTCTCACACCCTTCACGGTTGAAGGTGGAGGTAATTTGGCTATGACATCCACTTTAACACGGTCCACTTCAAGACCGGCTTTAGAGATTTTATGTACAAGCACAATGCCTTCTTTAACCATGAAATGACATTTTTCCCAATTCAGAACAAGGTGAGTGTCTTCACACCGCTTAAGCATGCGTTCCAAATTGGCAAGGCAATGAGAGAAAGAATCACCATAGACTGAGAAATCATCCATGAAGACTTCCATAGTTTCTTCAACCATGTCATGGAAGCTAGCCATCATACACCTTTGGAATGTCCCAGGAGCATTTCACAAGCCGAAAGGCATTCTTTTGTAAGCAAATGTTCCATAAGGACAAGTGAATGTGGTTTTCTCTTGGTCTTGGGGATCGATGGGTATTTGAAAATAACCCGAGAAACCGTCTAAGAAGCAGTAATAGTCATTATCCGCTAGACGTTCAAGCATTTGGTCCATGAAAGGAAGGGGAAAATGATCCTTTCTTGTAGCATCATTGAGTTTGCGATAGTCTATACAAACTCTGCACCCTGTAACGAGACGAGTAGGAATCAACTCGTTATTTTCATTGGGCACAACCGTGATTCCGCCTTTCTTAGGCACACAATGGACGGGACTAACCCATGGTGAATCCGAGATAGGATAGATCATTCCCGCATCAAGAAGTTTGATAACCTCTTTTTTGATAACGTCATGGATCTTAGGATTCACCCTTCTTTGGCTTTGAATAGTGGGTTTAAAGTCGTCCTCCATGAGAATTTTATGTGTGCAAAAGTGAGGATCAATTCCACGAATATCGGAGATTTTCCATACAATCGCTTTCTTATGATTCTTCAGCACGACGATAAGTCGGGATTTTTGTTCTTCTTTTAGGTCCTTTGAGATGATGACCGGTAACTTCTTGTTGTCTTCAATGAAAACGTACTTGAGATGAGACGGAAGATCCTTAAGCTCTAAATCCGGAGGATTTACGATGGACGGCGTAGTCAACTTTGGATCATCGGTAGAGATAGCTTTAGGAGACTGTGGAGAAATATGGTCCTCATTGAGAAGTTTCTCAATGGTACGAATTTCTTCATCCCAATTGAAGGGAGAATCGTCATATTGCAAATCCACATCTCCCAGAGTTGCTTCAAATTCTTTCAAGAGGAAGTCACTTTCTCCAAATGGAGTTAATGACGGAGCGATTGAGGCAACGGTCTCAACATTGGGTAGAGAAGAAAGATTACTTTTGCAAGCATCATTAAAGTGTTCTTCACAAGCCTCATCGAGAACATCAATAGCATTAACACTCTCATATGAATAAGGTTGCTTAGAAATCTTACCCATGTTGAAGATAATTTTATCGTCACCAACTCTCATGATTATTTCGCCCGCGGCTACATCAATGAGAGTGCGACCAGTCCTCAAGAAGGGACGTCCAACGATTAATGGAACACGGGGATCCATCTCGTAGTCAACGACAATAAAATCCGCCGGGAAGGTAAATTTTTCAACGCCAACGAAGACGTCTTCGGCTATCCCCACTGGATAAGCAACCGTACAGTTAGCTAATTCCAAAGTCATTTTGGTTGGGACTAGCTCGGGAAGAGATAATTGCTTCCAAACACTTAAAGGCATTAAGTTTATACTAGCACCTAGATCGGCTAGGGCCATGCAATTCTCTACTCCCGGGAAGTTGCAAGGAATCAAGAAGCGACCCGGATCACCAAGTTTGGTGGGCAATTTCCTTAAGAGAACCGCAGAGCAATTCTCATTAAGTTGGGTCTGAGCAATGTCAAGAAGCTTCTCCTTGTCACTAAGAAGATCTTTAAACATCTTCGCATATTTAGGCATGTGAGCGAGAGCCTCGACAAAGGAGATGTTAAAATTCAATTGTTTAAACATTTTGAGAAAGTTTGAAACTTGAATATCATCCTTGCTCTTTTGCTTCTCTTTCCTCAACCTTGAAGGATAAGGTATATCGGATGAAGAGGAAGGCTTTAGGGGAGTAGGATCACTCACAACCGCAGGTGGTAGGGGAATGGGGGTGGAAGGCAAAGGAGGTGTGGAAAGTTGCTCTTTTTCCTTGTTCACAATCACGGGTGGAGGTGTAGGAAGCTCGGGTTCCGTATAACCTTTTCCACTATGAATGGTGATTGCTTTCATCTCCCCTCTTGGATTAGATACGGTGTTACTCGGAAGAGTACCCGAAGAAGATGGTTGATTACCTTGGTAGAGCAAACCGATCATATCACGTATATTATCCGCTTGAGTGCTGAAAGAGTCTCTCATGTCTGCGCGAATATCATTGCTTTGTTTCACCATGTCATTCCTTAGCTCGGCTCGAATATCACTCCCTTGTTTCGCCATGTCTCCCTTCAAGTTGATGAATTGACTCTGAAGATTCGTCACCATCTCTCTATTAGTCCTCATGAACGTCTCGATGTCTTGATTCAACGTCGTTGGTTGATTGAGAGGTGGAGCTTGGTAAGCTTGAGAATTTGCTTGAGGTGGATATGGGTTTCTTTGGGATTTATATTGATTGTGAGCACGGGGTTAGCTTTGGTTATTTCGGTTATAGCTTTGTTGTTGGTTTTGGTTTTGAGGAGTAAAACCGGGTGGTGCAAGATAGTTGTTTGAACGATAACTTAGCAAGTTACGGTCTCCTTGAGGACGTGCTTGATAGCCTCCCGTGGGATAAGTACCATATGCCGCGTTAACGTTTTCACAAAAATTGCATTGAGTGGAAGGACAATCATTGTAAGAATGAGGACCACCACATGTGTCACAAGAAATAGCAACGACTTTAGCTTGTTGAGTGTGGTTGTTAGCCAAAATTTGCATATTTTTGCTCATTTCGATAATGGCTCGTTCCATAGCGGACATGTCGGTGGTGGAAGAAGTAGATTAAACATTGACTCTCGGATTAGATCTTGAGGATGCGGATGAATCCCAATTCTTGTGGTGAGTAGTCATGTTTTCAATCAACTCTCTACACTCCTCCGGTCTCCTTTTCATAAAAGTACCACCGGCGGCGGCGTTGATCGTGTCACGATCACGAAAAGTGAGACCATTGTAGAAAGTATCAATGAGAGTGACGGGGAGCATGTTGTGATTTGGACAACGGTCGATCAAATCATTATATCGTTCCCAAGCATCAAAGAGCGATTCATCATTGTCTTGCATGAATCCACTAATTTGGTTACGAAGGCTCGTGACCATGGATGGTGGAAAGTAGCGCGACAAAAATCGTTGAGTCATGTCGTCCCAAGTATGAATAGAGTTCTTTGGAAGACGGTCAAACCATTTTTCGGCATGGTGAGAAAGCGTGTGTGGAAAAAGTTGAAGGCGAAGTACATCCATAGAAACACCGGGCATCTTCATGCTTTGAGTCATGGTAATAAATTTGTTGAGGTGCTTGTTGGCATCATCATCCGGCAATCCGCGAAATGGATTAGTTTGCACTTGTTGGATCATGTGATGCTTCAACGAAAACTCTTGAGCCGTGATTTGCATCGGCGTAATCGGGCCTCCGCGTCCATTCATGGTGGGTTGACACAATTCTTCCATTGTTCGTAAATCAGGTAGGGGAACATTGTTGTTGTTGTTATTCAAATTGGGTAGAGGCGGGTTGTTATTGTTGTTATGAACACCAACCATATCTAAATCTTCACGAGTCTCGGGCTCAGAATAATTTGAAGATCTAGTACGCATACACCTGCAGAAGAAAAAGATACCAAAGAAACAGAGAATATATATATATATATCTTTTTGGTGCAAAACCTTAGGAAAAGAAATGCTTTTTATGATTTTTTAATGTTTTTGTATTTTTGAAAGTTTTTGACACGAAAAATAACGTTCACGAGTGAACGGATCCCAAAATCCAACGCGTCTCTCACAAAAAACCTTTAATGTTAACGAAAAGAGCCGGCAGCGGCGCCATTTAATACATAACTTTAGGCTAAGTGTAAAATATTTATCGTCCGATCTCTTCGAATTGATTACCGGCTAAGAGTGTGACTCAATTGTCTTTTGGTGAACAAGAGAATGGTTTGGTTTGATTATCTATTTTTAAATGAAAGGCAAATAATTATCGCTGAGTAAAGTAGAAGCTTTTCAAAATTAAACTAAAAGTTATTTAGGAAAAACACTTAAAATATAAAACTTTGTAAAACTTTAAAACTTAATCTAAATTTAACAAGTCCTTTCTATCGGAATGCACCAAAGTTAAAACCATCGGAATACAACTAAAAAAATTCATCGGAATAATCCATGTGAAAGTCCATCGGAATGCTAATCTGAATACCCATCGGAATATAAAATCAATGCTGTCGCAATATGGTGCATGTCGGAAAGTTCTAGATCGGAATGTTTCAGATCGGAATAATCCAAACACCTCTGTCGCAATGTTGTCTATCGGAAAGTAGTTAACAAAATTTGGGCAGCGTTTCGTTTCAAAGAAACCTTATCATCGGTCAGAATATGCGATCGCAATGAGCGATCGCAATCCCAGATCGGAATAAGGGGTAAGTGACAAGCTATCACAAAGTAGAACCCTATATGGGTTATTGCGATATAAACACACAGCCGTCGGAATGTAGAAATCCTTAATATTGCGATGGAATGCAAACTTAATCCGAAATTGGTGGTAAGCTTAAAACTCAATAAGCACATACAATAAGCTACTTTATCCGAACCTCAAACGACTAGATAAGCTTAAATTTGACAACTTTCGAAAACATGAAATCATAAACTTTATAAAAGAAACTTTTGAAAAGATTAAACCTTATGAGAATCCGAAAATCAATAAGCTAAAACATGAAATAAGCCAATAAGCACAAAGAGCTTATAGCCTAATCCGTATGAAGCTTATGTAGTGATAAAAAGGTTAACTTTCTAAACACCAAAACATCAAATTCAAACACGAAACAAGTTTGTTTCGGATCAAAATCAATCAAAATCAAGAAATGTAGAAAGAGAGTAAAGAACACAAACTTAAACTTAAACTTTTGATTAATAAAACTCAAATACAAAGATTAACTAAAGCTTGACTTAAAAGAAAAGATGAAGTTTTAGTGAGAGAAAGTTAAACACTTTCCCTCTCTAAAATGAAAAACTAAAACAAAGAAAATAAAACTAGCTAACCACCCTCCTAATGTGATTAGGAGGGTATTTATAGGGCAATGGGAAGTGCATGTGTGGTGTACTTCCTTCTTTTCTTCTCGACTCGATTTAAATCTTTGTCGTTCTCGACGTCGTCTCGGGATTTGAACTTGTCTTAATAATTTTCTTCTATAATTTAGACTTGAGTTCTTCGACTTCATTAAACTTCCGTCTTTAGAATTTTTCTTCGATAAATCTTCAGAATAGGTCTTGGACATCTGTTCTTTTAGCACTCTTGATCACTTGACTTCGTCTTTACTCGTTTCTTCGATAAAAGCCCGCGTTTTCTTCCTTTTTCATCTTTTGGTCCTAAAACACAATAAAAACACAAACCACGCATAATTCCGACTTTTACGACATAAATTACACGTTTTGGTCCTGTTATTATTGGAAATAAGCGGTAAAAGGATAAGTGTTTTCACACTTATTAGTGGCAAATTATGTAAACTCTTTCAGCAGTGGGCAGTAGTTTATAAAAACTATAGCAGCTTGAATCCTTATATAATATACTTTGAAAATTGGCATTTATAACTCTTTGATATTTCACTTTAAGTCCTTGGATCTTCATTGGTCGGGCAAGTTTGATCCTTGTGCTTTGTTTGTCCTTTTCTTCTGTCTTTTATCATATAATTCCTGTAAAAGCTCATATTTGTTCCAAATGTATCTGATTTGCCTGTAAACACTCAAATACAAGATACCCGCGTAATTATGATATTTTATAGTTTAATATAATGTATTTGGCTATTTGGCCGTGTTTTAAGTGATTTTGGGTTATTAATGATGAGTGTTTACACACTTATCGATACCGTTGGGTTTATCAAGCACAGCTAGGTTACCGTTGGAGATCGTACCATTTGAGGGTTAATTGTATAAAATTGTAAGGTTTCTTTATGCACGGGTTTTCTCACCTATATAAACTCAACCCAATTGGACAAATCTTAGACTAATCGCTCTCTTATCTCATTGATTCCATAACCCTAATTTTTATACCGACGATCAAAATTTCATCAATGGCGTCTCTACCAGTATGTGCGAAGCATACTATGTTGGCTATCTTGGACACAAAACAATTAGAATTAAGCTTTCCATGAAGTTCTTGACTTCCTATCAAGAAATCACGTTTCCTATGCACTCATTGTAAGTCCATATGTTACAAAGTCGTTTGTTGAACAGTTTTGGAAGACGACTTCTTCCATAATCGAAACTAAGTGCTTCATATCAAAGCCAAATATAATGGTAGGACTATGTTAGTCTCATAAGTGTCAATTTGAAGTTCTCTTTTATTTGATAATGCCGAAAGGACTCATTGTTTACCCAATCAAGAAATACATGATACTTTGATCTTATGGGCTATGAGGGAGGGCATAACTCACTAACTTTTGACAAAGGATTGTTTTCACTCCAATGGAAATTGATTTTTCATACCATTATTCATTGTTTAAGCCCAAAGAGCACATCTTTTGATCAAATCTCTCCAAGTACTGCTTCTACAGGTATTTGTTTAGCTACTAGACAATTTTTTAATTTTTTAAAAATGATTTTGATGATATGCTAAGACATTTACATACATCTAAGCAATTTTTAATGTATCCAAGGTTCTTACAATTGTTTATAAGTGAGCAAGCGTCTGACCTTCCCGCTTCATATAGTTCATGGGTTGTCCCTACTATTACCAAAAGAACCTTTGTATTTTTGAAAAAACCAGGTAAAGCTTTTCAAGGACAGTTACCTCATTGTTTTCCCACATGCTCGAACAACCAGTTGAGGCTGAGGGTGAGGCTTCTAGTTCATCTAGAAAGCCTAAAAAAACTCCCTCATTCTCAAAGTCCTCAAAAGAAGCTACTTCTATTTGTTATTCTCATCAGAACCAAGAGGTTGACCCTAACCAAAATTCTGATGAAAGGGTATATACATTTGATGAAGCTCCTATTACAAGTTGTTCACCACATGTAAGGCCTGAAGGTGCAATGTATCTGCTTGCCCTAACTAATCTTTGTAAATCCCTTAGCTAAACATCTACAAGATTTACAAACGGCTAAAGCAGCCTAGGATGATTTGATTACCAAGTTGGAAGCCAAACTTTGCAAACTAAAGAGAAGGTGTAATACTTGGATCCGTCATCAACTAGTTGTTTTAAGGGAAAAGCATGAGAAAACATAGGCTGAGAAGAGAAGAAGGGTGAAGCAAAAGAGGAATGTATCCAAACAGGGGAGAAAATTTGATGATGAAGTTGGTCCTTCCTCTGAATTAGCTTATAAATATGTAGAGGATGAAGAGGGTGCTGAAAATGAGGGGAGGAACATTGATGATGCGCTTCAACATGATACTGTGTGGAGTATATGGCAGAAGATGTTGTTGTTCATGTAAATGCAAATATCGCACTAAAACGATATTTACGTTTTAATCATACTTAACGTTTTGTTAACGACAAAACATCAAACATATTTTTATGTTTGAATTACAAGCAACACATAAGTCTTTTTAGTCCATAAACTTATACACTAAAGCTTTTATAAAAGTTACACAACTTATTTAAGCATAAAAAGAAAAATAAAAATGGACTCCATACGTCGACTTTGACTTTTCTTGTTAGATATATAAAATAAAACTAGGCAATATTTGATTGTTACTTGTGATCTTGGACAAAAATTTAATAGGCAACAAAAGTCAGACCTGCCGGACCCCGGCGGACCCAAAGGTGAAGGGTCTAACGGGTTCCGTGGGGTACTGGTACTTTGCCTATAAATAGGAACCTTGCCCAAGCTTATTCTTCACCCCTTTCCATCTAATTGTTCTCTCTAATCTCAGTATATATCTAACTCTCTAATCTATTTTGGCAATTCTCTTGCTTGTGATTTAGATCCTTATTCATATAAAGATCGGTCACGAGAAATCTCAACTCTAAGCTTCGATCCTTCAAGGCTTCACATTGCGTGAATGTGTTAAGTGTTACCTAAAAATCACCATTGTTGTACCCATTTATCTATCTACTTGTATAAACTATGGTTGGTGTAATAAACCACAAGTGTAGAAGTGTATAAGGTGTTGTTGTGTCTTTGTAAAGAACAAGACATCTTAAGCTTAGGTGTCGTTAAAGATTGTAAGTTTAAGTGTGAGGTTTCTCCACCGGTGTAAAGGAGATTCATTTACTAGTTTAGTAGAACTCTCGAGTGGATACTCGAGGAGTGGAAGTAGGGGTAAGATAAGTGAGATCTTGATAGGCTGAACTACTATAAATCATTGTGCATTGTGGTTTGTTTCTTTATTGCTTCAAGTCATTTACGTTACTAATTCACACTTCGTCTATATCCATTCACAATCACGAAATTTTTTCTAAATAATTAAAACTAGTCGGTAAAAACTATTCAACCCCCATTCTAGTTTTCTACAATTGGTATCAAGAGCTACGTACTCAAGATCTTTAAAGTATATTGTACTTTAAAACTTGTGTTTATCCATGGATTCTAAAAATTACAAAGAAGGGCAATCTATGCAAATACCACCACTCTTTGAAACCTAATAAGTGTGTAAACACTTATCCTTTTGTCACTAAAATCAAGGAAAAACAAGACCTAATCATGTGTTTTATAACGTAAAAGTCGGAATTACGCGTGGTTTTGTGTTTTTGTGTGAAAATAGGTACAAAAGATCAAAAGCAAAGAAAACACGGGATTTCACGGTCAAATGTTGAAGAAAAGACCAAAAAGAGACGAAGACAAAGTTAAAAGACCAAAAGGTGCCGAAATTCACGAAAACCAGCAATTCAACAAGATTTTGAAGAAAAGATCGAGAAAGCCAAAATCGAGCTCGTTTTAGTGAATTCAATCATTTACGAGGATTTTTGGGCCTTGTGGGTCCCACTTTTGCTTAATGGGCCCACAAGCCCATTTAAGGGATGGTTAATCTATACTAAACGGTTTAATGAGTTATTTAATGGCCTAAAGCCCATTTGAATAATTGTTGTGAAGAACGGATGAGAAGAAAAATGGGCCACAAAGCCCATATCTAAATAAAACCAAACGGATGAATTAGTTATTTCTGGTCAACCCTCATATACACCCAGTCAACAACTACAATCCTTCCCAAACACGTGTCGTTATACACGATTTATGTTTACCTCACCCATTTTTCGGACAATACACCCTCACAATTTAAACCTTACATTGTACCTCACCTCACCCGATTACTCCACCCACCACTTCACATCTTCCCTATACCTCCCCACACCCGATCTAAACCAATTCCCCTCAGTCAACCGATCCCTCCTTTTATCCCCTCAAAACCCACGTGTCCCATATTTACCCCACTCACTTTCATAAAACATTTAATTTTTTTACCTTATACCTTTCCCATTTATTTTCGATACAAAAAAATGAAAACCCACACCCCATCATCTTTCTTCCCCCACAAAACGGAACCACCTCAAACCCTAGTTTTTTACCTCACAAAAATTAACCACAAAAATTGGGGATTTTCCCCTAATTGGTTAATTCATACAAATCAAAATAAATCCCCATGATTTTCGCAAGCATCCACCAAGTGGTCCTCCCTCAATCCTATCCGACGTGGCCTTTTTCTCTCTTATTATTGGCTGAAAAGAAGCACAATCCACTCTGGCAATCCGTGGGCAAAATTAATGACAGCCGTTTGATGAGATGAACAAGAGAGAGAGAAGAATGTGCGGCCAAGATTAAATGCTTAAAGATGAAGCTAAAGAAGAAGGCATTTGGGGTTGCCTATAAAACCCCTCACAACTTGTATTCATCATCTAAGCTTTTTCTTTATTTTTATTTTCAGTTTTTAATTAATTTAGGAGTAGATTTAAATTAGTGTTTAATTTTTGCAAATTAGTGTTAGGTTTATTGTATTTTCTTTATTTCTAGTTTATGTAATTTTTTTGAAGATTAATGAAAAAGTTTATTTTTAATTATTTCGTCTCTCCTTTAATTTTATGTTAAAGTTTGATTTAAATTTGAATCTCCTGTTTAACAGTACTGTTCGAGTTATTTTAATATAAAAAAATAATAATAAAAAAATAAAAAAAACAAATAAAGAAGAAAGTGGATGTAAATTTTCCCCTACTGGGAGAATTAAAAACACTGTTCGTTTGGAATTTCTGTTGGTTCGGGTATTGTACTGTCATGGGTTTCTGTTCATCGTTCAAAGAAGCTATTGTTGGTTAGCATGTTTAGATTTTATTTGGTTCGAGATTTGATCGAGATGATGATGATGTTTGATGGTTAAGAAGGGGGGTTCGAATCAGTGACAAAAGGGGGTTCAGCACCACCCTTCGGCTCAGCGGAATCGTCATCACGGTTCTAACCTTCTTTCTCTTTTATTTTAAGTTTTTATTTAGTTAAATGTTATCTGCTTATTGAATTTGTGTTTACGTGGTTTGCGTTTGGATCTGCTTCTTGTTTCTGGTTTTGTTCAGATTGAGATTCGTATTAGTTTGACTAGTGTTTTATTTGGTTAAACTTGATTCAGCTATTGTCTAGGTAACTTGGCTTATTAGGACTTTTGCTTATTCGTTTTTTTTATTTATTTTGACTTAACTGCTTATTTTCCCTGTTGCTTATTTTGAAATTGTTAGCTTATTTAATTTGGTTCATCTGCTTATTATTTTCCTATAGTTTATTTGTTTTAGTTTGGTTAAGATTATTTGGCTTATTAGAACTGGTCTGCTATAGTCTTTCTGTCCAAAATAAAAGGTTAATAAAAATATAATAGCTAAAAATTTACTTTTGTGTCACTGCTGGGTATTGAACCCGTGACCTCTCGTCTCACGCCCCAACGACTCAACCAACTAGACTAGATCTCTTTTTGTGTTTCTTATTGCAATGTTTAATTAATATAGCTTAATAGATGTAGTGGCAGTTTTACTTAAATGGTTCAATACCAAGTTTTGTTAGTTTTCATTTCTAATTAAAACGTTTTATTATATAAAGTTTCTTTTATTTCAGTTTTTATAAAAAAAAAATATATATTAAAAAAGATAAAAAAATAGTTTTCATTTATTTCAATTTACTTTTATCAAAAATAGTTTTATTTTAAGTTTTAAATTTAATTTTGAAATTTAGTTTTATTAAGTTTTTATTTAAAATTTTTTTAAAAGTTTTCATTTAGTTAGATTTAAAAATTTTAGTTTTCAATATAATTATTAATTAAGTTTTATTTTTAAAATAGATTTCTTTTATAGTTTTTAAAAGTATTTAGTTTAAAATTAATTAAGTTCTCAATCTAGGTTTGTTTAAAGTTTAAAATAGATTAATTTTTATATTAAATAGTTTTAAATAGCTTTTAATTTGAATAGACTTTTAGTTAAAAACACCAAAAACAATATTTACCAAAAACAAAGTTAAGTCTAACGTTTAAACCGGAAATCAATTCGAGTGAGTCGAGGAAAAACGAACATAAAAATAGGATTGCAAAATTCTCTTTGTTAAAATGGCGCCGCTGCCTCTTCGCTCGTACGATTGACGATTTTTTCGTGAAGACGTTTGGATTTTGGGATCCGTTCATCCATTGAACGTTACGTTTCTTGCAACAAAATCAAAAATCTAAAAAAATCAAAAACTTAAAAATACAAAAAAATTAAAAAACCACAAAAGCAATTTCTTTCCTAAGAATTGCACCAAAAAAAAAATTAAAAAAATCCAAACGTAATACTTTTTCCTAAAAGTATTACACCAAATATATTACGTATTAGTGTTAAATTTTAGTTCGATTTCTTTCGATTTTTCTTGTGTATATATTTTTCTAAAAAATACAAAAATATTCTTCTTTATCCTCTATTGTGTTTAATTCTTTTTCTCAACCCCTCTTATTTATAATTCTTCATGGATTTGTCTTGCGTTCGGTGTGGGAGACCATGGCTCGGTTTTCCAATATGTCCATGGTGTACTTGTGCGAAGTGTGGTTCCGATATCGACGATACACAATTTGGATTTTGTCCATTGTGCAATTCTAGAAATTCGTACTTCTCCTCTTACACAAATTTCTCCCCTCCTCCCGTCTATGACAATCCCTATCCTCAACATGCACCGGGTTTTTCTCAATACCCGTGTTGCAATCATTGTGGGGGCCCTCACGATACTTCTTATTGTCAACCGATGAATTATGAGCCACATCCGTGCTATAATTCCGGTTTTCAAAATTTTGAACCCCCACAAAACTCCGTCATTCATCAACCTTCTTTTACGGAACAAAGCACTAGTTTGGATGAAATTTTAGAACGCTTAAAACAACTCGAAATTATCTTGCATGACGAAAGACAACAAGAGCAAGTATCTACTCTTAGTGTTTCTACTCCTCCTCGTGTGCGTTCTTACTATTATGATGACGATGAGACTACTATTTCTTGGAGTGATCCTTGTGCTCAATGTCCTAGTGCAATTTTAATCCCTTCTCTCAATATCCCAAATGCATCTAAGGATCTTGATACATCGAGTGAGATTAGCGATTTTGGGCTCGACAAATTCTTTGATGAAGTTTGTGATGTGCTGACTTTTGCTGAGCTTACGGACACGGTCGTTCCGCTAGTCCATGATCACATACTCACAAATCCAAAAGTGATAATTGATTCTTCCAATAAGAGTTCTATATGTGGTGAGTATGATGATTTCGTCTTCGAGCCCGAGATTAAGGAAATTATCGACCGAGAGCTAGCTCTTTTACCTCAACTTCCACCTACAAGTGAGGTCGATTTTTCCAATATCGAGGCCGAACTTGATGAGTTGGAACGTCTTATTTTTAATAATAATGACGAACCAACTCACATGACCACGCATCCAATTCTCGAGGAGTTACCTAATAAACACTCCTCTAATGAGAATTACGTTTACCACATTCGTGAGGATTTAACTTATCAACAAATCCCACAAATGAATGATGGTTTCGTACTTGATCGTGATCTCTTCGAGAGAATTTCTAAAATCCTAAATGAGGGGAACGACAAACCTTTGTTTGACGAGCCTATCTATGATGAAGAAATCGAAGAGATTCACGTTCATGAGGATGATTGCTTTGACCCGGGAGGTGACATTGACCATTCTTTGATTGATACCTTTACGGCTTTACCAAATTATGACCATCCATTGTCTTTAGGGGATGACAATTTGTCTCCTTTACCCATCCCACCTCCCGTGGATCACGACCTCACATACTTTTCGTATGTTGAGAGGACCTTTTTACCTTCTATGACTTATCCTCCTGCCTCCCATTTATTATGTTCATCCGGGACCGAGGACAAGATCTTTGATCCCGGTATCACATTCGAGGCTTCCCCATGGACCATTTAATTCGGGGTCGAGTCAGGCTCGTGACTCGGTTAACAAAAACAAGCGCTTCTCGGGAGGCAACCCGATGATCTATCTTTTATTTATTTTTTACAATAAGTGTAGGGGGGAGCCGTGTAGGTTGTTTGTTTTGTGTGTTGTGATTGTGTAGGTACATGTGCTTTGATGATCCACTTTTGGTACTTTTGACGTGACCCGTGTTCCCGTGTTACCCGTGTACCCGGTTCCTTCGATAAGTTTTTGCTATTGTGATTCAATCTTGTATATAAATAAAACGAATAAATGTAATCACTTTAGTTGTCTCTTCCTTAGCTCGATTTTAAACAACGTACTCAATGTCATAAGTGTAGGGGAGTTTATTCTCCCACATGCTTAAACATTGAGGACAATGTTTATATTAAGTGTAGGGGGGATTTCTATCGAAATTTTAGTGGCCTTTTCCATGAATTTGACCCCATTTAACCGGAAAATTTTTAAAATTTTCAACGTTTTTCAAATTTTTGATCTATTTTTGCCTTGTAGTATTTTTCATTTACTCTCTTTTTATCTTCGCATCGTATTTATATTTCCATTTCAAAAATAAAGTTAAAAAAATAAATAAATAAATAAAATGGTTTTAACAAGTTTAGATGTCTTTGATATATTAGGCCCGTCGTAAATATTTTGACTCAACCCGAGTTTACTTATCCAAGTTTACTCTAGCTAGTATCCTTAACCATATGGACCTTAATTGGTTTATTAGGCTAAGTATCCACGAGTCTCATTCCTTGAGATTTTAAATTGTGGAGAACGAGAGATGATAGAGTTAATTATAAGTTTGGTATTCTTTCATTAACTTATGTGAGTTAGTTATGAGCTTTTTCTCCCATCACTTGTTAATAAATATATTTGCAATAAATAAGGTTGTATGATTTAAAAGGTTACTTAGCTTCTAGCACAAGATCGTTTAAAAGTTGCTCGGTATTAATTAGAGTTCATAGCCAAGGCATAACTTATTGAAACGGGACGCGAAGATTGGCTTATCCAAAAAGGCCCTAACAAGGCATGAGGATACACGAGTCCAAAAAGGCCCTCACAAGGCATGAGGATTCACTTTTTGCTAAAGATCCTAAGATGATGTGAAGATCATTAATCCAAATCAATATGAAGGATCAAGACACACGACGAGAAGCAATTACTCCCCTAAAGATCATGGAGAAGTCTATCCAAAAAGACCCTAACAAGGTATGAGGATAAATAGATCCAAGTCCGAAAAGGAGGCGGATCGTTGTATATCAAATGCCTAAATAAAGAAGAGGATAAATGAAGAAGTCGTGGTCAACGTTTGAAGCATCTTTCACTCCTTATGAAGATGAATACCAAAATGAAGAGAAGACCATAATTTCAAGATCGTCTCTCAAGATTTGAAGTTTGAAGTACAAGCCAAATATCGGTCCGAGAAAGGTCTCAAATCGCGAAACGAGTTATGCCAAGATATGAACTTTATGAGGTTTCGAGAAGCCGTTTTAAAAGATTTTGTCCTTTAGCTAACTATTGATTAAATCGTCCCACTTTATTTTCGGCCTTAATAAATTATCGAAATAAGTCAAAAGTGCATCCTCGTGATCATTCAAGACAACAATAAAATACAAGAGATACACCGTAGGAATAAGGGGGTCTAAGTGATTAACTAAACCACATGAGTAAGTGTTAGTGGTGCTAACTTGTAATAACTATGATCTCGTTTTTGAGCTTGGTATGGGGAACGTGAAACTTGAGGGTGATTTATATTCATGACACCAAAGCCCTAATCTAAATCTTAGATTTCTTTACAAGTTTCTTCCATCAAATAATTTCAAAGTTAATAAATGGTTATAACTTTTGTTTCCTTTAAAGTTTTTATCTTTCTGTAATAGTAGTAATAATAATAAAGGCCGAGACGGATTAATTATGAGAAAAATGTAACTTTATGCTTTGAAATAATGCATTGCATGGGGTCATTGCAATGGTCAAGTGTAGGGGATTTAATAAGTGTGTAAACACTTATCCTTTTGTCACTAAAATCAAGGAAAAACAAGACCTAATCATGTGTTTTATAACGTAAAAGTCGGAATTACGCGTGGTTTTGTGTTTTTGTGTGAAAATAGGTACAAAAGATCAAAAGCAAAGAAAACACGGGATTTCACGGTCAAATGTTGAAGAAAAGACCAAAAAGAGACGTAGACAAAGTTAAAAGACCAAAAGGTGCCGAAATTCACGAAAACCGGCAATTCAACAAGATTTTGAAGAAAAGATCGAGAAAGCCAAAATCGAGCTCGTTTTAGTGAATTCAATCATTTACGAGGATTTTTGGGCCTTGTGGGTCCCACTTTTGCTTAATGGGCCCACAAGCCCATTTAAGGGATGGTTAATCTATACTAAACGGTTTAATGAGTTATTTAATGGCCTAAAGCCCATTTGAATAATTGTTGTGAAGAACGGATGAGAAGAAAAATGGGCCACAAAGTCCATATCTAAATAAAACCAAACGGATGAATTAGTTATTTCTGGTCAACCCTCATATACACCCAGTCAACAACTACAATCCTTCCCAAACACGTGTCGTTATACACGATTTATGTTTACCTCACCCATTTTTTCGGACAACACACCCTCACAATTTAAACCTTACATTGTACCTCACCTCACCCGATTACTCCACCCACCACTTCACATCTTCCCTATACCTCCCCACACCCGATCTAAACCAATTCCCCTCAGTCAACCGATCCCTCCTTTTATCCCCTCAAAACCCACGTGTCCCATATTTACCCCACTCACTTTCATAAAACATTTAATTTTTTTTACCTTATACCTTTCCCATTTATTTTCGATACAAAAAAATGAAAACCCACACCCCATCATCTTTCTTCCCCCACAAAACAGAACCACCTCAAACCCTAGTTTTTTACCTCACAAAAATTAACCACAAAAATTGGGGATTTTCCCCTAATTGGTTAATTCATACAAATCAAAATAAATCCCCATGATTTTCGCAAGCATCCACCAAGTGGTCCTCCCTCAATCCTATCCGACGTGGCCTTTTTCTCTCTTATTATTGGCTGAAAAGAAGCACAATCCACTCTGGCAATCCGTGGGCAAAATTAATGACAGCCGTTTGATGAGATGAACAAGAGAGAGAGAAGAATGTGCGGCCAAGATTAAATGCTTAAAGATGAAGCTAAAGAAGAAGGCATTTGGGGTTGCCTATAAAACCCCTCACAACTTGTATTCATCATCTAAGCTTTTTCTTTATTTTTATTTTCAGTTTTTAATTAATTTAGGAGTAGATTTAAATTAGTGTTTAATTTTTGCAAATTAGTGTTAGGTTTATTGTATTTTCTTTATTTCTAGTTCATGTAATTTTTCTGAAGATTAATGAAAAAGTTTATTTTTAATTATTTCGTCTCTCCTTTAATTTTATGTTAAAGTTTGATTTAAATTTGAATCTCCTTTTTAACAGTACTGTTCGAGTTATTTTAATATAAAAAAAATAATAAAAAAAAATAAAGAAGAAAGTGGATGTAAATTTTCCCCTACTGGGAGAATTAAAAACACTGTTCGTTTGGAATTCCTGTTGGTTCGGGTATTGTACTGTCATGGGTTTCTGTTCATCGTTCAAAGAAGCTATTGTTGGTTAGCATGTTTAGATTTTATTTGGTTCGAGATTTTATCGAGATGATGATGATGTTTGATGGTTAAGAAGGGGGGTTCGAATCAGTGACAAAAGGGGGTTCAGCACCACCCTTCGGCTCAGCGGAATCGTCATCAAGGTTCTAACCTTCTTTCTCTTTTATTTTAAGTTTTTATTTAGTTAAATGTTATCTGCTTATTGAATTTGTGTTTACGTGGTTTGCGTTTGGATCTGCTTCTTGTTTCTGGTTTTGTTCAGATTGAGATTCGTATTAGTTTGACTAGTGTTTTATTTGGTTAAACTTGATTCAGCTATTGTCTAGGTAACTTGGCTTATTAGGACTTTTGTTTATTTGTTTTATTTATTTATTTTGACTTAACTGCTTATTTTCCCTGTTGCTTATTTTGAAATTGTTAGCTTATTTAATTTGGTTCATCTGCTTATTATTTTCCTATAGTTTATTTGTTTTAGTTTGGTTAAGATTATTTGGCTTATTAGAACTGGTCTGCTATAGTCTTTCTGTCCAAAATAAAAGGTTAATAAAAATATAATAGCTAAAAATTTACTTTTGTGTCACTGCTGGGTATTGAACCCGTGACCTCTCGTCTCACGCCCCAACGACTCAACCAACTAGACTAGATCTCTTTTTGTCTTTATTATTGCAATGTTTAATTAATATAGCTTAATAGATGTAGTGGCAGTTTTACTTAAATGGTTCAATACCAAGTTTTGTTAGTTTTCATTTCTAATTAAAACGTTTTATTATATAAAGTTTCTTTTATTTCAGTTTTTATAAAAAAAAAATATTAAAAAAGAAAAAAAAATAGTTTTCATTTATTTCAATTTACTTTTATCAAAAATAGTTTTATTTTAAGTTTTAAATTTAATTTTGAAATTTAGTTTTATTAAGTTTTTATTTAAAAAGTTTTTAAAAGTTTTCATTTAGTTAGATTTAAAAATTTTAGTTTTCAATATAATTATTAATTAAGTTTTATTTTTAAAATATATTTCTTTTATAGTTTTTAAAAGTATTTAGTTTAAAATTAATTAAGTTCTCAATCTAGGTTTGTTTAAAGTTTAAAATAGATTAATTTTTAAATTAGATTAAATAGTTTTAAATAGCTTTTAATTTGAATAGACTTTTAGTTAAAAACACCAAAAACAATATTTACCAAAAACAAAGTTAAGTCTAAAGTTTAAACCGGAAATCATTTCGAGTGAGTCGAGGAAAAACGAACATAAAAATAGGATTGCAAAATTCTCTTTGTTAAAACCGATGGTTTTATTTATTGGAAAACCCGTTTTGAAACTTATGTGAAATCTAAGGATATAGATCTTTGGTATATAATAATTGAAGGTGATTATGAACCAACGGTTAGAAATGTCACCATTAACCAATTTGAATCGGTTCCTCGCGAAAAGCAAACCGATGATCAAAAGAAAATGTTGGCTAAAAATGATGAAGCCAAAATGATGCTTTATAATGCTCTACCTAAAAAGGAGTATGAAAGCATACTTATGTGTCAAACCGCCAAAGAAATTTGGCACTTACTTATAGTCACACATCAAAGAAACTCGCAAGTCAAGGATAATAAAATTGATCTACTTGTTAAACAATATGAACAATTTTCTATCCTTGAAGAAGAGTCAGTTGATGTGGGATTTGCTCGGTTTAACACTATCATAATTCATAACATCACTCAAATCACTTGACGATCTTTCTCCAACAAGAACTTTGTCAGGAATTTTTCTAAGGGCTCTCCATCCAAAATGGCGAGCTAAAGTCACGTCGATTGAAGAATCTAAAGATCTTTCAAGCTTGTTACTAGACGTACTCATCGGAACCTCAAAGTACATGAAATGGTGATGGAAAAAGGCTCCAAAATCATCAAAGGTAAGAAGGAAAAACAAAGGTCATTAGATTTGAAAGCTCGAGTTGAATCTAGTGATGATGAAGAGTCCGATAGCGATGATAAAGAATATGCCATGGTCGTACGTGACTTCAAGAATTTTTTTAAAGATGAGGAAGAATCGTAAGGCAACCACTCGACAACAAGAAAGTGTCTCGAAAAACATTTGATATCAAAAAGCCTAAATGAAATAAAATGCTTCCAATGCAGTGATCCTAATCACTTCATTGGTAATTGTCCAAAGGCGAAACTAAAGACATAAAGATCTTTTGTAAGTGGAGCATGGAGCACAAGTGATGACGAATGTGATGAAACCAAAAATGAAGAGCTAGCACTTATGGCACATAAAAAAATAAGGTACATTCCGACTCTTCTTGTTACTCCTCCTCACTAGATTATGACACATTACAAATAGAATATAACAAAATGTGTGAATTAAGCCTTAAAATCATAAACAAAAATAAACTTTTAAAAGCTAAAAATGGAAGTTTATGAGTTAAAAGCTAAGTTACTAAGACTAGAAAAAGGTAAATCACTCAAAGATAAATGTGAAAAGTGTCAAGAGCTAAACATTGAAATTGAGAAACTTAAAATTAGTCAAGAGGCGTTAACCAAACAAAGTATAAAGTTTGTAAAATTTAGCAACAACGCAAATTGCATTGATGAAATGCTCAACTATCAAAGAGATAGCAAGGATAAAACAGGGTTGGGGTTTGAGAAACAAAATATAGCATCTAGCTCAAAAATGCCACCAAAAAACGACATGGTCGGACCCCTTTGCACAAGGGTCAGACCCTTGTCAAAGGGTACGTAGGTCTAACTAATGACCAGAAGAAAAGTCGCGCCGAATTCATGGTTGTGTCTAGAAAACCCAAACCATTTAATCCGAAGAGATATAATACAAGATTTAGAAATGTAGAAGCAAATGCAAGTACTAGAAACATACAAACTCGACCAAAACCTTCTTATCCCAAAATGACCATTCTCGAAAAGTAACCAAAGTGTTCTAGGAAGGTATAATCAAGTTCCAATTAATTATGACTATCACAACCAATTTTCCATGGGAAATTTGTTACCTTGGGATGTATTTGGCAACACTCCAATTAGGATTGTCATGAGGAGTACATTAACCCAAAAGAACCCATGAGACGATGGGGACCAAACGCTTGAGTTTTGAAATGTGTAGGTATGCTTGAAGGTTGGACTTGAACCGGATGAATGGATCAAGGACAGAGGATGCTCGAGACACATGACGGGCAATAGATACCTTTTTAGCACCTACACACCAACGGACGAAAGTAATGTTATTTGTGGTGGTAACGGAAAAAGCAAATTCATCGGAAAAGGAATGATTTCCAATGACCATGTTACCATTGATAATGTTGTTCACGTCGAAAGTAATGTTATTTATGGTGTCACGTCTTGAAGCGGTCAAGAGGATTTTTAGATACATCAAAGGAACAACTCACCTTGGATTATGGTATCTCAAGGGCACGGGAATGGAAACCGTTGTCTATGCGAATTCGGACCATGCCAATGACTACATCGATAGAAAAACTACAAGTGGTGTTTGTAAATTTATCGGATGTTGTCTCACCTCATGGTTTTCAAAGAAGCAAACCGCTCTAGCCAGTTCTACAACAGAAGTCAAATATGTGTCGGCAGGAAAAGCATGTCAACAAGCATTATGGATGAAACAAGCACTTGTTGACTATGACATCAAGTTAGAAGACATAACAATCTTGTGTGACAACAAAATATCCATTGATCTTAGCAAAAATCCCGTGTTACACGCTCTGTATGATATTGTAAATCTATGCTTAATCTAGAGAGAGAAAGAGATAGAAAGATGGTGAGAACACACACACACTTAGAGCGAGAAACTTGTGTTTTACACACTTTACTATGTGAAAAATATGTGAACCACCACCCTCTCCAACTAAGAAGAGGGTTTATATACCCAAGCCCATAAGATGGGCTTGGGCTTACAATGGGTCGTCGGCCTCACACAAGTTGTGGGCTTGGCTTGGCCTTGTTTGAATAATAATAATAGAGCTAAACTACGAGCTACGACTTAGACTATTGTTGGAGTGACCGATCCTTTCTAATACGTAAAACGTATTTCCAACAATCTCATCCTAAGGGAGGTCACTCCAAACAAGGGCATTACCCAACTTACAATAATAATATAAACCTAGCATTCTATGCTTGTCTTGAGCTCGTAGTCTTCGTCTTTCTTTTCTTTTTCTTTTCTGGTGAACATGTTGATGTTGTTCTCATACCATTTGTATGATATTGTAAATCTATGCTTAATCTAGAGAGAGAGAAAGAGATAGAAATATGGTGAGAACACACACACACTTAGAGAGAGAAAGATATGTTTTACACACTTTACTATATGAAAAATATGTGAACCACCACCCTCTCCAACTAAGGAGATGGTTTATATACCCAAGCCCATAAGATGGGCTTGGGATTACAATGTGTCGTCGGCCTCACACAAGTTGTGGGCTTGGCTTGGCCTTGTTTGAATAATAATAATAGAGCTAAACTACGAGCTACGACTTAGACTATTGTTGGAGTGACCGATCCTTTCAAATACGTAAAACGTATTTCCAACAATCTATCCCTAAGGGAGGTCACTCCAAACAAGGGCGTTACCTAAGTTACAATAATAAAATAAACCTAGCATTTTATGCTTGTCTTGAGCTCGTAGTCTTCGTCTTTCTTTTCTTTTTCTTTTCTGGTGAACATGTTGATGTGATTTTTGATATCAATCTTGAGCATTAATCTCTTGCCTTGATCTTGTGCATCCATCACTTGTGATATCGGCCTCCTCGTGACATCATGTCCCACATACTTATACCTTCGTATTCTTGAAAGCTTCAGAGTTTGATACAGCGGAAGACTTGTCTTTTAGGCTTTCTTGAATTAGATGAAGTATTAAGTGCATAAAGTATAAGCATGCGTGGACGACTTCTTCTCGGATTCCGCAACACCACTGTCTTCAAATGTAGTAACATAAGTAAATACGAACGAAATGGCTTTGAACATTTCATTCTAATTCGATAGCTTTTTACCTCCGGTCGGTGAAGACCGTTGGACGATATTAAATATCGTACTTGTGGCAGGTAGATTTAATTAAAAATCCCATTGACTAGATTTCGCGGGTAAACGCGTTATCTTTACTCGACCGTCCAAAGCTGATTGCGAACGTAAAAAGTGAATCATTTGGATGAAGTTATCCGTATGATTGAAGCCATCAATTCTGATTCTTGGAACAAGTTTGATTCATTAAAGAATCGCACCATCGTTGCTTTCCAGTTGTCACGAGCTTGATTCATATAGAATCTTGCAAGTTACCTACCAAGTGCTGTTTGATGTTAACACTAGAAGGATTTCCACTCATCATTGTAAACACTTAAGAGTGTCACTCTGAGTGTTCTGACAAGATCACTGAGATATTGCGTAGAGGCCTGGAACGTGTTTAAATTCAATTAAGAATTAAACAAATGTTGCTTTCTAGTTATCACAAGTTTGATTCATAAAGAATCACACAAGTCACCTACCATGAGCTTTTTGATATTCGCTCAAGAAGGATTTCCATCTTCATTGTAAATACTTGCGTATTACTCGGATGTTCAGGCAAGATCATGAAGATTTTGCGTAGGACTCTTAATATCTTTCTTACTTTTCACAGTGTATGAAGAAGCAAGAAAATATGTAAGTGTATCCTAATGAGATATTTGATGATCTCAAATGGCTCTAGACTCGATCGTGCGTTTTGGATTTTAGTGATCGGAGGCTGGAGAGGAGTGCCACCATTTCAATATCAATATATTCGGAGTGAATAAATCGATAGATAATGTGTTGTCTCCGTGTGAATAAAACAAATACCTTTCAAGAGATATCTGAGTTAGCTGGGATGGGTTGTGCATTGCATCACTGGGTCCATGATGTCTATCTTCAAGATCGAGCATCATTAAAATGATCTCAATAGCATATGTGTTGACCCGGTTTCTGCCTAAGGTTGTAAGGAGGGCTTCTTTCTTTAGACCCTTATCTTTACAATTCTTTTTCATTCTTCAACCCCTTCAATGCTTAGCAATACGTCATAACTAGCACCTTGTTGTGATTGTTCCAGTGCTAACTTATGTACTTGGTCGGCATTCAGCTACATTCACAATCTTTCTCCATCTTTCCTAAGGACTACTATTTCTAGCTATGGAATGTCCTTGGGAAGATTCCTCCGGTTCTAGAAGAATCATTGGACTTAACCTATCCTACCATCCTTATGTCACCACAATCTTCATCGTCGTGAAATAAATGGGTTGTGGGTAAGTATAAATCACCATGAAATCCATTTTTCCCCTTAACATAGGCCACGACATTCGAAAATATTTCACATGTCGGGATGAGCTATCACGTTAAGTAAAACCATTTTTGATTAATCACTTCCCATATTAAATCACATTTTCTCCCCCATATTAAAAATAGTAACCCAACCGATATTTTTTATATCAATTGATTTAATGAAGTTTTAACAAAGTTATTGGGAAGTAAAATGCAAGTCCATTTTATCTTCATGATACCAATGTGTGAGATATGATACCGATTTGTAAAATAATCACATATTCACCAAATAAGAGTAATTTGACAAGGTTGGACCTGATTAATGAGAACATCATATGATAAGATCACATGGTTCTTGTCGGTAAATGTTGGTCGCCTCGTCACGTCTGAAGTCATCTCTTGACACCACATGTACGATTGGTATTGTCGTCTTGACACTAACTTGTGAACTTGACACTTTTGGCATAGAAGATTTTGAATGCTTGATTATTGCTCCCCCTCAATTGTTGACCCGTGTTCTATTGAAAGAGCTTTAGTCGCCGTTTGAGTAGTCGCATCGTCGAGTATGTAGATACCAATTTTAAATTGCTATGGTTGTAGAGATGATAACTTCATAAAAACAAGATTTCTCTTGTTTTAACAAATAAATGCACTAAAGCGTACATATATCCGTGTTAGATTGTGTTATAACGTAAACAAAATCCCTTACATGGTTATTGTTAATGCATAAGCAATGCCTAAAAACATTGTTAGTATTAATTAATCTTTCTTAGTTTTGATCACGACAAATTACAAAGACATTTATTGTCAAACACAATCAAAAAACGAATTATCTAACAAACAATATCATCAAGGTAATAATCATTATGCTAACATAACTTAATCATGCTTAGTGATCATAAAAGTGATTATCTTTAAAACTCACTTTTGTCAAACATTACAAAAGATTTTTAATAAACTTTATTTTTAAGAAAATGTTTTATTAAACTGAAAATGCAAATTTGAATATGGCATATTCCATATGCCATAAGAATATCCTTTGAAGGTTTAAACAACCTCAGATATTTCAAATTCACTAAAAGACAAAAAGGAGCGGAGTTTACACTAGCGGTAACTTAGCACCTATGGCGGTTCCTTATCGATAGGAACCGCGGGTGCCAATAAGGAACCGCGGGCAGATATAGCCGTTGGATGTTTTGTCCTATAAATAGTGAATCAAATCTGCATTCTCATCAACCCTTTTTGGACATCTTCTTCAGCCTTCTTTCTCCTTTCTAACCCTAGTCATTTGTAAATGATCACTTAATGTGTTAAGTATGTTTACTCATGATTATCCTCTTGATCTCCTTCTTTACCTTGTCCAAAGAGAAGATCACTCACACACTTGTGATGTGATTAAAGATGTAGCATTGATGAAGATCACCTCCTCCTAAAGATCTAGTCATGTTCATCATTTGTTTATTTGTGTCTTGTGTAGATCCAATGTATTTGTGAATACTTGGACTAGTTGTGTTCATCCAAGTTATTTGTGAATACTTGGAATAGAGTTGTGTACATACATTGCACATGTGTGCTTGGATTTATGTTGTGTAGATCCAAGCTATATGTGTTTACTTGGATATGATTAGTTGAGTTGTAACGGGTTGTGTTAGTTCTCACTAAACTATAAAGTGATGTGGTTGTGTCTTGTTAGTTCTCACTAAACTATAAAGTGATATGGTTGTGTCTTGTGAGTTCTCACTAAACTATAAAGTGATATGTAGTTGTGTTGTGTGAAGTTCTCACTTAGCTTCAAAGTGAAGAGTCGTGAAGATTGGTTCTAGCTTTGGATTAGAACTCGACATCTAGCCTTGTGTCGGAAAATGGTGTATTAGGCAACGTTGTGAAGATTGGTTCTATCTTTAGATTAGAACTCGACATCTAGCCTTGTGTCGTAAAACAGTGAAGCGGGCGACGTTGTGTAGATTGGTCCTAGCTAAAATTAGGTCTCGACATTTAGCTTAGTGTCGAAAAATAATGTAAGCGACGTTGTAAGGTTTTCTCCGCCAAGAAGGGAGCTTGTGGATATAGTGTAAATCTCGAGTAAGGTGTATTCGAGGAGTGGAGTAGGAACGAGGATAGAGCCTCGTTGCCGAACCACTATAAATCTTGGTATCTTCCTACTAGGTTGTTTCTTTCCTTACTCTTTACTCACATTCATTATCACTACACTTGCTATACATTGTTAATGCATTAGAATTGAACCTAATCATTATACAACTAGCTTTCAAGTAAAAGATAGTTTTGTGCACTCACCTAATTGAAAGGAATTTTAATTAGGATATAAATCGATTAGAAACTATTCAACCCCCCCCCCCCTTCTAGTTTCTACAATTGGTATCAGAGAGATGGTGACACAATATCTTTAAAGTATATAGTACTTTAAAACTTGGATCGATCCATTGTCTCCTCAAATTAGAAGGTTAAGTTGTACTAAAGTTTTTCTTTGGTCAAAACTATTTTTTATTGAAAATAAGCCTTTTAAAATGTTAATATTGCATTTTACTTAAATTAGTAGTATTAATGCATTTTAGATTTACTCTTGAAATGTATCTACTAGTTTGCATCTTGTTATGTGTAGGTACTCATGGAGATAAATCATTCTATTGATTGTGGATTGAGTTACTTACACTTGTAGAAGACTCATCTTCTTTGATTTCCAACATCATTGAAGGATGATATCAAGATGGGTAGAAGTGATACTAGTCTTTGATGACTTAGTAGTCATTATGAGTCATTGTTGGGCTTTGTATCGATTCCTTGAAAGCTTGGAATGCAATTTGTGGCCAAGGTACGCTTTCGTTCTTCCACACGCCCTGTTGATCATTCTTTTGATCATTAATTGACTATATACTTGTACTTGGCATCCTTGCCTTGATATTTATTTGTGGTTTGTGATTCTTTTTCTTTTTTCCTCTCAAACCTTCATTGCTTGGGTACTTGACTCACTATGGAGATGTAGGGTGAGTTAGTAGAAGCTAAAAGTATCAAGCATGATTGCCATGGTTTGCACCCTTACGGTTAGTAGGCCCTATATCATGTGTAACTTGTGCAATTAAGCTCATCTCTATGATGATTAGTTAATCCCTTGAGATACCAAACTACTTCATTAAGTTGTACGTGGATTTCACACATTTGGAATTGAAATATTCCAAGGATATTGTTATTGTTAATTCTAGCAATAATTATCCGATCATGTGGGGAGAGAAAGTGAATCTATACTTTGCTCATATTTTGAAATAGAATAATACTACTCTTGAAAATGATCTTATTCTATGCATCAAAATTGCTTGGTTTAATTCATTACCAAAGCCGTTTAGACTATCGCCGGAAAGGCACGTCTTAAACCACTATATATGACACCAGCTCTTCACATCATCAATTTGAAGAATGTCATTTGTCCTTTGAGCAATGTACTTGGTCTTGATTCACTTCTCTTGACTCATCTCCCTTTGCCTTTCGCTACGAGTAGTCGTTCGTTCATTTCGGTCTTTTCCTATCTCGATTCAACTCGTAATCCTTCAACAAGGCGTTATTACCTAGTGTTGTGGTGGTCCAATGATATCCTAAAAGGTTTAAGATATATTTTTAAGTATTTTAAAAATTTTGGTTTTCAAAAATGCATCGTTTTTCTTTGATAAAAACCTGCCTCTGTAGGCGGTTCTTTATCTCGGCGGCTCAAAGGCGAGGTTACTTATCGATAAGGAACCGCGGGCAGTAGCTTTTGTCAGAGAGCCAGTTTTATTAAAATATCTTTTTCAAACTAGTCTTTCTCTCTCCTTCACACACAGAAAACGTTTTTCTCCTATTTTCCACCATTGTTGAAGCTTCAAAAACCTTCAATCACTCAAATTAATTGATTCAAATTCGTGGGTTTCACTCATCCATCATCCAAGATCAATTAATTGTAAGTTATTTCTTTCAATTTCATCTAATATGTTCTAGGGTTCATACATTCATAATTGAGGATTTTTAAAATTGACATTGAATTAGAACCTTACTAGGAATAAGAGTTGACATAGTATTGTTACTATGATTCCTTAGGTTCATATTCATAGAGATTTCACTAAAACCCATTTGTAGAACAAATCCAAATTTTGACTAAATATTTTGGTTGATTGATGGAATTGATATGAACCCATGAACAAGTTGGTAATGGCATTGTTAAATGCTTACCTAAAAACCTTGTTTTTGAAAAACCAATGTTCTAGTTCATTGTTGATTTTACATAGTTCATATGTTTTGATCAATGATGAATTGGGTACATTGTGAACATAAGAATGAAAATGATTAATCCTTTGTTTGTCAAACTATTGATGAAACACATTCTCATCTTTTGAAATTTTGATCTTTATTTTTCATATGAGTGATTGGAAAAATATCTTTGTTTGTTGTATTTAGGTACTAATCATGCCTTCAGAATATCAAAGAGATCATCAATACACTAGACGATATATGCCAAACCTTTCTCAAATTGTTGCTTCTATCCAACTTCAAAACTCCTATTCATCTCTTTCTAAAGGTTGCTTCCATGAAGGTATAATTGTTGATGAAGAAATTGCGGGTTATGACTATATCAAATCTATGTTTGAGCCTACGGGGTTTGATTGTTTGCTTTACATAGATGAAGTGATATATCCCGTATTCCTTTTGGAGTTCTTTAGCACCTATTCTATCTTTGAATGCAATGGTAGAATACTCGTTAGATTCTTATTGAATGATCAAGTCATTCAATAATCTCTTGAAACCTTTGGTCAAATCCTCGGTGTGCCATTTGAGGGTAGTTGTCGTTTCACGGACAAATGGAGACTTGATGCTCTCTATGAATCCAACGATAAACCCCCAAATGACAACTACGAAGTTGATCTAGATTTTATCCTTGAAATCATTTCCAAAGAGCGTGATGGAAACGTTGTGAGAAGCCTTCATTCCAATAAACGACTTGTAAATCGTTATGAGGTGCTCTCAAGCGACCTTAAGGATTTTATGGTTCGTTGGGCCGAGATCCTTAGGGAGAATGTATTTTGTCTTGGTGGGAACTGGGATCACATTCCGGCATGTATGGTGCATATGCTATTTTTCATCTTTACCGAAACCAAGTACAATTTGGCATACTATATCGCTCGACGAATTAATTATGCTCTTTCCAAACCCAAAACAAATCTACCGTATGCTATGCTTCTTACTTGCCTCTCTAAGAGGGGTTTTCATGATTTCCCCTTCCTTGACTTCTCTCGCTTTCAACCGGTTCAACGGATGATGTTACCTATTCAAGAGGTATATGAAAGAAAGCCTAGAAGTGATAAAGGTTCGAGAAAACATAATCAACAAGAGTCCGATGAAGAGGACTTTGATATGTCACCAAGTGATGGTGGTGACATAGGTACTAGTGCTCATGTCGGCTCTTCAAGTAACTCTCGTCAATCCATAAACTCATTCGTGGATGGACTTGAAGACTTAGCTCCTCCTCCTCACCATTCCACTAGTGAAGTACCGGAAGACCTCAACATGGAGTGTCTCTACCGTAAAAATCTTAGGACTCGAGGTGAGTTATTCAAACATCAAGTGGAGTCGAGAAAGGGATTCAAATACTTGGGGAATTTGATCAAGGGATTTGGCAAGAAAAGAAGATAAAGACTTTGATTTGATTCAAGGAAAACATGTTGTTGGACATGCTATGTGTTGAACATTTGCTTTCTTTTCTTTTATGTTTGTGTATTAACTATTACTATTTGTTTGGATTGCTAACTTTTTAAATCCTTAATTAACTGTGTAATTGTTGGCTCGATTTACATAGCTTTGTGCTCATTATGTGTTTGTTAGCCTTCTAGATTTTGACTTATAGTTAACTTTGGCTTGATATTTACCTGTGTGAAATCTGGGCTGACCAAAGTTGTTGGAAGTGCACTTTTCTGTCACCACTGGACGCGGTTCTATATCGAACCCACGGTTCTTTATCGATAAAGAACCGCGGACCTACGTAAGGAACCGCGTGTTCCTGTTTTGACAGAATCTTTGATTTACACTGTTTTCCTTAATCTGTGTAAAACTTTGATAAAATTTTTGAAAAGCCTGCACTTTCCTAAACTAGGGTACCTAATTTCATTATTCACCTAAAATTATTTTAACCCATTACTATTTTGGATCATTCCCTTTTCTTCTTAAACCCCCTCATGTTGATTGTGTTCTTCATCCCTTCAACACTTCTCTAAACCTTAACACACAATCATGGTGTCCACTAGAACATCCACTTATTCCAAAGCTTCTTCCTCAAAAAGAAGCCTCAAAATTAAGATCAAGATACCCAACATTGGTTCTTCATCTTTTCACACTCCCAAAAATGAGATCTCTCCCATTCTCATTTCATCTTCACCTTCACCACCCCTTGCTCCATGCAAGACAAACTCAACCCATGGTACTAACCATTCTCATGGTTCTACCTCCTCTTCACTCCAATCAAGAATTAATGAGCTTTCTTCACCTTTCACCCCTAGTCCTCCTTTGGATGGGATTTCTCAACCTCAACCTCTACAAAGTATCCCCTTTGTACTTGAGCCTTTGGTCACCTCTCCTTTCACTTCAGCAAACTCTCCCCTCTCACCCTTGGACACCATGCCTCCACCACCTCCTCCATCTTCTAACACTAATGCTCCTATTTTGGGCATTCTTATCCCTCACTTCAAGGGTGATCCTTACTTTTTTGGGTTCTTAGAAGCTCATGGTGCAAATTACCCATGTTGTCTTTATAATAACTACATCATTCAAAACCTAAGGATGGAAATGCTTGGCCTTCATAGAAGGTTGCATGACTTCTTGCTTGTCTTGTTCTCCATGCCTCCTCCTAGGAGATGAATGATGGTTTTCAAATTAACATGTTTGGTTTTTTAAAAGAAGGTCAAGCCAAAGAGAACTATGAACTCAAGACCTAGGTGTTAGCTATCTTTGTAGTAGTTAATTGTCTTTTTACTTCTTGTATTTCCTTTCCTTTCCATCACGATTTTCTCATGTGGATGATTTATGGCTTTAGTTTTATGTGCTTAATCTATGTGATCACATTAAACAACTTCAATTTATCTAAAATTGAACCTAAATCTATTACAACCTCTAAAAACTTGACTTAAAATTGGACCAAAAGGTTATTTAAATATTTTGTCACCCTTTGTCAAGTCATTCTTTGTGAATGTGTTGCTTTTATGCAACCCTAGCATACTCTAGTGCTAAAAGAGGTAAAAATCCAAGATTTGCAAATTTTTCAAAAAAGTCTTATCTTTCTCCATAACTATTGAAAATCTGGTTTTGCAGTCCACTGGACGCGGTTCTCAAGCCTCCAGGCGGTTCTATATTGATATGGAACCGCGGGCCTCTTTGAGGAACCGCGCCTAGTAAAGCCGATTTTGGCTTAATTCTGGTCTTTCTTCTTTGACCACTGTTTTGGCTAAGATTCTTTGTTTACCCAATTTGGCTAAACATTCTCTAAAACCTTTCTTTTTCATTTCAAATCTTTGCCTTATGTATTTTCTTTAAATTCTTCTCTTTTGGGAGTTCTTTCCTTCATCCCTCACAATGCCTAATTCTTCCTTTTCTAACCTTGACATTTCTTTGTCACAAACTTCCCAACCTAAAGCTTCCTCTTCTAAGCTTTCAAAGAAACCGAAAATCTCAGTTAAACCCATTTGGATCAAAAAGAACAAGAATCCTCATGATTTCTCTTCTTCAAAATCCTCCAAGAATTCTTTTTTCTCTCCTATTTACTATTGGAATGAGACTTACTCTATAAATCCAATTACCGGAGAAAAAGAAATTCTTCCACCACCACCTAAACCTTTCAACTCTCCTCAACTAAATAACCTAAATTCTTTCCCTAACCTCACTAGGCATTGTGAAAACATCTCTTATCCATTATCTCCCTCTCCACCAACCTCTAATCTTGATGGACCTCCCCCATCTAACGACTTTGTTTTGCATCATGGTTCCTCGTGTGCTTGTTGTCGTTTTCAACAAATTGAACTTATTCATATCTATGACAAGCTAAATTTTCTTGAATTCCTCCTCACTCGACCTCCTCTCAAAGTTTTCGTTCCCGTGAACAAAACTTCGAATGATGCTTCGTCGTCTTTCTTTTCCAACTAAGGCACTCTTTGTACTTTAGTTGTTTGAGTCAAAAAAATTTAGCAATCTTGGAAGATTATCACTATTAGAATAGCTTATGCTTAGTGGTCTATTTTCCATTTTTTTTGTTTTGAATATTCATATTGTGTGTATGAATATTTATCTTATATGTTATTTCATATTTTTGTAATATGAATGTTATGTGTGTTACCTTTCCCTCTAATTTTATTACACACATTTGTTAAGGAGTTGATCATGGTTAAAACTTAATATTAACTATGGGTGATTCCATAAATTCTAAATTTTAACCCATTGACATTTTAAATCATCTTTAATTGGTTTGGATGTTTCTTTTCTTCCTTTCTTTCACCAATTGAACTATGATGTTGTCAATACACACTCTTTGGACATACTTAGCAAATGCTTACATCTAATTTGAGATTTCTTTTCCTTCTCCCTCTCAAGTTAGTTAGTAAGTAGTGCACATACATTCATTGGTGCTTCTTTTCTTTCTTCTAACCTTTGTGTAGCATGTCACCTTAGCTCATTGACTTGGTGCCCCAAGCTAGGGGAGTAAGCACCAAGGGGGAGCTACTAGCAAAATTACGGTTCTTTTCTTCTTCAAAGACTTGTGCTAACCTTTTTGCTTCGACAAGGGGGAGAAATGATAGTTATAAACTCAATAATTCGAATAAACTTGTATTTTACGTAAATGAGTTTATAATTTGTCGTAACCAAAAAAGGGGAGATTGTTAATGCATAAGCAATGCCTAAAAACATTGTTAGTATTAATTAATCTTTCTTAGTTTGGATCACAACAAATTACAAATACATTTATTGTCAAACACAATCATAAAATGAATTATCTAATAAACACTATCATCAAGGTAATAATCAATACGCTAACATATCTTAATCATGCTTAGTGATCATAAAAGTGATTAGCCTTAAAACTCACTTTTGTCAAACATTACAAAAGATTTTTAATGAACTTTATTTTTAAGAAAATGTTTTATTAAAATGAAAATACAAATTTGAATATGGAATATTCCATATGCCATAAGAATATCCTTTGAAGGTTTAAACAGCCTCAGATATTTCAAATTCACTAAAAGACAAAAAGGAGCGGAGTCTACGCCAGCGGTAACTTAGCACCTATGGCGGTTCCTTATCGATAAGGAACCGCGGGTGCCAATAAGGAACCGCGGTCAGATATAGCCGTTGGATGTTTTGCCCTATAAATATTGAATCAAATCTGCATTCTCATCAACCCTTTTTGGACATCTTCTTCAGCCTTCTTTCTCCTTTCTAATCCTAGTCATTTTTAAATGATCACTTAATGTGTTAAGTATGTTTACTCATGATTATCCTCTTGATCTCCTTCTTTACCTTGTCCGAAGAGAAGATCACTCAGACACTTGTGATGTGATTAAAGATGTAGCATTGATGAATATAACCTCCTCCTAAAGATCTAGTCATGTTCATCATTTGTTTATTTGTGTCTTGTGTAGATCCAATGTATTTGTGAATACTTGGACTAGTTGTGTTCATCCAAGTTATTTGTGAATACTTGGAATAGAGTTGTGTACATACATTGCACATGTGTGCTTGGATTTATGTTGTGTAGATCCAAGCTATATGTGTTTACTTGGATATGATTAGTTGAGTTGTAACGGGTTGTGTTAGTTCTCACTAAACTATAAAGTGATGTGGTTGTGTCTTGTTAGTTCTCACTAAACTATAAAGTGATGTGGTTGTGTCTTGTGAGTTCTCACTAAACAATAAAATGATATGTAGTTGTGTTGTGTGAAGTTCTCACTTAGCTTCAAAGTGAAGAGTCGTGAAGATTGGTTCTAGCTTTGGATTAGAACTCGACATCTAGCCTTGTGTCGGAAAATGGTGAATTAGGCAACGTTGTGAAGATTGGTTCTATCTTTAGATTAGAACTCGACATCTAGCCTTGTGTCGTAAAAGAGTGAAGTGGGCGACGTTGTGTAGATTGTTCCTAGGTAAGATTAGGTCTCGACATTTAGCTTAGTGTCGGAAAATAATGTAAGTGACGTTGTAAGGTTTTCTCCGCCAAGAAGGGAGCTTGTGGATATAGTGGAAATCTCGAGTAAGGTGTACTCGAGGAGTGGAGTAGGAACGAGGATAGAGCCTCGTTGCCGAACCACTATAAATCTTGGTGTCTTCCTACTAGGTTGTTTCTTTCCTTACTCTTTACTCACATTCATTATCACTACACTTGCTATACATTGTTAATGCATTAGAATTGAACATAATCATTATACAACTAGCTTTCAAGTAAAAGATAGTTTTGTGCACTCACGTAAATGAAAGGAATTTTAATTAGGAGATAAATCGATTAGAAACTATTCAACCCCCCTTCTAGTTTCTATAGTTATAAAGTAAACCATGCCCGAGAAAGCAATTCCCATTGTGAGCCAAAGCTTTTATAAGAAATACTTGACTTTCGTATGAAAAGCGGGTTGCAGTCAGAAATAACTACAAGCCATTTAGGCATGTTTTATGAAATATTTACAACTTTTGTACGAACTCTATTTATGACGCCGTGTCGAGATTAATCAACATTTCTAAGGCCGTAAATATTATAGTCCCAAAAGACATGCCTTTGACTAATAAAGTACAAATATTTTTGGATTTTATGAGTTTTTTTATTTTTATGGTTTTATATTTTTGTATTTTGCTTTTGTGGATAAAAATATAAACAATATATATGAATGATCACCAAGGATATGGAGAATAGTTTACCACCACTATTCTTTCGCTTCATCTGCCAGTTCCTTAAGAGTCTCGGGCGAGAATGTTCTCAAACCTAGCTTGTCGGCCAAAAATTCTATTAGAGCGCGATCTAAAGCCTTCGTGAAAATATCCGCCAATTGATACTCAGATCGGACAAAGTAAAGCTCTATATCTCCATTTTCTACTTGCTCCTTGATAAAGTGGTAGCGAATGTCAATATGCTTCGACCGGGAGAATTGAACGTTGTTGCAGCATAAGGCAATTGCACTTTTGTTGTCGCAGTACATCGGAATTTTATCGAAACCTAGACCATAGTCGGTTAATTGCGATCTCATCCAAAGAATTTGAGCACAGCAACCGGACATAGCTATGTATTCTGCTTCTATGCTTGAAATTGCAGCGCTTTTCGGCCTTTTAGATGCCCAACTGATCAGTCGATCTCCTAGTAGTTGCAAAGTTCCACTTGCGCTACGCCTTGTATCTTGAAAACCGACGTGATCCGCATCTGCATATGCCATTAGTGCAATCGAAGAGCCCTTCGAATACCAAAGTCTCCGATTAATGGTTCCTTTAATATATCGAAATATCCGTTTAACAGTAGCTAAGTGTAACTCAGTAGGTCTAGTTTGATACCGAGCACACATACATATAGTAAACTGAAGATCAGGTCGACTGGCTGTGATATACAGAAGGGTACCGATCATTCCATGATAAAGTGTTGGATCAATGGCAATCCCATGTGGATCTGCATCTAGCTTAGTTCGTTCCACCTTTGGAGTATCCACGGGGTCGCAAGATTCCATCTTATATTTCTTAAGCGATTCAAGGGCATACTTGGATTGATTGATAAAGATGCCTCTGGGACTCTGAGATATCTGAAGACCTAAGAAGAATGATACCTTGCCCATCATTGACATCTTAAACTTGGAAGACATGAGTGTCCCAAACTCATCCGATAAGGTTTGGGTCGAGGCAGCAAATATAATATCATCAACATATATTTGTACCATAATCATATCTTTACCTCGTTTCTGAATAAACAACATAGGATCCACCTTGCCTTTAGCGAAGCCTTGCGTAATGAGGAATTGTGACAATAGGTCATACCATACGCGTGGAGCTTGCTTCAACCCATAAAGAGCCTTCTTGAGCTTGTACACGTGATTATGATATTTAGAATTCACAAAACCATCCGGCTGTTGAACATAGACCTCTTCCTTGATTTCACCATTGAGAAATGTCGTCTTCACATCCATCTGATACACGATCATATTCATGTGGGCTTCATAAGCGAGGATAGTCTAATATCTTCCAAACGGGCAACAGGTGCAAAGGATTCCATAAAGTCGATGCCCAATAATTGCTTGTATCCACGAGCTACTAGTCGAGCTTTGTTCTTCAATATTCCACCTAACTCATCGAGTTTCACCTTGTAAACCCATTTCAATGTGAGTAGCTTCACTTGATCCGGGCATGGAACAAGTTCCCATACTTCAAGACGTACAAATCCATTAAGTTCTTCTTGCATAGCTTCTAGCCAACAAGATTGGGTAAATGCTTGTTGCCACGTCTTAGGTTCAACTTCACTGAGAAAAGCATCAAAATGACAAAACATTGCACTTTCTTGTAACTGACTTCGTATGGATACCAGACGATTAGGGTCACCAATAATAGAATCTATAGGATGATCCTTTGTCCATTTGCTGTCATGTTCACAAATCCGTGGATTGGAGTAGACCGTAGTAGGAGCTTCCTCTGAGGTGGACGATTCGGCTTGAGTATGGTCGGGAATTGGTACACTAAAGAATGGAAGTTCACGCATTTGAGCGAATTCCAAATCGTGATCATCATCATCCACTTCATCATCAATAGGCATGACATGGGTACTTGATTCGGGTGATGGTTGAGAATTACTTGTTGAAGGTATATCTTAACCAATTGTAGGTGCATACGTATCTAATTGTGCTTTGGTTGCTGGATCTACAACTTCGGTAACCGGAGCTATTACCTCAGGTTCTGGGGCAACAATACTTGAAGGAGTAAAGAATTCTTCAAAGAACGGTTGAAACAGCGTATCCCATTCATTCCTAGAAGGTGGTGTAAATGATGATGAAGAAGGGTTATTTGGGACAAGACTAGAGCTAATGTTATTGGGTCCCATTTCATGAAGTGCGGGTCCTGAGTTGCTTTGCTCAGAAGCCATCGTCGTCAGCTCATCAAAATCAACATTCACAGTTTCGAGGATCTTACGAGAATTACGATTGTAGATTCGGTATGCCTTCTTTGTGGGTGCATAACCAATGAAAATACCAATATCAACCTTTGGTTGAAGTTTTCCCAAATTGTCACCATCATTATTTGGATAGTAAAGAGAACCAAATACATGAAGATATGATAAATCTGGTACTTTTCCATGTAGAAGCTCATAAGGTGTTTTACCATGGTGTTTTTGAATTAGTGACCGGTTTTGGGTGAATACTGTTGTAGATACTGCTTCTGCCCATAAAAATAATGGCGCCTTTGCGTAAATTGCAGCTTCCATAATTGTGCGATTTCGCCTTTCAACGTCACCGTTTTGTTGTGGAGTGCGAGCAACGGATGTTTCATGATATATGGCAACTTCTTCATAATAGTTACGCAAGATTTGATTCACAAATTCGGTTCCATTATTTGTGCGAATGCGTCGGACAGTAGTGTTGAGACGCACTTGAATCATCTTGAGAAATCCGATGATGAATTTAGGTGCCTCATTTTTTGTTGTAAGAAATTTCACCCATGTAAACCGAGAGTAATCATCAACAGTGACGAGGATGTACTTTTTACCACTAAGACTTTCAACACGCATTGGCCCACAAAGATCCATATGCAACAAATAAAGTTTCTCTTGGTTGGTGTCTTCAGTCTTGGGTTTGTATGATTTCTTAGTGCTTTTCCCCATTGTACACGCGGAACACAAATGGTCCTTGTGAAATGTAAGTCTAGGAAGACCACGAACAAGTTCATTTTTCACCAAATGATTAATAGCGTCAAAGTTAAGATGAGATAACCGTCGATGCCATAACCATGACTTAGTCTTTGATGCTTTGGAGAGAAGACATACGGGAGAAGCGACCATCATATCTTGTAGAGACAAAGTGTACAAATTATTCCCTCGAGTACCTTTTAATAAATCAACCCCTTCCAAATTACGAATGAAGCAGGTATGCTCTCGAAAAGAAACTTCTAGGTTTGCATCACAAAATTGTCCCATAGAAAATAAATTGTGACCGAGACCTTCCATATAATACACTCTTGAAATTATAACATTCCCAATATGATATTCACCGTAACCCATTATCTTTGCAATATGATCATTTCCAAATCGAATCGTACCAAGAAACTTGCTGACGAAATTTCTGAGCTGAGAGCGATCTCTGGTCATATGCTTGGAGAAACCAGAGTCCAAATACCAGAGAACAATTTGGACCACATGTTTTCATCAAGAACAGTAGACAATGCATTGGAAACTATTGGTTCCAGAGTGTTAGCAGATACATATATAATATTATCAGAATTGCTAACATTTGTGTTACCCTTAGATTTCATGCGTATTCTAATGTGAGTTTTACCACTAACAGGTTTTATGGTTCCAACTTTCTAAGGTTTTGGAGTATTAGCGGGCACTACAGTGGGAGTAGACCTATTTAAAGGGCACTTGGTTCCTACAGTAGTGTCGGTGTTCCTAGTTAAAGTACATGCTTGTGTTTTGGTATCCTTGGTACTCCTAGTTAAAGGGCACGCTTTCTTCGCTTTAGTGGGAGTGATCCTAGTTAAAGGGCACACATTTCCTACTATAGTGAAAGTTCTACCAGTGGGACGCCACATCCAACCAACTTGGGTTAACACTTTCCCAGTCATTTTCCATTCTAAACCATTTTTCCGGGCATTCATCTCATTCACATGGTCAATAAGGCAAGAATCATGACGACTATAAAACATACACTCATTGCAATTCAAACATTTCAAATTAAAATTCACAGTAGGCTTAGAACGCTGCACAACCGCAGAGCCTTTAAATTTAACTACATGATTCTTTTTATTCAAAACAGAAATAACATTCCTAGGGTGGGCTTCTACTTTCTTCTTCACTTGACTACTAGATGGGGGCAAGATCCTATCATTCTTCTTGTTTCTTTTAAGCTTAGATCTTTGAGCCTTAGTAGTGGTGCTTACTCCTGTAGAAGGCAACACGGGAATATTAGAAGCTGGTTTTGATTTTGCCTTATCTTTAGTGACCAATGTTTGAGATCATTTAGTCCTAGGGCCCTTGTTAAGTGGTGTGACGATGATAAGGTTCTTTTTGGTTGCACTAGAGGATGATGCTGAGACAGTGGTTGCGTTATCCACAACATTCTTACCTTTTAGGGTACGAAGTGTTTCCTTTAACTCAGTCAAAGCCAAATTTTTATCATAAATTTGTTCCCGCAAATCAGATATTTCCACCGACTTTCGATTCAATCGTTCAATCAATGATTGATTCTATGCAGTGGTATTAGCACATGCCGGCTTTACTGAATCGAAGAGTTATATATTTTTTTTTTTTAAGTTTTCAACTTTGGACAAAATCTTGGAAACTCGATTATCTAAATCAAGTTTAATATTCTCAGCAGCCTCAAGTACGTTCACACATTTAATCTCCTTAGATTTCTCTATGTCTATCGGCAAAGATTTAGCAACCTTGTCACATGGCTGACGCTGTTTTGATTGTAAATCCAATTGAAAATTTGAATCATCTATATTAACTCCTTCGAATGACGTTTCAAAAATCTCTTGAAGAAATTGTTGTTTACATTCAAGCGAAATACAATGTTTTTGAATCTCATCAAAACGTTTTGAAAGCGAAGACTTGAAGCTTTAAAAATTCAGCGTCAGATTTGTGACAAGTACTATCTACCACATTATCCACAGAGTCAACATTATGCACAATAGAATCATTATCAACACTTTTATTCACATAGACGGAAACAATATCATGCGACATCACTTGTTTCAGAAGCTGATCATTTTGGCGTGAAATTAGTTCTATTTCAAGTAAACTGTTTTCATAAGCATCATCCATTTCATTGAAAACACGTCTAACTTCTTCTATTTCCAAAAGAAAATCTTGATCAATATTGCTAAGACAAGATTTAATATTGTTTACAAATGAAACAATTTCGTCTCGAAACGCAGCTCTAGTGTGCTCAAAATTCCATTCACCTTCCGTTATGGCCGAAGCTGTCATACGTTCCGTAATGACCTTGTCAAAATCGACAAAGTGTTGGTGCACCGCATTTAAGCTATCTGACACCTTACTTACCGGTGGAATTAACTTAGTTAAATCCTTTTTGACAAGTGTAGGAGACGTACTAGGAAGGTTTTCCTTTGACAAACTTTGGGGCACAAAAGCTGATAATTGAGCTAATTCCTTTTGTAAGCGAATACGGGTCTTTTTAGTAAATTGATCTTTATTATGCTTATCATAATCAAGCTTATGGAATTTTGAAAGTATTTTAGATCGAGTTTCTTCCGCAAGTGACATTTTCTCCTCAGTACTACGAACATAGGGTGCTTCTTTCTATTTGCCAATTAGGGTCACATAATAAAGACAAGGAATGTATTCCTGAGCTTGTTTTGCATAAACGGGATTAGGTGGTAAATCTTGAAGACGCTTAAGTTCGAGTTGTTTAAACGATTTAGTTAAAAGATGAACCTTTTATGTGGAAGCGTATTGTTTTAAAAGCTGTTGTTCCTTGAATTTAAGAAGTTTGGTAGCATTAATTTCCAATTCAAACTTTTTAGACTCAGGAGTTTCAAAATCTATTTTAAGTTTCTGAAAATCATTTACAACCGACTTTTTTTATTTTAATTCATTGGAAAGATTAGCTTTTAATGATTCAATTTTTTAGGTGTTCAATCTTTTCAAAACGAAATTGGTCAAATTCAGAATAAGTTAGTTTTTCTGCTTGAGGGACCATTTCAAAAGTTTTGACCTTTTCCTTATACAGCGCAAGCTCAGCGGTTAGGTTGGCATTCATATCTACGGTTTGTCGAACAGCTACATTCATGTTATCAATAATATGTTTAGGCACCATTACCAGATCACGTTGATCATAAGATTCTATACTCGTCGTAGCATTTGGTTGAGGTTCACTCAAATGTGTTGGATTAGATACCACTTCATTTGAGTTACTAGTTCCCGAATGTTGTTCGAGGTTGTCATTTTCATGCTCAACTTGATGTGGATTATCATGACCAATATTAGATGTATTTGGTACCTCACTGACGACATCAGAACCGTAGTGAGAGAGATTAGCAACGAGAGCAGCTTAGGCTGAGTGAATGTCATCACAATCTGAATCATATGCATCAGGATCATCTGCTTGATATGCTACATTAGAAGTAAAGACGAATGTCATGCCTTCATTATCTGCTGCCCCTGGGTCTGCAAGAAATGCTAATTCCTCTGAATCTAAAATCTTTCCTTTAGATTGAGCATCGACCTAATACATCTTCTCACGAAACCACGTTGCATCCTTTCTCCTTTTCGGCTGAGTGCATTCCCTAGCCATATGACCTTCCTCGACAATTGTAGCAAGTCATAACCTTTTAAGGACCAATAGGGTTTCCATTTCCACTAGCTTGAGAAGTCACATCTTGAGTGTTCACGGTCCTTGTTGTGGGTCCATATGAATTTTGCATTTCCTGAATGGATTGCACCGTCACTTGACCATCTTGAAAACTTATATCGATTAGCTTTGTGTATACGAGATTAGATCAAGTAATACACGTAGAGAAACCTTTGTATATGCTTTGTGAATCTAAGTGTTATGCGGAATTTAACACTTAAACAAGAACACACAAGATATAAACAAACTTTCACTTTGATTATCAATGTCGAACTTGCTTACAATGAAAGATGTTTACGAATGAAAACTTATGTAAAACTTATATCAAACATTAACCTAAAGGCCTTCTTTTATAGACACAAGAAGCCTTGTACAATAAGCTACGTATCATCTATTCTAGGTAAAGATAACCAGAGAAAATACATTGTCGTTTCTATCCTTACTAGAAGTATTCTAGAATATAATAAACGTGTAGATTATATCTTCCATCAGTGCTGATCTTCAATATGTCAACGCTTGACTTTAACTTGTCAACGCTTGAGCTGTCAGCGCTTACTTTGTTCTTGTCAACACTTGAATTGTTCTTGTCAGCGCTCAAGTGATCTGGCCTTAATTTATTCCCAACAATCCTCCCCTAAACTTGATATCCACTCTTATGATCAAGTTTCTGAATAAGCATTAAGAACTTGGAGGAGTCTGACAAACCTTCTCATATTGGTAATGAATAAATCTGATCAAATCTTTTGCCACGTCACTTGAATAATCTATTTCTAGCTGAGTGTCCTTCATCTTTTCCAAAACAGCCTTGGATATGAAATACTGAGCATCCACAAGTAGATACTCAGCAAACTTTGTAGAACTCAAATGGTATACACCAGCACCTGAATATAACCTCCATTGAAGACCACTGAGGTCATCTTCAAGATCCTTCCAAATTGCAGGATCTTCTTCTTTTGGCCCACACATTCTTTTGAATGTGGTCCAAAGTTTTATTCCATTAGCTGAAGTTGGTGCTTCAGCATCATACTTGGTCTCCGACAACCTCCAAAGGTCCACCAAGTCTTCTCTATCACAACTTGCAAACAAAGATATGAGAGTGGTAAAAGTGTGTACCTCCTTGCCAAATCTGCCAATCTTCCAGAATCCACATTCATCTTCTTCATAGCTCACAATTGGATTCCTATAATCTAATGGTAACACTTGCACCATATGTGAAGCTTCTAATGGGGAGAGCTTGAGGCTCTTTCTTATAACTGCTTCACTTGGATATAGTGGATCCATATCTTTTGGAAACTCAAATTTACTTCCCTTCTTCACTGGCCTGGGAATCATCATAGCTTTCTTGATTTCCATTTCTTCTGCAAGTTGCTCCTTTCTTTCATCTGAAAGAAGTCTGAGAGTGTTTGCTTCCTGCACTCTCACCCAAATGAGATAAGCCCTGTTTTCCAACTCATCAAATGTCAAAGCCTTCAACTTCTGATATGTCCAACCAACTCCATGACATCTGAGCAACATAAAGTAGAGCTCCCTTCTATCCCTTTTTAACTCTGAGAGAATATTGCTTGCCTTGTGCTTCAAAATCACCTTACAATCCTTCTGAACCCTAAGAAGAAGCTCCAAACCCCATATTTGATCTGAAATGGTCAAGTCTGGATTATCCATGCAGCTTTCTTCCCAAGAATTGTACATTTGAACCACCTCTTGCATGTCAAAGTTAACCTGCAATTTCAATTCTCTCAGCTTCTCTTTGGCCAACTCATCTCCATACTCAAGTCTTTCAGGTTCTATAATCATTACACTTGAGTCTGAGCTAGCTCCATCACTTTCTTCTTCTGAAGTCACAACAAATGGAGACTTCTCCTTTTCATCTTGTTCCATTATTTGTTCAGCCAATCTTCTATCAAATTCAACCTGGGCTGCATCCTTTGGAACAATCTCTTCTACCAATTTACCCTTACCCTTATCTGATGGTGCAATGGTTGGTAAGGTAGATGGTAATACCTGAGTAGAAACTTCCTTGATGATAGATGATGACTGGGATACATCACCTTCATGAGCAGGTCTGTCAACGCCCAAATTTATCCTGTTTGCTCCTTCAAAGTTGTAAGGGCTTCAACAACATCCATTGATTGACCATCTTGGCTGCCCTTATCACTCAGATTTCTTTGATCTTCCTCCCCTTTGGAAGACTCCTCCATACCCCTTCTAACACGATCACTTTCCAAAACAACAATCCTCTCCCTCAATTGCTTGAGTTCAAGGCCTTGTGAGCTAACAATTTGTACTAAGTCTGCATTTTGCTTTTGCAAGCTTATGCAGACGGCCGTCAATTCCATAAGAGTCATTGGTTCCAGTCTGCCCTCTTCTAAAATGGGGATTTGACCTCCCAAGTCAGATTCATTGGGCAAGGATGAGGACTTAATGATGGTGGGACTGCCTTGGCCAGCTTCTAAGCCATAACCAATAATCCCAGCCTCATCCAGGTCACCAGCCACACGTGTGGTGGTGGTTCTCTCTGCTTCATGGCTAGGACCACTAGAGGAGAACACTCCAGTAGTCCTTTGGCATTTCATCAACCTATATTCAGGAGGTGTAGAAGATGGTGTGGAAGAATGGGTAGATGTGGGTTGATTAAGGGGTGTTTGGGATTGTGAAGGTTGTGTGTCAACATTGGAAATATGCACATCAACGCCAACATTTGATGTGTCAGCGTCAAAGGGTTGTTGGTCAATTTGCATTTGGTCAGGTGAGGGTAAAGGTTCAGGAATAGGTTCAAGTTGTGGTTGAGGGTCATTTTGAGGTTGGGGGTCTGGCTGAGGTTGTGCTGCTGCAATAACAGCAAGCATGGTTGGGGTTAAAGGTAAGTCTCTATGGGGTGGTGAATCCATCTTCATAAAAATAGCTTTCTTTTGCTCAGGGATCTTATAAAAATCATTGTGATCCCTTGAGCAGTAACCTTGATCATCAAAAATCATTTGCAGAAAACGGGGATAAGCTAAAGTCATTTTTGTCCCCTTGTTTTTACACATCCCCTCAAAAATCATTTTAAAAAGTGAAAAATGACCTGAACAAGTAATTTATCCTAGAGAAGATAACCAAAAGCTGATAATTATTATAGGGCGGCAAGCACTGTCCAGTTATGCACACTTGCATAAGCAAGATAGACATAACAGTCCTCTAGTGTCCCTTGCTAACCAAAACTCTTAACAACAAAGTTACCTTATAAAATCCTTGTTACTCCCAGGTAAATCGCATATCAAAATCATTCCCAAGTCTCCCAACAGACCACAACCAATTCTAGGCCAAAAATGTCTTGGCAGCATGCAAAGTTGATATACTATGCTTGTTACAGTGCATCATGATTTAGTAAAACTAACTCATACTCACCTGTGGACACAATCTAGAATTGTGATAAGGGTATCATATGGATACCCAAACATCCTAAAGGTTCCTAAAACCTCCCCTTAAACTATGATACAAAAAGTTTGCTAAAATCATGCATGAACATAAAAAAATTTATGTCAAGATAGGAATGAAACATTCCAACCATCATCCATAAATAAAAACTTGTCCAAATGCTTCTCCATTGATCCATAAGCAACTCTATAACCAATAGTATACTGCTAACACCATCTGCACATTTAGATTGAAAACCACAAAACTAACATTGTTGCTGACAACGCCCCGATAACACATGACAGCGTTGAGGGAAGCTTTGTCAGCGTTAGACAAATATATTGCTGACAACGTTGCAAAAACACTTATCAGTGTTCAAGCAACCTTTGTCAATGTTAGAAAAATATAGTGGAAAATCTAAATCATCAATAAGACCAATAATAATAATGCATCATCCTATACATACTTTTACAAAAAGAATCCAAAACACATATTATGTGAGATTAACCATTCCAATACTTGTGACCAAGTATTGAAATCTCCCAGCATCAAAAGGTTTAGTTAATAAATCTGACACATTTTCCTCAGTGTCAACCCTATCTGGTTGTATTAAACCTTTCTCAAAGCAATCTCTTATAAAATGGTGTCTAATTTCTATGTGTTTAGTTTTAGAATGATATACAGGATTCTTAATGATGCATAAAGTACTATTATTATCAACAAATATCTTAGTATGCATGAAATTATACCTATAGTCCAACAGCTGGTTCTGAATCCACAACACTTGACCACAACATGCAGCTGCAGCCACATACTCTGCTTCAGTTGTAGAATTAGCCACCACTGTTTGTTTCTTGCATTGCCAAGATATTAATCTGCTCCCAAGAAACTGACATCCACCAGTTGTGGATTTCCTATCAAACTTATCACCTCCATAATCACTATCGGAATATGCAATCAGCTCCAATGGTGAATCCTTTCGGTACCATAAACCAAGACTGGGATAACATCTTAGATACCTAAAGATCCTCTTCACAGCATAAAGGTGACATTCTTTGGGAGTCACTTGATGACGTGCACAAGCACACACATCAAACATAATGTCAGGTCTGGAGGCAGTAAGATACATCAAGGATCCAATCATGGATCTATAATGCCTGACATCAACATCTTTCCCATCTCCAATCTTTCCCCAAGGGTGTTCTCTATCCATAGGAGTAGTAGCCCTCTTTTCATGTGGAGAAAAGCCAAACTTCTTCAAGATCTCAGCAACATATTTGTCCTGGGAGATGAAGATACCATCTTCTTTCTGCTGAACTTGTAAACCAAGAAAGAAGTTCATCTCTCCCATAGCACTCATCTTGAATTTGTCTGTCATAAGCTTGGAGAAATCCTCAATCATCTTTGGATCAGTAGACCCAAAAATGATATCATCAACATAGACCTGCACAAGCAACACATCCTTGCCTTTCTTCTTTGTAAATAGTGTCTGATCTATGGTGCCCCTCTTGAATCCATTGTCCACCAAATAGGTAGACAAAGTACCATACCATGCTCTAGGGGCTTGATGAAGGCCATACATAGCCTTTTTGACTCTATACACTTTATCTGGATGCTTTGGATCCTCAAAACCAGGAGGTTGCATCACATAAACTTCCTCAACAATGGTGCCATACAGGAAGGCACTCTTGACATCCATTTGATAGACTGTGAAGCCCATGCAAGAGGCATAGGCTAGAAAAATCCTAATAGCTTTAATCCTTGCAACTGGTGCAAAGACCTCCTCATAGTCTATCCCCTCCTCTTGTGTATAACCTTGAGCCACTAACCTTGCCTTGTTTCTGACCATAATACCTCTTTCATCTCTTTTGTTCCTGAGAACCCATCTTGTCCCAATAGGTCTGACATATCTAGGACAATCAACAAGCTCCCAAACATCCTGAATTGCAAATTGGTGAAGCTCATCCTGCATTGCTTCCACCCAACTTGGTTCTTTGAGAGCATCAAATATTTTATTGGGTTCTTCTTGTGACAGAAAACATGCAAACACACATGCTTGCACAAGAGGGGTATCAACCTTCTTGTGTATATTGGCAATAAACCCACCAAGACCTTGATGAGATCTTCTAGTCTGAACTGGAGTCATAATATCACCAATGATCTGAGATGTGGGGTGATTCTTCATTGTGGAAGTGAGAACCCCTCCTTCAAAAAGTATGGTGTCCTCAACCTCATGCTCCATGTTGCCAATATCTTCTTCATCAGACTCTCTTTGATCAACGTGAACTTCTTCATGAACATTGGAAGGTCCACCTTGTTCAAAACTGGAAGAGAAAAGATGCCCATAAGTGTTGTCAACGTCTGAATCTTGTTTGTCAGCGCTAGGGCTAACAATGCTTGAAGTGTTGTTGTCAACGTCTGAGCCATCAACGTCTGAATTGGTTTTGTCAGCGCTTGATTTGCCTTTGTCAGCGCCTGAAGAACCATGCATGTTTGTATCTGGTGGTATTTGGAAACCACCATTATCTTGTCCAGCAGCAGTAGCAGCAGCAAAAGCATCTGTCCAAATGGGAATTGTGACATATTCTAATGTAGGAGATGTCTTTTCTGCTTGTGATCCAACCCTCTCATTAACCTGTGTACCTGAAACATTAACAACTTGTTCCTCCACAACATTTGAAGTTACCTTCACAATGTCTGGATTAGTGACAGGCATATAAATTAAAGTTCTAGATAAGGGTTCCAAATCAAACAACCAATTAGGACCACTTTCAGGATCACTAGGTTTATTCTCTAAGAACCTAACATGTACTCTCTCAACTATACGTTTGTCCTCCTTAAGATAAACCCTATAACCCTTGCTCTGCACTGAATACCCCATGAAGTAACCCTCATCACCTTTTGCACTAAATTTCCCTAAGGCATCACTAGTGTCCAACACTACTACATGACAACCAAAAGGTCTGAGAAAACCAATATTAGGTTTTCTTCCCCAAAGTAACTCATAAGGTGTTTTGTTCTGTGTTTTGTTAACCAATGCTCTATTTTGCACATAGCATGCTGTATTAACAGCCTCAGCCCAAAAGGCTATTGGAAAGTGAGCATCAGCCAACATTGTTCTGGCTGCTTCAATTAGGGTTCTATTTTTCCTCTCAGCAACCCCATTTTGTTGTGGGGTTCTAGCAATACTAAATTGCCTAGTAATTCCTTTCCTGGCATATAAATCATCTAGCTTCTTGTTCCTAAATTCTCCAGCATTATCACTCCTAAGCATTTTAACTTCATTGCCAGACCTTTTCTCAATCTGAGTGATAAAATCAATAAGAACATCAGCTGTGTCACTCTTCATAGCTAGAAAGAATGTCCATGTAAATCTAGAGAAGTCATCTGTGACAACAAAGCAATATGACTTACCATTCAAACTTTCTATATTTGTTGGACCAAAGAGGTCCATGTGAAGCATATGAAGAGGTCTGGAACTAGTATGCACCTATTTGGACTTGAATGAGACCTTGTGCTGCTTGCCTTTAAGACATGCAACACAAGAGTGGTCATTGTGGAAGGCCTTCTCAGGCAAACCATCAACTAAACCAAGTCGCACAAGTCTATTTATATTTTTAAAATTTATGTGCCCTAGTCTCCTGTGCCACAAATTACTCTCATCTACTGAGGCCTTAGCATAAAAACAAGACATATTTGTGTTCATTTTAATCCCATTTAAATTCACATTATATATGTCCTTATGCCTAGGTGTTCTATACTCAATATACTTCTCATCAGGGATCTTAAAATCCTTGCTTAACACCAAACACTCAGTATCAGTAAAAAGAACCTTATTTTTGTTATCACAAACTTGTGATACACTAAACAGGTTGTAATCAAGTTCTTTTACCAGGAAGACGTTCTCAAAACACAGATTATTGGTGAGAAGGGTTCCTTTGCCTGTGATAGTTCCATATCCTCCTCCAAAGTATACCTTATCACCATCTTTAATAGGGGTGAAGTTCGTCAGCTAGTCTTCCTTCCCTGTCATGTGCCTTGAGCATCCACTATCCCAATATCCATAATCATTGATCTGTCTTTGAATGCCCTGCACATAAAGAAAACAAATTAGTTTTCTTTAGGAACCCAAGTCTCAAAAGACTTGGATTCATCTGGTTGTTCAATAAGAACAGACTTAGTTCTCACAACAACCCCATTCTCATCCTTTTTAGGATGAAATACCCAGTTAACCCCAATAGGTTTTGTAATGACCTTTGAAATGTAATTAAATCTATTGCAAGTCATTGAAATCCCATTTTCATTAGGGTTTTGATCTTTCTTGGGTCTCCATGTTAAGCTTGAAGAAGCTTTAGACCCCTTACCTTGTGGCTGCAAATATTTAGGTCTGGTCACGTTTCTGTCAGCGTTAGAATTTGTCCTGTCAACGCTAAAGTTACCCTTGTCAGCGTTGAACCTAGGGTTTGCTACAGGAACCCATTGCCTATTTGACCAGGTGTTTGTCTTTTGAAATGGTCTTTGTCCATGAGTGTTAGACCTTCTAGAAAAGAATGGGGCAGGTCTAATCTGTAAAACCCGTATTTTAAATCGAGAATTTATAAATACGCGGTTTATTATTATTTTACGCGGGATATTTTTCCTTAAAACGTACACGTGGAAAATCTCAAACAAACGCGAGAAATTTATTACAAAGTACTATTTATTACAAGTGTTGTTAAATAAAGACACACTTTCGTAACTGCCAGCAGCATCTGTTGCGCCGCAACTCATATGTCTTGCGCCGCAACTCGTGATCCGCAGCACCATGAGCTGTAGCCCTTCAATTGCGCCGCAACTCAGGTGTCTTGCGCCGCAACTCGTGAAAATAAATTTGGGCCAAGCCCGTGTGAAGAAATAAAACAGACGGGGGTTTTCTTTTCCTTTCTATGCCGACACAAAACAAAAACAAGCAGAAACCCTAAATCAAAAAAAAAAAAAAAAAAAAAGAGAGCCGCCACCTCCTTCCTGGCCCCCTTTTCTGCCGACGGTTAGACACCAAGGATCAAAGGCAGTAGCGTTGGATGCAAGTAATTGAGATGAGATGCGTGTTTTATAAACCCTAAACGACATGTAAGTGAAAACCCTAATTCATTCTTTTCTTTTCTTTTGATCCGAGATTCAGTGGGTTTTAATCACGAATCGGACAGTAATATTGATGGGGGGTTCGTTGCTTGTTGTTGGGTTCGAATAGCACACAAACCGAGACTCTTATGAGTCTCGGTGATGACTGGAATGCACAGCCGCAACCCTAATTAGGGTTTTGGGGCTGGGTTATACTAGCAGTGGGAACGTGGGGGTGTTGGTCTAGCAGTGGAAACCGAGAGCATAAGCTCTCGGTGGAAACTCAGAACTGGCGGGGAAAACTGATAACAGACAGGGGGAACCCAGGGCCGCCAGGGGTAAACTGGTAGTAAGGGGGCGTTTGGCAACAAGTTTTAAAAGAAGGGTTAAAGGCTGTTTGGCTACGGATTTAAGGCAGATTAAGGGGCTGTTTGGCTAGACTTATAATTTAAACATAATACAAGTTTTACATTTAAATTAATAGGACACGGGTTCGGTTCTCGATGCGTTTTAATAAAAGAATATTTTAGTACGGGTTATGATTTTACAAGTCATTAGCTTTAACGTATTTATTAATTTTACAAGGTAAATAAAATTTAATAAAACTCGACTTATTATTACAAGGGCATTATATCTTTATTTGATTAAACCACATTATATTTAATTAAATGCCTTTAACCTATAGTTTATTTAAATGGTAAGTATTAATTAATATACTATGCATTATATCTTAGAATATTAATCAGTTAACGCTTAAGCTTTTTTTTTATTAGCCTATTTAGCCAACTTATAACTATTTAGGTAAACTTTCTATTTTTAGAAACTTATATATTTTAGGCAGCTAATCTATTTTTGGAAAGTTATTTAATATTACTCAGTAAGCATAACAAGACATGAAATACCGGAGATAATAAATCAGATCTACCAGAATATACGATAAGCACAGATTAAAGCTTAAAACAGTAATCAGTTAACTTATTTTCGCGTACGTTATTTATGTAGTAACCATGAAGTCAGAGTCGATCCTTCAGCTTTCATTCTTATTTTATTTCTGGACACGAGGTACGGATTTCCGTCCTTTCAGTAAGGACTTCCTTTCCTATGCATGATTAGGATTCCCCGTCTGCAGCCAAATGTTTTCCCCAGTATATGTTTAAGTTTATCAGTAATCATGTTAATAACTAAATAAATTGCCTGAGCATTATATACAAGCACGACCAGTTTATGTACTAGTTACGGAGGTACCGTAACCACGGCACTAGAGGCACCGGTGTCGTGACTCACATGCAGGAGAGTGATATCCTGCATCGTCCCACTCAGCTCAGCTTGGCCATTTTATCAGTATTATTATTAGTGGGGCGTATGGATGCATCCTAGGCTTATAAGTGTTTCATGTTATCAGGGTGAATGTGGTGTGTGCTCTACATCCTTCACATTGGAGCTGATCCCTCCACCCAGCACAGTTATTTAGAGGTCACCCCTCTACAGCATGACGAGGTCACCCCTCCAGTTATTCATGCACGGTTGTTACAGCACGTGACCTATATAAGCTCTGGCAAATAAAATACAGTAAATGCATGTTTTCAGAATTAATAGTTATATTTCAATATCAGTATATATGAATCAGATTGCTCAGATTTTATGCAGAGTTCTACCACATATTTCATATCAGTCTTACAGTTTCTGTATTCTATCGCCTGTTTTTTTCAGTATATTCTTATCATGCTTTATATCCGTTCACTGAGCGTTATGCTCAGCCGTAGTTCCTTTCATGTTCTAACGGCAGGTACACCAGGACGCTCTTAGGATTCTGAGAGCATGTGCATTTGGATGGAAGCTATCCAGACTTCTCACTTTATGCATTTCTTACATTATTCTGCTTATTTGGACATTGTTAGTCCTTTTCTTTCAGTATTTTACTTTTCATGTTTTGGGCTTATGTTTGGATTACCGATGTTTGATTCCGGTATTCCTTTATGGTCAGTTAATGTTCTAGGACATTTACCTTATGCTTTGATGACACGCCATAAATACACGTAACGGTCCATTTATCCAAGTGGGGTGTTACAATTATGGTATCAGAGCTATAGGTTCGACCTGTAGGCTCTAAAACTTGACCTGTGACTAGTGGGTAGTCACCAGGAACCTCCCAGATTTTGGCGTTGTTATCTTTCATGCTTCTCATTCATTTATCAGTCAGTTTTCTTCAATTATCAGTCGTTTTCTTAAAGTTTTTGACTAAGTAAAAGGTTGGTACAGGACTGGCCATATTTAGTCGCATGTGCTTTTCATTCGAATTTTGTTTTTGGTGAACCGACCCATAGGCGTTCACCCTTGCCCGTTCAGATTTTGTATTGGTAAACCGACCCATAGGCGTTTACCCTTACTCATGTCAGATTCATGTTTTCAGTCAAATATTACTTAGTGAACCAGCCATAATCGTTCCTTATTTCTCAAGTCAAATTTCAAGTCTTTCAGTCAAATGATGTTTTGTGAACCGATCCACAGTTGTTCACCCTTGTCATATCATGACATTCTATAAATTTTGACAAGTATGGATTGAACTTCAGCCATCCATATTTAATACCAGATTATAAATTTCTATACATGACAGTTCTCAGAAAATTTTGACCAGTATGGATCGAACCAGAATAGCCCATACTTAGTCTCATGTTTCCTTCCTTGAAGTACGTGGATTGAACCATAACCGTCCACATCAGTTAATATTACACCTCAGTTGATTTAACTTTTTGTGCTCCTTATAACAGTCAAATTTTCATACCCCCACGTTGATGTCATTTACATGATGATTCAGTTTCATGTCTCCTTACGAGGATTATGTTTTCAACAAGGTGATGATGCCTTCAGGCAAAAATATAGAAGGATTACAGTAAAATCCTATTTCATGATAAATCATGTTCTGGTCTTTATCAATCATGTCTTCTGTCTTCATACTGAACATTGATGAAACTCTGTTTAATCATACTTTCAGCCTCTATACAACCATCATTAAGTCTACACAGGAATTACTAGGCTATCACGTTACCCATTTCAGTTCAGTTTACTACCGTTTAAATCAATTTATTTCTTTGATAATGTCGGACAAGCGACACCAGTATCGATCATCCCATAAAATTTCCACCAGCTCCATGTGCAGTATTCCATATGTACCACATGTACAGTGTCTCAGTTATACTCCATGTATAATATTTCAGGTGTACTCCAGGTACCCTACTCCATGGATATTGCTAATCGATCCTTAATCATCTCAGGCGTTTCCACTTGTCGATATTCTACCAGGTACTGATGCTGCTCGTGAGTTGAAGATTTTACCAGATGCTGATGCTGCTAACACTCTGAAGACCACACCGATGCTGATGCTGCTGAACCTTGGAGATTTCTCAAGATGCTGATGCCGCGGAACGAGGACGAAAACTATAAACTTGAAATTTCTGACAAGAATAAATTCAACCATCAGACGCTACCATTCGATTTTATGCTGTTACCTTCTCAGTTAGATGTCACACCTCACCCAACCAACTTTCATTCAGAAGAGTGGGAACCGAAACCCAGCCGGCCACTCAGCAGAATAGTCACATGAATCACGGTCATGATAATGACCGTCATAAGTTGACAGACAAAGCAGTGGTGACAATCACCGTGATTATAATTAATCAGTCAGTAACCATCGGAACTCCAGAACGGACATGACCAACAATACAAGAGGTCAGTAATCTAACCGGTCCGCCAACCCTAGCAGTTACCATAAATTCTTAATCTTATTCAGACTCACCCATTAAAACACATGTCCAGACAACAGTCAAGACATAGTTCTCAGGTATCATTTCGGAGGACACATATCAGGGCACCAGTCATGATACACGTCATACGAATATCTTCTCAGAGTACGAGTCCGAGCTCCTAGTCCCAGTATGTTCCAAGCAAGACCCTCAGTAATTCAGGGTATCTTTCAGAAAGGGGTATACTCATTCTATTATGCCACGCATATATCAGATCATTAAAATTCAGTCACCACCACCAGATTATTACTCAGCTAAAACACGCAGTATTCACTCTGTAAAGTTACAGACGAACCCACTCAGTGGAAGTCGCCACGTTACTCACGTATCCCTATGTCAGCTTTATGTAAATCAGGTAGTTACCTACCTCTCAGCCAGAAAGGAATCCACAGTACCTCCCATGTTTATTAAGTTATCCTTCAGTTAACGACAAGATCCGTTTTACTAATCCCAAATATATTCATTATATTTTCTGCTAGGAAAATCAATACAAGTTGTTTCTGCCTTACAAACGCGTGATTTGTCAGTCTATAGTTACGAAGACTTTTGGCTATCAGTTATAAATTCACTTCTGAAATTCCTCGAATCCATGACCAGCAGATTATCCTAAAATTTCCAGATGTCATTCCAGAAGGTGTTCCAGAAATTCATGCCTACCCACGAGACATAATTTAACATCGAGCTTGCCTCAAGAACAGAACCTGTTTTCAAAACTCTTTATTACAGGGCTCTAGCTACGATTAAAAGAGTTGCAGCAATTGCTGCAAGAGTTACCAAAACTAGGCTTTATTCGCCCTAGCGCACCATCGAAAAATTTATCAGATCACCATTCCAAATCGATATTCATTCCACGAATAGAAAGTTTAATTGACCTACTACGAGGTGTCTTAAACATTCTTCCAGGAAAATTCAAGATCATGCTACCATCAGTGATGAGAGAAGAACATGATGATTTTTAGACCGTTGTTGCACATGTTATAGCCACTCTAAAAATTTTTGAATTTTACTTCTGAGCTCCCTAATGCTCCAGCTATAGTATGAAAATGTATGAAGAAATTTTCCTTGAATTCTCAGACAAATTTGGCAGTACATTCGTTGACAAGATTCTGATCTCCTAATTCTAGAGAAGGACATGGGAATCATCTTTTCACGACCCCGCAGATTCTCCGATAGGAGAAAATTATATACGCAAGCTTTCTAGATGTATGGTTCAGATGAACAAGGTGGCATATCTGAACCACCCTATTTCAACAGAAAGAAATTCCAGACAATCCTGCGAAGGTGAAGGCCATCACCTGATGGTCCCGACTGACGACTATGAACGTAGTATAAAATTTCTAGAACTCAATTGACTGCTACCGCAGAAATTGCTGACAGTCATCACTAGAAATTCTTCTATGACTATTCAACAAGATTTCCACCAGAATGTTCCATAATCCCAGACAAACACTGATAGAATCCGCATCACACATTAATGCAACTATGTTCATATCTAGATGCCTGACCTACTGCAGGTTCAAGATAGAACACCGACATGCTATTACTACAAGTAGAAGTTCTAGACCGAAAAGAGACAAGACTCCATGGAGATTGTTATCAGTTTACCACATACTCAGAGAAAGTATGATACTATCTAAGTTATCATCAACCATGTAATCAGCCTGCGCGTTTATTTCATCCGAAAGGATCACGTAGTAGCAGATCTGCAGAAATTTTAAAGTTTAGCAGTAAATCGTACGATTTCAGGCATTCCATTGACCATCATATCAAACTGAATACATGTTCACGATCAAGTGTATGTTTACGTCCATTTTAAGTTCATGTTTATTTCCACTTTCACGTTTACGTCTCATTCGCAGTATGATGCTATTTCAGTTCATCTTTTATGCTATCTCCTGATTTAAGCTCACATTAGCGTTCATAACGTTGTTCACGTTCAAGTTCGTGTGCCATTTCACGATGCACGTTTCTCAGTTATTACCGAATACGGTTACAGAAAGCTTGAGAGAACAGACTCAAGTTTAGCACAACTATTCCATAACCAGGCAGACGTTTCACATCTCAGGCCGTATCGTTTGGCATTCATTCCTCAGTCAGCCTATGTTCATGATATGTTCTAGTATCACATTCACAGTATGATTCACTTATCATATTCTAATTCCATGCCAGCGCTCCTCAGATAATTATGAACCACGTTCACAATTGCTCACTTAGCAGGTTCACAATTGTTCACGTAGTTCGTCCCTATATATATTTTCAACAGCTTTCTCCGCGATATAAATATTATCCTTTCAGAATAATTACACGTATCGTTTCATGTATCATACATGCTATAGTTATTCAGTTTATTAGATTTAGTAAATCCATCTTAAATATGGAACCAGAAACTATTCAGCATCATCAGGACAGGGTCATCAGGACCAAGATTTTAATTATTATGTTAGATCTTTGGAGGAATCGTTTCGAGCGGGAGGCCACTCGAAACAGAGGAGTCCATCCGGACCTCTCATCCTTTTCTTTAATAAATTCAGTTATGTTCTTTTAGTCATGTCAGGTTTATACCTAACAGCAGCATTAGGTCTTAATTAGAAGACAATTCATCCTTCAGCTTAATTGTCTTTTCAGTCTACGTGTTCTTTCAGTTCTTATAACTTCGTCAGCTTATCATCTTTAATTCGAGGACGAATTCTTCTTTTAGAGGAGAAGAATTGTAAAACCCGGTACGCCGCATTTTAATTCGGGGACGAATTATTTCTTTTAGAGGGGAAGAATTGTAAAACCCGTATTTTAAATCGAGAATTTATAAATACGCGGTTTATTATTATTTTACGCGGGATATTTTTCCTTAAAACGTACACGTGGAAAATCTCAAACAAACGCGAGAAATTTATTACAAAGTACTATTTATTACAAGTGTTGTTAAATAAAGACACAATTTCGTAACTGCCAGCAGCATCTGTTGCGCCGCAACTCATATGTCTTGCGCCGCAACTCGTGATCCGCAACACCATGAGCTGTAGCCCTTCAATTGCGCCGCAACTCAGGTGTCTTGCGCCGCAACTCGTGAAAATAAATTTGGGCCAAGCCCGTGTGAAGAAATAAAACAGACGGGGGTTTTCTTTTCCTTTCTATGCCGACACAAAACAAAAACAAGCAGAAACCCTAAATCAAAAAAAAAAAAAAAAAAAAGAGAGCCGCCACCTCCTTCCTGGCCCCCTTTTCTGCCGACGGTTAGACACCAAGGATCAAAGGCAGTAGCGTTGGATGCAAGTAATTGAGATGAGATGCGTGTTTTATAAACCCTAAACGACATGTAAGTGAAAACCCTAATTCATTCTTTTCTTTTCTTTTGATCCGAGATTCAGTGGGTTTTAATCACGAATCGGACAGTAATATTGATGGGGGGTTCGTTGCTTGTTGTTGGGTTCGAATAGCACACAAACCGAGACTCTTATGAGTCTCGGTGATGACTGGAATGCACAGCCGCAACCCTAATTAGGGTTTTGGGGCTGGGTTATACTAGCAGTGGGAACGTGGGGGTGTTGGTCTAGCAGTGGAAACCGAGAGCATAAGCTCTCGGTGGAAACTCAGAACTGGCGGGGAAAACTGATAACAGACAGGGGGAACCCAGGGCCGCCAGGGGTAAACTGGTAGTAAGGGGGCGTTTGGCAACAAGTTTTAAAAGAAGGGTTAAAGGCTGTTTGGCTACGGATTTAAGGCAGATTAAGGGGCTGTTTGGCTAGACTTATAATTTAAACATAATACAAGTTTTACATTTAAATTAATAGGACACGGGTTCGGTTCTCGATGCGTTTTAATAAAAGAATATTTTAGTACGGGTTATGATTTTACAAGTCATTAGCTTTAACGTATTTATTAATTTTACAAGGTAAATAAAATTTAATAAAACTCGACTTATTATTACAAGGGCATTATATCTTTATTTGATTAAACCACATTATATTTAATTAAATGCCTTTAACCTATAGTTTATTTAAATGGTAAGTATTAATTAATATACTATGCATTATATCTTAGAATATTAATCAGTTAACGCTTAAGCTTTTTTTTTATTAGCCTATTTAGCCAACTTATAACTATTTAGGTAAACTTTCTATTTTTAGAAACTTATATATTTTAGGCAGCTAATCTATTTTTGGAAAGTTATTTAATATTACTCAGTAAGCATAACAAGACATGAAATACCGGAGATAATAAATCAGATCTACCAGAATATACGATAAGCACAGATTAAAGCTTAAAACAGTAATCAGTTAACTTATTTTCGCGTACGTTATTTATGTAGTAACCATGAAGTCAGAGTCGATCCTTCAGCTTTCATTCTTATTTTATTTCTGGACACGAGGTACGGATTTCCGTCCTTTCAGTAAGGACTTCCTTTCCTATGCATGATTAGGATTCCCCGTCTGCAGCCAAATGTTTTCCCCAGTATATGTTTAAGTTTATCAGTAATCATGTTAATAACTAAATAAATTGCCTGAGCATTATATACAAGCACGACCAGTTTATGTACTAGTTACGGAGGTACCGTAACCACGGCACTAGAGGCACCGGTGTCGTGACTCACATGCAGGAGAGTGATATCCTGCATCGTCCCACTCAGCTCAGCTTGGCCATTTTATCAGTATTATTATTAGTGGGGCGTATGGATGCATCCTAGGCTTATAAGTGTTTCATGTTATCAGGGTGAATGTGGTGTGTGCTCTACATCCTTCACATTGGAGCTGATCCCTCCACCCAGCACAGTTATTTAGAGGTCACCCCTCTACAGCATGACGAGGTCACCCCTCCAGTTATTCATGCACGGTTGTTACAGCACGTGACCTATATAAGCTCTGGCAAATAAAATACAGTAAATGCATGTTTTCAGAATTAATAGTTATATTTCAATATCAGTATATATGAATCAGATTGCTCAGATTTTATGCAGAGTTCTACCACATATTTCATATCAGTCTTACAGTTTCTGTATTCTATCGCCTGTTTTTTTTCAGTATATTCTTATCATGCTTTATATCCGTTCACTGAGCGTTATGCTCAGCCGTAGTTCCTTTCATGTTCTAACGGCAGGTACACCAGGACGCTCTTAGGATTCTGAGAGCATGTGCATTTGGATGGAAGCTATCCAGACTTCTCACTTTATGCATTTCTTACATTATTCTGCTTATTTGGACATTGTTAGTCCTTTTCTTTCAGTATTTTACTTTTCATGTTTTGGGCTTATGTTTGGATTACCGATGTTTGATTCCGGTATTCCTTTATGGTCAGTTAATGTTCTAGGACATTTACCTTATGCTTTGATGACACGCCATAAATACACGTAACGGTCCATTTATCCAAGTGGGGTGTTACATAATCACTTGTGGACTTTGCTGCACACAAGGATTGGGTCTGACAACGTTTGACTTTCTAACAACGTTGACTTTCTTCCTGTCAGCGCTGAAATTGTTCCTGTCAGCGCTGGCTTTGGGAGCGTTGACACACTTGTATGCCAAATGTGAAAAGCTACCACAAGTGTAACAGGCTTTCTTAGACACAACCTTAGGTCTAGTAGAGAAGAAACCTGTTCCATGATTGCTAACTTGGCTCTTGGGTGACCTATTATTCCTATACATCTCTTCATATTTAATGGTAGGTCTTCTAACAGTGTTTGAGCCTAGGTCAACAGCTTTACCCGTGATTGGGTGAGTAACCTTAATGGGTGGTGATTCATTGGGACTTTCACATAGCAAACCTCCCTTAACAAATAAAGTAGGGTTAGCTTTCTTCCACTCATTTAGGTCAGTTAATTTTTGTTGATACTCTTCCACTAGAGTGACAACTCTTGGTGGAGGAATGAATTCCTCTTCTTGGCATTCTGGATACCAGTCCAAGACAAATCCTTTCTAAGGACACCATAGAAGTCACCAGCTGGTGGTGGAACCAGAGAGTAATGATTCATCCCAATCCCAGTCATGTCCTTAGGATCCCTTTGTTTAGCTACACAGTCTCCTAGGGTTTGGGTGGCTCTATCAAATCTTTGAATTTTGAGGTCAACATTATCTTTATTCTTAATGGCCTCATCTAACTTAGCCTGTAGGTCTCTATTAACCTTTGTCATGATGTTCCTAACATCCATACTACCCTCTAGCTCATGTTTTAAGATATTGATCTTATCTTTTAAGTCAAATTCCATTTTCTTGTATTCAGAAACGGTTTTCTCAGTTTCAGTAAGAGCTAGTTGGTAATTAGACAATTTACACCTTTCAGTACTCATATCATCTTTTAGTTTTAACACCTCCTTGTTAAGTCTTTCAGTGTTTAACCTACAACCTTTGCTACAAAAAGCATCATCATATACCTCATTATCAGATGAAGAGGAGGAGTGTGCCATGAGAGCATATTCAACATGCTCATCTTCTTCAATATCAGCAACCAAAGCTTTATCCTCTTCAACATCCATAGCCAGATAGCTCCAATCCCATCCTGTACCATCAATTCCTTGAACTGCAACCATGGCTTTGGAATCCTGAGCTTTAGCAACCTGACTTGAGGGTTTACCAGCATCAGATCTTCTAGGAGATCTGCATTCCCTCATGAAGTGCCCCATACGATGACAGTTATAGCATTCAACTTTGGATTTATCAAATCCAGCTGTGTCTTTAGCATTGAAGGTCATCTTCTTTTTGAACCTTCTATTCCACCTATTTGCTCTTATACTAGCAAGAGCCATGTTCCACTTGATGTCCATCTCTTCCAAGTGCTCATCACTTATCTGCTTAAGGTCCTCATATGTAATCACTGAACCATTGGGCAGAGAGGCAATGTAAGCACAAACAGTATCCAAATCCAAACCAGCAGGTTTAACTCTTGGGGAGTCATTCTTGAATGTGTCAGCGTTTGAAAAAGAGACGTTGACAGGACTTGTTCCAGCGCTGACATATGATGATCCAGTAACTAGATGCATATAAGAGTCCTTCTGATTGAATTGACCTTCACTATGAGAGAAGAAGGCCATGTTGCTGGTGGTAGATTTGCTTCCATGCTCTGAAAGATTTTCTTCTTCCAACAGTCTTAGTTTGTTGTAGATGTCATCAAACGAGGAGCTCTTGTAAGTATTATTAGCAAGAATAGATCTTGCCTCAATCTTCCATGCCTCACCAAGACTTTTAAGAAAGGTAGCATTGGTGTCAACATCACCAACTTGTGTCCCCATGAAGGACAACTTGCTTGTGATGTCAAGCAATCTGCTTCTCACACTACTCAGTTTCTCATTGGGTTGAGCTTTGAAGACAGCATAATCATGCAGAAGTTGCTTTTTCTTTTCTTCCTTAGTGTCTGCATTGCCACCATATGCAACTTCAAGTGCTTCCCAAAGATCCTTAGCAGATTCATAGCCTCTATATTTGTGCTGGTTTTCTTGTCCCAAAGAGACTTTCAGAATATTTAGGGCTTTCATGTCAACCCTTTTCTTTGCAATATCTTCAGCACCTACAGCTCTACCATCTCCAGGTTTTTCTTTCTTATCCTCTTCAGGGCATCCTTCAACAGCTGTTCTTTGACTAATGGCATCAAGAATCTTCTGAGCCTTATTGAATAAGTTTCCATATTCAATAATCTCCCAGAGTGTGTAGTCATAGATCCCCAGATATTGTTCAAAGTTGAACTTCCATAAGTCAAAGTGGGTTGCATCAAGCATGGGAATCTTGATGTTAGGTAAGGCTGAGGAGGAGGAGGTTATTGCTTCAGACATGATGTTGTTAGGGTTTCTGAGAAAAATTAGGGTTTTGTTGTTTTTAGGGTTCTGGTGTTCTTCAAAGATCAAAAGTTCCTCAACAAGCTCTAATACCACTTGTTGATCCCAAACTTAGATCGATTAGCTTTGTGTATACGAGATTAGATAAAGTAATACACGTAGAGAAACCTTTGTATATGCTTTGTGAATCTAAGTGTTATGCGGAATTTAACACTTAAACAAGAACACACAAGATATAAACAAACTTTCACTTTGATTATCAATGTCGAACTTGCTTACAATGAAAGATGTTTACGAATGAAAACTTATGTAAAACTTATATCAAACATTAACCTAAAGGCCTTCTTTTATAGACACAAGAAGCCTTGTACAATAAGCTACGTATCATCTATTCTAGGTAAAGATAAACATAGAAAATACATTGTCGTTTCTATCCTTACTAGAAGTATTCTAGAATATAATAAACGTGTAGATTATATCTTCCATCAGTGCTGGTCTTCAATATGTCAACGCTTGACTTTAACTTGTCAACGCTTGAGCTGTCAGCGCTTACTTTGTTCTTGTCAACACTTGAATTGTTCTTGTCAGCGCTCAAGTGATCTGGCCTTAATTTTTTCCCAACAGAATAGTGGCTTGTTGTCGAGGATTTGAAGAAGTGCGGAGTTGATTGTTCGTTGGTGGAAAACCTCTAGTTGCAACAAGTTTTGACAAGTAGGCAGTGAGATGGTTTAAGACATCAGTAGGTGTATCATTTGGAGTAAAAACTGGTGCCTGAATTGGTGGAAGTTCATTAAAGTATAAGGCTGATGCTTGTGGTGCTTCAATTGGAAAATATCCTTGCTGAGGAGTATAGCCCATTGGAGAAGTGATAGCTTGTGATGGTGATGCCTGATGTGTTGGTTGTTGTGGAAAAGGCTGTTGATGAACACTTTGTTGAAATGCTTGCTGTGGCATCATTAGTGGTTGATAAGATGGTTGTTGTCGTTGCTGATATGTTTGTTGTGGTGGCTGCTGCAAGTATGATGGTCGTTGATAAGTGTAAGCTATGTTTTGTTGGGGAGTCATTTGTTGAGAAGCATACATGGCAAGTGTATCATGAACTTGAGGTGTAGACAACCGAGCCTCGATCACGTGGCATTCGTGTTGTTGAAGAAAAGCTTGAAGTTGATCCACGTTGGTTTGATGCAAATCCTTAGCAATTTAACAGCCGTCACGTACTTGCTCCATTCAGAAGGGAGAGTGTTCAAATAGTTGGTGTTTAATTGAAACGTAGGAATTGCCAGGCCGTAGATGTTAAGCTCATTCATCAATAGCGTGACTCTCAAATAGTAATCATTGAGAGTCTCCCCAGGGACATAGGCAAACTTATCAAATGTATCATATAGCTTACACTCTCGTTCTTGTTTAGTTAACGAGGTACCTTGCATTAGAACACGAATTCTATCCCATAACTCTTTGGCAACTTTATGTCTACTGACTAGTTTGTAGACATCTGGAGGAACGGCTTGGAGAATGATTTTTGTAGCTTGTTTATCACACTTGTCTTGAATCTTAGCATCTCCAGTTAATTCACCCGTTGTGCGAGGACGAGTAACAGTACCTTCCGTCACAGTACCATATACCAATGATCCATTGAGTACCGACACCCAAATGAGATGTCCGTTCTCTTTGTTCAACATATAAAGTTCCATTCGGGAAGCCCAATCCTCGTACATAGTCTTCACCAACATTGGTGGACGATTATCCGTACCCGAAAGGATGGACTTATCCGTAAGAGATGTGTACTCCATTTCGATAAGTTAAGATTTACAAACGTTGATCGAAAAATGAGAGAAAGTAAATGTGTTTGTTGTTGTGTGTAGAAGTCGAGATATAATGTTGAAATCCCCTAAAATATGTTCTCGATGAACCAAAAATTCTAATACCAAAAGAATTTTTTTAAGGAATAATTTTGGGATCTTCAGAATATCAAAACTTGTCACTCTGTCGCAATATCGATCGGAATATGGATCGGAATATCGATCGGAATAACGATCAAAATAACGATCAGAATATCTAATCGGAATATCTGATCGGAATATCTGATCGGAATATCTGATCGCAATATGGATCGGAATATCTGATCGCAATATGGATCGGAATATGGATCGCATTACGGATCAGAATACTGGATCGAAATATTAGATCGGAATATTGTATCGGAATAAGAAAACCCTTAAGCTTTTGCGATGGAACCCACTGCTATCCTGTCGCAACAGTACCACAGTGATCAAAATTTCCATTTTTCTCGGACAAAACCCAACCAGTTAGAGATTTTAAGCCAAAAAATGATCAAAACACCCAAAAAATTTGTTTTTTTAGCCAAAGTAAATATACCAAATCTCTACCACAACTATGTAGAAGATTTGTATCAAGAAAAAACCATAAAAAACACAAAAAAAAATTGGTTCGAATGATTTAGATCAAAATAGGCACGAAAATCAAGAACACAAAGACATAAACAATACAATCATCCCATGGCTCTTGATATCATTTGTATGATATTGTAAATCTATGCTTAATCTAGAGAGAGAAAGAGATAGAAATATGGTGGGAACACACACACACTTAGAGAGAGAAAGTTATGTTTTACACACTTTACTATGTGAAAAATATGTGAACCACCACCCTCTCCATCTAAGGAGAGGGTTTATATACCCAAGCCCATGAGATGGGCTGTGACACCCCCAAATTGGTCAAATGCAGCGAAAATAATATTTGGGTGTCACGTAGGTGGATCAATAGTAGATAGTACATAGAGCATCAGATAAAAGATTATCAAACATTTATTACATGATCAAAAGTGCAAATTGTTATTTAAATGATTCCAACATAAATAAAAGATTGTTTATAAATCCACAATAATAAAATCCCCAGATACGTGCTAGAATGCTGCCTATCCTGATGCTGAGATCCATGCACAATATAACTACCTGCTTCAAATACCTGAGAAAAACATGCTTTTGAGGGTCAACATAAAGTTGGTGAATTCACATGTTTAATAAATAAGTTTGGATAGTAAAACAGTCACTAAAGTAGTAATGCTCATAGCATCACTACTTAAAGGTAATTACATTGCCTATTGCCCAAAACTGACACTTGACATGTTAAGCCCTCAACAAATGAGAACCCTTCGCATTAATAATAATGCACCCAATATCCCGTTCTGACATGGTAAACACCTGTTGTCCCGGCCAAGGCACAGTGAGCACGACTCACTCAGGTGGGGATGGTAAGTCCCAAATAGATCTATTTATAACATTCAGGTAATCCAATAATTCTAACAGTTTCAGTTCACGGGTCATGAGGAATTCTACAATAGACACATGTAATTAAAGTTGGTACAGTTCAGTTTACATCCATAAAATAAATTGCATGATTTCTTCCCCATAAAGGATTTAAAAGTTTGTCAATATATAAAGTGGGGCCATGAACTTACCTCAGTAATATAGTAATAAGTTACAAGAATCCAAAGTAATGCCCACAACACAGTCAACAACCTAAATAATTATACAGTCTCAATAAAAGTATAATAGGATGTATAAAAGTCACTGAAACAATCTGTACATGCTTCTACTGGTTTTAAGTATTTTATTGTGATCCTTGTTAGTTACTTTATCGTTATACAAGTAATAGAATGATTACTTTTAAGTGTGTAGTAATTAGTATCGTTCAAGTTACTACTTTGTTTAATTAATGTTTTCGTACTTGTACCCTTATAAAGTACGTTAAATATTTATAAAAGACGGTTTTATATTTATTTAAAAACGTACAAGATTAATAATAGATATATTTAATATATTTATTCTTATAAATTTAATTGTATTTATATATATAATTTATGTAAATAATGTTTACAAAAACGTGTTACATTTTATTTAATAAAAGTCTCCAAAGTTTATATAATTTAATTAAATGACAAGTTTGAGGACGAAAATGGTTTTTGTATATATCGTGTTATTTAAGTTTACGCTTTTTAATTATTAGGGAAAGTATATAATTATGGTTTAATTAGGTTTAGGGAAATTACAACTCTAGTCCCTCAAGTATATATATATACTCTCGGTATATTTACACAAACGCCCCTAGGGCTTGATTTAGTTTTAAGGTTTGGCAAAACGAGTCCTTGTGGTCTGGTTAAGGTTTGGGGTGTACACAAATTACATAACATCCCCCTAGGGCTCGGTTTATATTTGAAAAGTGGCAAAATGGGTCCTTGTGGTTTTAAAATGTATAATAAAGGCACAAAAAGTAACCTAGGGCTTATATAAGTTTACCGGATGGCCAAAACTAGTCCTTCAAGTCTCAAACTAAGTTTAATATGGCACGAAAATATTCTAGGGCTTGTATTAAGTTTACAAGATGGCATGTTTAGTCCTTGGGGTTTAATTAAGGCTCGGCTATATATAAAAAGCAACCCTAGGCTTTCCAAAATGGCATGTTTAGTCCTTGTACTTGTTTTATGTCACGAAATATGTATATAAGTTTTATACCTTTTCATCTTTTGCTAGCACTTCCATTATATTACGAAAATGGCCCAAAAAGTCTCTATTGAATATATTCGGTGCTTAATGGGCTCGGGTGGCCCATTAAGGGTCCGGTTTTGGTTATTGGGCCTAACGGGCTTATAATGGGCTTGTTTTAATATTAGGAAACATATATTTAACCAAAACAATATAACCTAAACTTATATCTTGGGCTTATGGGCTTATAATGTTTTGGCTTATACTAGCTTATGACTTATTTGGTTCGAGGCTTATAGGGTTCGATTTATAGCTTATTTGTGTAGCTTATTTAGTGTTCTAAGTTGCTAGTAAATCCTCCACTCCTACACATTCGTCTTAGCCACAAAGGTTTAATAAACAAAAGTTCATACTCGGCTAGAAAGTAAGCCGAGATTTATGAGCTTATATTTTTGGCTCATCAAGCTTATTAAATAATCCATCTTTCCATTTCATTCTAAGTTAACTAAGGATACATTAAACCAAAGTCTTCCATATTCGGATAGAATATTTAGCCGACACTTGTGAGGCTTTATCTAGCCATATGATAATGTCTAACACTTTAGTTTATCTAGGAAGAAAACCTAAGGTAATTACTTGTTTACACGTGTTGTTTATAGGTCCAAACATGAAGACATGTTTTCTTGTAACCAAAATATTCATGCCGTGGGTTTGTTAGCTAGGTTTTAGCATAGTTTTTATGTGTGCATGCATTCTTAGTCTTGATTTCTAAGAGTTTATGTGAATGACATGCAATGAGGAGTAAAAAGAAATGGAAAGTTGGTGAGGAGATGTTTCTCTTACTTGTTTTGAGAAGATGAAGTAGGATGAACAAGTAGTAGCAACTCTAGAGCTTGAGGTTACTTAGGAGTGAAATGAGAAGCTTTCCTAGTCGATATATGTGTATGCCGAGACCTTCTTTCTTCTTCAATATCACTTTGACTCAATTCAGTGCTATGAGGAGTGAATGTGATGTTTTTGAAGGTGATTGGAGAGTAAATGAAGTGAGAGTCAAGTGGTTTGGTGAGGACTAGTTCTTATGTAAACTCTAGTCGTATGTTTTGCCAAGAACAAGTGGTTTTGGTTTTGCTAGTTGTAAGAAAGTGATGTATGTATAGTGAGTTTTGGTACATCACATAAATGGAAGGATGTACATAGCTTTGTGAGGTATGGTATTCGGCTAGGTGATGTGCACAAAGGAGACAAACAAGTACAAGAATTAATTAGGCAATCCTAGTACTAGATATGTTTAGGAGAATCTTGTGAAAGGTTAGTGTGGAGGGCTTTCTAGCCGTGTAACATATACAACATGTAGGGAAAGGAATTTCCAAAAACATCTAGTGATATGGTAAGTAGTTAGGTAGGGTTATATGCTTAGGAATGTTTTTGTCAAAGGTATGCTTGTGTGTATATACTAGACGTGTGATATAGAGCTTCAAAAGGGGTGATGGGTCATTTTAGGGCCTTATGTTTATGTATAGGATGAACGTGATTAAGTTGGTTAGGACTAGATATAATGTAGGGAGTAAACTTCTTCATTAAAGTATATGGTATATGTTACATGTTTATAATGTGGCTTTTTGAAGGTTAAGGTAATTATATATGACAAAAGTCCCATATATTTATAAATATACTAGAATTGACAGTGTAATTTAATGAGAGACTGATGCTTCATAAAAATTTAATGAAGTGATATTACATAGAATCAAGCAAGATGTGTACATAAGGTGACAAGGTCAAAGAGGTAAAAACAGGGGTTTTACAACACGTTCCTGTTATTTTAGCTTTGCCCTCAAAGCTTAGATTAACGTCACTGGTCAGGTGAACAACTGTGGGTACATGGTCTTGACCGAGTCTTCTCGTTCCCAAGTGAACTCAGGACCTCTCCTCGAGTTCCATCGTACTTTGACCAACGGGATGCGGCTACGCTTCAACTTCTTAACCGTCCTCTCCATGATTTCTACCAGTTCTTTTGTGAACTGGAGTTTGTCATCAAAGTGAACTCCTTCCAATGGCATAGCTAGAGGTTCTTCAACATAGCACTTCTTCAGGTTAGATACGTGAAAGGTGGAGTGCACTCGACTCAGTTGTTGTGGTAACTCCAAACGGTAGGCGACCTCCCTGATCCTGGCTATCACCTTAAAAGGGCCTACATAACGTGGGTTCAGTTTCCCACGTTTATCAAAGTGTACAACTCCCTTCCATGGTGATACCTTGAGCATGATACGATCACCTACTTCAAACTGCATAGGCTTTCGTTTCTGGTCCGCATAGCTCTTCTGTCGGTCACGTGAAGCTTGGATCCTTTGCTTTTTTAGGACGATCTTGTCGGTAGTTTCCTGGATTAGTTCTGGTCTAGTGAGTTGGAATTCACCTATTTCTGCCCAACACACAGGTGAACGGCATTTTCTACCATATAGTGCTTCGAAGGGGGCAGCCTTGATACTAACATGATAACTGTTATTGTAGGAGAACTCAACCAAAGGGATGTGGTCAACCCATCCATTCCCAAAGTTAATCACACTTGCTCGTAACATGTAATCAAGGGTCTAGATGGTCCGTTCACTTTGACCGTCAGTTTGTGGGTGGTAAGCAGTGCTCATGTCCAGGTTTGTCCCTAAAGCTCGTTGGAAAGCCTTCCAGAAGTTGGATGTGAACCTACCGTCTCGATCACAGATTATTGAGACTGGTATTCCATGCTTGGTCACTATCTCCTTAAGATATGTCTTTGCTAGTTTCGTTAGAGAATCAATTTCCCTGATTGGTAGGAAGTGCGTGGATTTGGTGAGTCGATCGACGATTACCCAGATGGTGTCGTAATCGTGAGACGACTTTGGAAGCTTGGTGTTAAAGTCCATAGTGATATTCTTCCATTTCCACTTTGGTATCTCAGGCTGTACTAGCAAACCAGATGATCTTTGGTGTTCGGTCTTGACACGTGAGCATGTCACACACTTCTGAACATAGGTGGCAATGTTTGCTTTCATGTTCGGCCACCAGTATAACTTCTTCATATCCTGATACATCTTTTCAGATCCAGGATGTATGGAATACTTGGACTTATGAGACTCGTGCATGATTACGTTACTCAAGTCTCCATAACAAGGTAACCAACTCCTCCCGTGCAAGCATAGAGTTCCATCCGCTCTCGGCTCCGATTTCTCTTTGGTGAGGTCGGTTCTAAGCATACCTCCAATATCTTCCTTCACGAGGTTTTCAGGCTTCTGAGCTTGAGTCTGAGCTTCTAGAATTTGCTTGGGTAGGTCCAGGCTAATCGTCATCACTAGTGCTCGGACTCTCATAGAGGGATCGGTTTCCTTACGGCTTAGAGCATCAACAATCACGTTTGCATTACCGGGGAGGTATTTGATCTCGCAGTCGTAGTCACTTAGCAATTCAATCCAACGGCGTTGCCTCATGTTTAGCTCCTTTTGATCCAGTATGTGTTGCAAACTCTTATGGTCAGTATGCACAGTGCACTTGGTTCCGTACAGATAATGTCTCCAGATTTTTAAAGCAAAAAACACGGATCCAAGTTCTAGATCATGTGTGGTGTAGTTCTTCTCGTGTTTCTTCAGTTGCCTGGAGGCATAAGCGATCACCTTTGTTCTTTGCATCAACACTGCACCCAGTCCTTTGTGTGATGCATCACAACATACTACGAAGTCGTCGTTGCCCTTAGGTAAGGCCAAAATAGGTGTACTACACAGCTTTTGCTTGATCAGCTAGAAAGCTGATTCTTCTTTCTCTCCCCAGTCAAACTTTATTCCTTTCTGTGTGAGTTTGGTCATTGGTTTGGCTATCTTGGAGAAACCTTCGATAAATCGACGATAGTATCCGGCAAGGCCTAGGAATTGGCGGATCTCTGTTGGTGATTTAGGAGATGCCCAATCCTTGACAAATTCAACATTTGCTGGGTCTACATGAATACCGTCATTATCAATCACGTGGCCGAGGAATTGAACTTTGGGAATCCAGAATTCACATTTGAAGAACTTGGCGTAAAGCTGTTCCTCCTTGAGTACTTTCAACACTTGTGTAAGGTGTTCTTCGTGTTTCTGTTCATTCTTAGAATAGATGAGTATATCATCTATGAAGACTATCAAGAATTTATCCAGGTAGGGTTTGCACACACGATTCATAAGGTCCATGAAGATAGCAGGTGCGTTGGTCAACCCAAATGGCATGACCTGGAATTCATAATGGCCGTAACGGGTCCTGAAAACTGTTTTTGAAATATCCTCCTCCATGACCCTCAATTGGTGATATCCAGATCTCAGATAAATCTTAAAATACACACTTGACCCTTGCAGTTGGTCAAATAAATCGTCGATGCGGGGAAGTGGATAACGGTTCTTTATAGTTAACTTATTCAGTTCTCTGTAATCAATGCACATTCGGAAGGAACCATCTTTCTTCTTGACAAATAAGACCGGAGCTCCCCACGGTGAGGAACTGGGCCGGATGAATCCTTTGTCAGATAATTCCTGAAGTTGTTTAGCTAGTTCTTTCATTTATGATGGTGCCAATTGATAAGGAGCTTTAGCCACAGGTGAAGCTCCTTGAATCAAGTCGATCTGGAATTCCACCTATCGGGCTGGTGGTAAACCTGGCAATTCCTCAGGAAAGACCTTGGGAAAATCTCGGACGATAGGTACGTCCTTGATTTGTTTCTTCTCGGGTTTATCTTCTTCATCTGTTTGGGAAATATTAGCCAAAAAGATAGGACATCCTCTCAACAGATATTTCTAGGCTTTAGTACAAGAGATAACATTGAGTCTAGTGTCAGTAAGGTCAGTGTTACCGTCTCCTCGAATGATTAAGGTCTCGTTTTCCCATAACAGGCGTACTAATTTCTCGTTGCAGACAATGACCGCGTGATACTTAGCTAACCAGTCCATGCCAATGATAACATCAAAACTACCTAAGTTTACTGGAATTAGGTCAATGTTGAATGGATGTTTGGAAAGGTTCAGAGTACAACCTCTAATGATGGCATCGACCTCTATGATCTTACCGTCTGCTAATTCTACGAAGAAATGATGGTCTAAAATGGAAGAGGTAACTTCTAGTATGTTATGAAATTCAGTAGATATAAAGCTTCTATCCGCTCTAGTGTCAAATAGAACGAATGCATAACGATTGTATAGTAAGAACGTACTAGTAACAATGTTGGAGTCTGGGTTGGCCTTTGCATTGCCTACCATGTATACCCTTGATGTGGCTCCTCAATTGTTCTTGTTCTGACTAGCCAACTTGGGTCAACCTGGTCTTACATGTCCGGGTGCTCCACACTCGTAGCACACAACTCCTTTCTTCGGGCCATTGTTACTTCCTCCAGCAGCGTTGTGGTTTCCTGGCTGTCCATTCCCGTTCCCGCGAGCATTAGGTCTGCCTCGGTTGTTGTTTCTAGCATTTAGGTTGGGTCAAACCTGGGTAATAGCATTCACTTGGCAAGTACGAGCAAAATGACCAATCTCTCCACATTTATAGCAGGATTTGCATGGACTACCAACATTGTGATGGAAGTGGCACCTCGGGCACATAGGTTTGGTACCTACGTAAGCCCTTGGTTCTGTGGTGGAGATAGCACTGTAAACCTGCCCGGCATTTTGCCTTTTTGGAGGTGGCTGGTGATTGCTGCGGACATTGTCATCTATCCTTCTTTTGTTCTCAGTATGACTCTCAGATATGGTACGGGCTCTCTTGTTGATCAGCTCTGTAGCGAATTCCATGGCATTCTCGACAGTGGTGGGTCGAGAGGCGAGAACGCTATCATGGATGGCGTCGGGAAGTCCTCCAACATACTTCTCAATCTTTTCCTCTTTCTCGGGAAACATCCTGGTGCACATGAGGGTCAACTCCTGAAATCTCTGGTTATAATACACGATGTCATTGTTCTTACACCGAAGATCCCATAGTTCGACTTCCAGTTTCTTTATTTCGCCCCTTGGCCAGTACTTTTCTTTCATTCTCTCTTTCAAGTTGGTCCAGTTGAGAGTGTAAGCAGCGTCGTGTCCTAGGGTAGCAACCACCGAGTTCCACCACGTGAGAGCACTTTCGAGTAATGTGCACGTGGCAAACTTGACTTTGTTTTCGTCGGCACAGTCGCTGACGTGGAACACGGTCTCTAATCTTTTAAACCATTGCATCAGCTCTACAACGCCTTCGCTGCCTCGGTAATACGACGGCTTGAATTTGAGGAAATCAGGATAGGAGCAGCCTCTAGTGGTGTTATTGTTCCTGCGTGCGTTAGAGTTTTGGCTATCGTCCGTATTTCGGGTAGCGGCCATAGTAGTGGCGATACCCTGGTCTATCATTTCCCTAAGTTGGGCAGTAGTGACGTTATGGGTATCATCGACATCGGCGTTGTTAGGATTATTTCTAGTGATTGCCATTTGTCTGTGGTCATACACAAAATGAGATTATTAGCTTTAGTGTTAGTAAAGTTCACATATTATTTGCACAAGGATATTTATGCTTAAAATTTATAACAAATTGGATAACCTTTCAAGATTTCAATAATATAGTACAACACATGATATATAACAAAAGAAAGTGAGCACATGTCATTTCTGGTAGAAAGTAAACATATCATCAGGCACAACCAATCCAAGACAGAAGTGCAGCACGCCTGTCTGGGATGGTGGTACACATAGTCTAAAATGCAATATATATACAGACACCTATCTAATGGAGTACAGTACATGATAGGATACAAAAGATGCATGAAATGAAAGTACATGGGGTCATATATCATGATAGCCGGGATGCAACCCAAGAGCTTATCACGATGTACACAAAATATAGCACCTCGAATCTATGTAGGTCTAACAGATCCGCTAGAAGTGGCTGGTACAGAGGGAGCTGGTGGGGCTACTGGTGCTGGCATGGTATACTGTAGAGAAATCATGGAAAGACGGGCCCTCTTGACGTGTCGAAGCGTCTGAACCAGCTGAGCTCGAAGAGTATCCAAAGCTCCTCTAAGATGGGCCGTCTCTACCATCACTCCATCATGGCGAATAGTCGCTAAGTCAAAGATCATGGACATGGTCTGCTCCTGAGCTGTGAGGGTGGCATGAGTCTGATGATGTAGGCTCTCCACAGCGTAGATGCAGTGACAGATGAAATCATACTCCCCCATGAGCCACTGAAGAGCATCATGGACTGTGGCCCATGTCCCTCTGGCGACTTGGGCTTCAGCCCAGGTGGTCCAAGTAAGGGAATCTACACGCTCCCGCAAGATAGAGCGCTCAGCCTGGCCGGCAACCAGCAAGCTGTGGACATTTGCCATGTCCTGGGCCTGTCGAGCACCCAATGTTGCAATCTGGGCCTGGACAAGGTCAACCTGTCTAGTCCCGGAACCCTTTCCAACCTCGAAAATAGAGGCGGGTGCAGTCTCGTACCTCCTCTTAGAAGGGGGTAGAGATTTGGGTGCATAGCCCTGGAGAGATGACGAGGGTGGTAGGGGTGGCAGGGCATAGGTCATTTGGCCCTCCTCCTCAACAGAGGGAACCATAGTAGCAGGTGGAGTAGAAACAGTCGGAACTACTCCGTTGGTCTGACTGCCCTTAGACTTGGAAGCTGACAGCCATCCTGGCAGCACTGATGTCAGTGACGGTTGTACAACTGGAGTGGGGTCGATATCTGGTACAGCTGTCGGTGATATCACTGGTGATGTCATAGTATATATGGGAATAACATCATTTTTAATTGACGTAAGTATAAGCTTACTCAAGTTAAAAAGTTTTAAAAATGATATTATTAAGTTATAGTGGTTGTAGTGAGTGTTCTCTTAACATCGCGAGTTAAAAGGCTTAGTTAATACTTATAAGATTATTTAACCAAAAGTTAATAATCAATGCTCACATAAATCACATAATAAATGCATGCTCTACGTTCTATATGCTTTGCTATTTCAGTCCTGAAAATCCTAAAAGATTTTTAAGCAGTTATAGTCCAGTTTATATAAAAATTTGTTTTTATATTTTATTAATTTTTGGTCTGGTTCTCTATAACTATCGCTCTGATACCATTCTGTGACACCCCCAAATTGGTCAAATGCAGCGGAAATAATATTTGGGTGTCACGTAGGTAGATCAATAGCAGATAGTACATAGAGCATCAAATAAAAGATTATCAAACATTTATTACATGATCAAGAATGCAAATTGTTATTTAAATGATTCCAACATAAATAATAGATTGTTTATAAATCCCCAATAATAAAATCCCCAGATGCGTGCTAGAATGCTGCCTATCCTAATGCTGAGATCCATGCACAATATAACTACCTGCTTCAAATACTTGAGAAAAACATGCTTTTGAGGGTCAACATAAAGTTAGTGAATTTAGAGGTTTAATAAATAAGTTTGGATAGTAAAACAGTCACTGAAGTAGTAATGCACATAGCATCAATACTTAAAGGTAATTACATTGCCTATTACCCGAAACTGACACTTGACATGTTAAGCCCTCAACAAATGAGAACCCTTCGCATTAATAATAATGCACCCAATATTCCGTTCTGACATGGTAAACACATGTTGTCCCGGCCAAGGCACAGTGAGCATGACTCACTCAGGTGGGGATGGTCAGTCCCAAATAGATCTATTTATAATATTCAGGTAATCCAATAATTCTAACAATTTCAGTTCATGGGTCATGAGGAATTCTACAATAGACACATGTAACTAAAGTTGGTACAGTTCAGTTTACATCCATAAAATAAATTGCATGATTTTTTCCCCATAAAGGATTTAAAAGTTTGTCAATATATAAAGTGGGGCCATGAACTCACCTCAGTAATACACTAATAAGTTACAAGAATCCAATGTAATGCCCACAACACAGTCAACAACGTAAATAATTATGCAGTCTTAGTAAAAGTATAATAGGATGTATAAAAGTCACTGAAACAATCTGTACATGCTTCTACTGGTTTTATGTATTTTATTGTGATCCTTGTAATTTAATTTATCATTATACAAGTAATAGAGTGATTACTTTTAAGTGTGTAGTAATTAGTATCGTTCAAGTTACTACTTTGTTTAATTAATGTTTTCGTACTTGTACCCTTATAAAGTATGTTAAATATTTATAAAAGACGGTTTTATATTTATTTAAAAACGTACAAGATTAATAATAAATATATTTAATATATTTATTCTTATAAATTTAATTGTATTTATATATAAAATTTATATAAATAATGTTTACAAAAACGTGTTACATTTTATTCAATAAAAGTCTCCAAAGTTTATATAATTTAATTAAATGAAAAGTTTGAGGACGAAAATGGTTTTTGTATTTATCATGTTATTTAAGTTTACGCTTTTTAATTATTAGGGAAAGTATATAAATATGGTTTAATTAGGTTTAGGGAAATTACAACTCTAGTCCATCAAGTATATATATATACTCTCGGTATATTTACACAAACGCCCCTAGGGCTTGATTTAGTTTTAAGGTTTGGTAAAACGAGTCCTTGTGGTTCGGTTAGGGTTAGGGGTGTATACAAATTACATAACAGCCCCCTAGGGCTCGGTTTATATTTGAAAAGTGGCAAAATGGGTCCTTGTGGTTTCAAAATGTATAATAAAGGCACAAAAAGTAACCTAGGGCTTATATAAGTTTACCGAATGGCCAAAACTAGTCCTTCAAGTCTCGAACTAAGTTTAATATGGCACGAAAATATTCTAGGGCTTGTATTAAGTTTACAAGATGGCATGTTTAGTCCTTGGGGTTTAATTAAGGCTCGCCTATATATAAAACGCAACCCTAGGATTTCCAAAATGGCATGTTTAGTCCTTGTACTTGTTTTATGTTACGAAATATGTATGTAAGTTTTATACCTTTTCATTTTTTACTAGCACTTCCATTATATTACAAAAGTGGCCCAAAAAGTCTCTGTTAAATATATTCGGTGCTTAATGGGCTCGGGTGGCCCATTAAGGGTTCGATTTTGGTTATTAGGCCTAACGGGCTTATAGTGGGCTTGTTTTAATATTAGGAAACATATATTTAACCAAAACAATATAACCTAAACTTATATCTTGGGCTTATGGGCTTATAATGTTTCGGCTTATACTAGCTTATGACTTATTTGGTTTGAGGCTTACAGGGTTCGATTTATAGCTTATTTGTGTAGCTTATTTAGTGTTCTAAGTTGCTAGTAAATCCTCCAATCCTACACATTCGTCTTATCCATAAAGGTTTAATAAACAAAAGTTCATACTCGGCTAGAAAGTAATCCGAGAGTTATGAGCTTATATTTTGGGCTCATCAAGCTTATTAAATAATCCATATTTCCATGTCATTCTAAGTTAACTAAGGATGCATTAAACCAAAGTCTTCCACATTCGGCTAAAATATTTAGCCGAGACTTGTGAGGCTTTATCTAGCCATATGATAATGTCTAAAACTTTAGTTTATCTAGGAAGAAAATCTAACACCCCCACAAATGCTATGCGCAGCGGAACTACAACATTTGGGTGCTAGGCAGTTATCATCACACACAAGATATATCAAACGACTCAAAGAGACGTAAAAGTTTTAACATAAATTAAACATTGTTAAAAACATACAAGTCTACGGTTTTCCAAATCCCAAGATGATACAACACAGAGTTAGCATTTTGGTCCCCACGAATCTCAACCCCAAAAGATACATTTTCGTTAACCATGACAGAAAATTTAAAGTGTTCAAGTTAAATAATGGGTGGAAAACAAGTAGACGCCAAGCCACACACAACTCCCATCCTTTGCATGCTCCATGCTATACTTCATCGATTACCTGAAACACATGCTAAATTGGGTCAACAAATAATGTTGAGTGGAATTCATAGGTTTTACAATCTCATTTTGAACATATGTTTTATAAAAATCAATCACGATCATTCATAGAATTGTCGATCAAACAATCTATTATCAAGGTTATGACAATTGTGTTTAAGCTCATGACACTAATCCATTAACTCAATCACCCGCGTATAATTACCGGCGTGATTAAGATGAAACCATTGCCCCTTCTAAAGGCATCAGTTGCAATTATACCTTATCTCTTATCACAAGTTATCCGTCCGCAGGGGGTACTCAACGTACTAGCCCTCGTCTCGGATAGGGTCGTCAACCCCATAGTACTATCAATTGTATAAGCGGCTATTTTCAATCCACACAAGGATTAAACAATAGTTAATATAGGGTCTTTTGCAACTAGGTACTTAACACAATTTAAGGCGACATTCGGGTCCAACAATCATTCATGACATATGTTCATTTTATAAAACTAGCATGCATCTACCTCGCGGGTAAAAACAATTTAAAACAGTAGTAAGCGAGGCTACAAATTCACACCTTATGTATATAGAAGTAGTCGACGACACGAATGACGATCACTGACGATGATGAGGATGCCTGGGAAATTCAACACCTAACAAACAATAACGCGTAATGAGTAAATCTCATTTATAAACTTTAAGTACTGTATAATATGTACATATTAGTCAATTGTGATAATTACAAACTCACGCCAAAACCAACAATTAATTGTTATTAGTTTTATACGATTCATCTACGTTATTAACGTTATTACCCTTTTTACGTTTTTCGCTGATACTTACCAAAAGTATGGGCTGTTTTCTAAGACTTAAACCCTTTTATAAAATTTAGTAAAATTCTCAAAAATACCTTAAGACCTGTAGAAAACTCATTCTTAATACCATTAAAAGTTCTCACTTTTATGACCCGTTACTCAACACATTACTAAACATACGTTTTTCGGACTGATTTTGTATATTGACCATGTTGGACTTGTTTGACCCATTTAAAATACACCATTGACCCGTTTAACACCTAAGTCTAATAATAGACTCACAAATGCAGGTTTGAGACCAATAATCAACTTTTAATCAATTACCAAACTATATCTATGGTCCCCGGGATTTGACCCAAAACCAAACATAATTTCGGATTATGTAGGTTCTCATCTCCCGGTACACGTATTTTCAAAACATCATAACGTTTGACTCTTTAGGAGTCGTAAGCTCTTTCTTATACCAAATCGAAGCTAAGATGACGCTCTACAAATATATCCTAGTCTCATGACCTGTTTACAAAGTCAAACTCATGAAAACAAGCCTAAACAATCTGCCTAAAATTACCCTTCTCAAAATCAACCCAACACTTGTTTCCAAACCATTTTATTGACACCTAACCTTAACTTAATCACTCCTAACCATGTCTAAACATCCTAATCAGTCCTTAACACCAAAAATATCAAATCCATCCTAAAACCCATTCACTAAATCAAACATGCAATAAGCTTAACCCAGTCAAAAACATCTAAAACAATGATTTAAACATAAACCCACAAGCAAAACATCAACCACCAAGATCCACCAAACACCCCCATATTGCCCTGGGGTGTTGGTGATCAAAAAACCCCAACCAAATTGGTTTTGGTTGATTTGTTGGGTGATTATTCATCACTTACACACTAATTAAACATGCATTAACCCCATTAACATCAAAACTAATTTTGAAAAAACCCATTTGATTCTTGAAAAATTTCTATGAATGCATCTTGGAATGGAATACATCAAAACACTTGAAATGAATAATCTAAACGTGGTCTAACCTTGGTTTTAATCAAAACAAAGTAGTAAAAAAATTATGGTGGTGGTGTGGTGGTGTGTGGCCGTCGGCCTAAAGAGAGAAAAGAGAGAGAGTGAGATTTTTTTGAAATGAATTTTATGAATGTGTGTGTGTGTGATTTCCTTTTTTGTAAATTTGGGAGGTCCTTGTGTGCAATTTAGGCATTCTTTTGGCCTTGTTTAAAAACGACCTCAAATGTTTGCGGGAATGACTTACTAGTCGACTTGGAAAAATTTTGAGGGAGTCGGGGGTCATCCCGAACACTCCAAAATACTTTTAGGACAATTTAAATGCACCCGGAAAGCAATAAAACGCACCCGACTCGACTTAACACGAACCGAAAGCAAAATCCTCGAAAAATTATAATATCGATAAAACGACAATAAACATAGAAATTTGGGCATCCATCGGGATCGTAGTCGTCATCGTTATCTTCATGATTACGACCTCAAACGTTGGTTTCAACCAAAACGATAAAATATATAGTAAATAAAATTTCTTAAAAATTTCAAAAATAGGCGTAATTTAGGGTAAGATAAGTGACCTCGGTTTCTGGGTATTACATCCACCCCTCCTTAAAGAGAGCGACGTCCCGGCGCTCGCCTCTTCTTATACTCACATTTCGTGCCGCTGGAACAGATGAGGATATCTCTCCTTGAAAAAGTCCTCACGTTCCCAAGTGTATTCCGGTCCACGCCTAGAATTCCAGATGAGGATATATCTCCTTGAAGATTGTCCATAATTTCCACTGGTTCCTCCACGAAATGCATTTTATCGTCAAGCTGAATCTCGTCCAAAGGAATCACCAATTCCTTATCCGCCAAACTCTTCTTCAACATTGATACGTGAAACGTGTCGTGAATAGCACTAAGCTCATTCAACAATTCTAACTTATATGCTACCGGTCCAATTCGTTTAACAATCTTGAATGGTCCAATATACCTCGGACTCAACTTTCCTTTCTTCCCAAAACGAATCACACCCTTCTACGGTGAAACCTTAAGCATGACCATGTCTCTGACCTCAAACTCTAACGGTTTCCTTCTATTATCGGCATAACTCTTATGTCGGCTTCTTGCAGCAAGTAAACGGTTCTTAATTTGCACAATCTTCTCTGTCGTCTCCAAAACCATTTCGGGCCCAGTCAACTGACTCTCTCCTACTTCACTCCAACACACAGGAGATCTACACTTCCTTCCATACAACGCTTCGAATGGTGCAGCCTTAATGCTCGCATGATAACTGTTATTATACGAAAACTCCACTAAAGGTAAGTGGCGTTCCCAACTTCCTCCAAAATCAATCACGCATGCTCCGAGCATGTCCTCCATCGTCTGAATAGTTCGTTCGCTTTGGCCATCAGTCTCAGGGTGATAGGCCGTGCTCAAACTCAATTCGGTGCCCATCGCACGTTGAAGAGATTTCCAAAATTCCGAAGTAAACCTACTACCACGATCCGAAATGATCGATAAAGGTACACCATGTCTGCAAACAATCTCCTTCACGTACACACTGGCAAGTTTCTCCGTGCTGTCTGTCTTCTTCATAGGTAAAAAGTGAGCAGATTTCGTCAATCTATCCACTATTACCCAAATCATATCACATCCACTAGGAGTTCTAGGTAAACCCGTCACGAAATCCATAGCGATCTTCTCCCATTTCCATTCTGGGATCTCAGGTTGTACCAACAGCCCAGACGGTTTCTTATGTTCAACTTTAACCTTCGCACAAGTCAAAAACTTACTGACGTAACGAGCAATCTCCGCCTTCATATTCGGCCACCAGTAGACTTTCTTTAGATCATGATACATCTTATCCGCTCCAGGATGTATCGAGTACTTCGACTTATGAGACTCGTCCATAACCAAATCTCATACTCCAGGCATTCCTTCCTCGGATGGACATAGTGGTAACCAAATCCGATTCTCAAAATATCTCAGCCCGTCTGACCTAACCACAAAAAGAGGTTTCAACAGTCTCCCCAGATTCTCAGCACCAACATTTTCTTTCATTAATCCCTTCTCTTGAGCCTTCAATATTATTTCGGTCAAATCAACACCCTCAGTCATCACTAATGCTCTGACTCTCAAAGGTTGCTCTCTATCCTTCTTACTAAGTGCATCCGCCACAACGTTCGCCTTGCCAGGATGGTAGCGAATCTCGCAGTCATAGTCACTCAGTAGTTCCACACATCGCCTTTGTCTCATATTCAACTCCTTTTGGTCTAAAATGTGCTGCAAACTCTTGTGGTCAGTGAACACAACACACTTCGTCCCATACAAGTAGTGTCTCCACAACTTAAGCGCAAAAACTACAGCTCCCAATTCCAAATCATGTGTAGTGTAGTTTTCTTCATTCTTCCTCAATTGTCTCGACGCGTAAGCAATCACCTTCTCACGCTGCATCAACACAGCTCCATAACCCTTATGAGACGCGTCACAATACACCATGAAGTCTTCGATTCCTTCTGGCAATGACAAAATCGGAGCAGAACACAATTTGTCCTTAAGTGTTTTGAAAGCGATTTCTTAATCATCTCCCCATTCAAACACCCGATTCTTCTCAGTAAGCTTGGTCAACGGCTTTGCAATCAACAAAAATCCTTCGATGAATCTCCGATAATACCCAGCTAAACCAAGAAATTGTCGAACTTCAGTCGGCGTTGTCGGTGCCGACCATTCCTTGATTGCCTCAACTTTGGCAGGATCCACACGAACTCCTTTGCTATCAATTACGTGCCCAAGGAATTGCACAGAGTCTAACCAAAACTCACACTTTGAGAGTTTCGCGTACAACTTCTCTTTCTTCAGCAGATCCAATATCTTCCTCAAGTGCTTCTCGTGTTCTTCCTTGCTCTTGGAGTAAATAAGAATATCATCGATGAATACAATGACAAACTTATTCAAATACGACTTGCACACTCGATTCATAAGGTCCATGAATACTGCAGGCGCATTTGTTAGCCCAAAAGGCATCACTCGGAATTCAAAGTGTCTATACCGCGTACGAAAGGCAGTTATAGGAATATCATCCTCTCTAACACGCAGTTGATGATACCCTGATCTCAAGTCGATCTTTGAGTACACACAGGAACCGTGCAATTGATCAAACAAATCGTCAGTCCTCGGCAATAGATACCGATTCTTAACCGCCAACTTGTGGAGCTCTCTATAGTCGATACACATCCGGAACGAACCATCCTTCTTCTTTACAAACAACACTGGCGCTCCCCATGGTGATGAGCTCGGTCGAATAAATCCCTTATCCATCAACTCTTTCAATTGATCCGATAACTCCTTCAACTCGGACGGTGCTAATCGATAGGGTGCACGAGCAACTGGTGCAGCTCCTGGCATCAAATCGATTCGAAATTCGACTTCACGGGTGGGCGGTAAACCCGACAACTCATCAGGAAAAACTTCCGGATATTCTCGAATTACAGGTACCTCTTCCAACTTTGCCTCTAAGTCACCATCACTAGAAACTTGTGCCAGAAACACATCACATCCATCTTCTACATACCTCATTATTTTTAAGCAAGATATCACTTTGAAACGAGAGGTACATTTATCTCCCTTCACAGTCAAAACCCTATTCCTTAACGGGATTTGAACTAATCTTTCTCCACAAACGATCACGGCACTATGCGCCATTAGCCAATCCATCCCAACGATCACATCGAACGATCCTAGCTCTATAGGCATTAAGTCGATATCAAAGGCATAATTCCATAACTTCAAGGTACACCCTCTTAGTATAGAATTTGTACTAACGATCTTCCCATCGGTTAATTCCACGTTATAATTAGTCGTTAGCATTACCGGTTCTCTATTGATATGACGACTAAATTTTACATCTACAAAGCTCTTGTCGGAACCAGAATCAAACAATATACTAGCATAACGAGCGTCAAGTAGAAATGTACCGGTAACCACATTCGGGCCTTGCGGTTTATCAGCGGTTCCTACTCGATACACAGCAGCAGCATTATTTCCTCCTTGCCTATTTCCAGTCTTCGGGCAGTTCCCTTGCTTATGCCCCCTTTCTCTACACCCAAAGCAAACCATCACCTTCGTGGCATTTGCCCCTGTAGCCACCCCTTTAGCTCGGCAATCTGCAATTCTATGACCCGCTTTTCCGCACTTGCCACACGCAGGTGGGCAATTCCCTATATGGTACAAATTAAATCGACCACAATGAGGATTCACCTTAGCTCCTCTCGGGGTAGTAACAGCCCTCATCCCATCATTTCTTCTCTGGTTGAACTGCTGGTTGCGGTTCTGACCTTGGTTGTTACGGTTTCCTCCACGATTTTGACCTTGGGATTGATTCCCCTGAGCTGCTTCCCACTTTCTCTTGTTCCCCTCGGCAATGTAGTCCTTCTTATATTGCAGCTTGACATCCATTAGTGCGTGAGCCATTTGGACTGCTTCATCGAATGACCCAGGCTTAGATGAAGTTGTCTCGCCCTTGATATTGCTTGACAAACCCTTGATGTACTGCTTCATTTTCTTGTGATCATCAGCAAAGGCATCGGGACACAGAAGGCTCAACTCATTAAACCTCCTTGTATACGCGGTAATGTCATTGTTCCTCAAAGACAAATGCCTTAACTCATCTTCTAGCTGACCCAGCTCTTCTTCGGGACAAAAATTTTTGGTCAAGAGTGCCTTGGTAGCAGTCCAAGTCCTCGCATTTTCTACTGCAAATCCGACAGTGGCTACTTGATTGTTCCACCAACTTAAGGCGTCATCGAGAAAAGTGGCAGCTGCAAACTTGACTTTATTTGCCTCTGAGCACCCGCTAATTTCAAAAGTGCTTTCGATCTTCTCCAACCATCTTCGGAGTTCTAAGGCTCCACCAGTACCACGAAACTGCGTGGGACCGCATTTCACAAAACCGGCATAAGTACACTCCCTTGGGGCTTGCTGTCTTCCTGCATTTCCACCTTGATCTGGGTTTCGGTTTGCACGATCCGCTTCGAGTGCATTTGCAATTGCTTCTTGAATCATTGTGTTCACACGGTTAGCTGTCAGCTTTGGAGGCATGGTGAATTCTTAAGTACACCTCTCTGCAAAGACAGGGAAAATAGAAAACAAAGTAAGTATACACATCAAGATTAAGATGGATTTCTCTTTCAAGACATAATATAAGTACAACAACGCATCACTACAAGGTTACTAATATTCATCAATCACATCACAAAAGAGCAAATTAAAGACATACCGTAGATTATGAAAGGTAAACATGGATTGTATTGATAAATCAAGCAAAATCTGTGACAAGTAATGCCACTACAACCATACACCAACAAACTTAAGTCATTAAGTTTTCATCACAATACCATCATACAGGAGTCTAAAATAGTTCGATTACAACGATCAAAAGATAAAATAAAATACAAGTAACTAGTCACGTGGTGATCCACACGACCTCTTGGATGGTGGTTCTTCTTCATCCTCCTCGGGCTCTTCGTCACTGTCTTCTTCGTCCTCGTCCATCTTCCTCTTTCCCTTATCACTCGGCTCACACTCAGTTACCTTCTTCGTTCCAGAAGTAGATCCACACTCCACTGCTACCTGATTCCCTAAAGTGATACACACACCCCTGGCGGGTGGCTAGACCATGAAATCATTAGCCTCTAGCTCCGAGTCATCTACAAATCTCCAATCTTGTGGCAGGGATGCTCTAACACGGTGCTCCCAACTTCACATCCTAGCCAACCTCGCCTGGTCCTCCCTAACTTGCTCAAGACTAGCACTCAGATTTGCTATCATCGATCTCAAACTATTAATATCACTCTTATTCGCTACTCCATCAAATTCAACCCTTGCAGTTCTTGCCAACAACCTCTGATGTGCCCTCTCATTCTCGTCAAACCTTTTGATTACTCTAGTTTCCACCACGTACCGTTCGTACATCGACCTATCCATTCTTCTCAAAACAAGCGGAACGTCACGATAAGCTCTTGGTCCAGGGCAGATAACTCTTGCGATGTCCTGATGAAGAGAATTAGCGCTTGCTGCAGCGTCGGAACTTCTAGGGATACCTGGCATACCAATCATATGAGAAATACGAGTAGGCCTGGGGAAGGTAGTACTCCTTCGATCGGGGTCCTGAGCTTGCACATTGTCCGTCTCGGCTTGTCCTTCAACAGTTGCTCCAACATTTCCCCCTTCGTGTCCTAAGAAGTATTCGTCTCCATTTCCGTTAGGCGGTACCTCGGCCATTCCTGCAATAACAGAGAATTTTGGAGGGTACGTAAGATTATTATTCAATATTTATAAATACATGCATGCAAATGCAATGCAATGCAAAGGTGGTACACATGCCTAAAATGCGATAATATGATGCTCATGCATATGTAATACAAGAATTACGGTATCGAGTACTCCACGTACAATTCCAATGTTTACACATAGTAGTTCAATACTCACATATATTACTTCAACTCAAAGGTATACATCTATACCATCAATACTAAAAATAAACCTTACCGGAGCCATGTAGGATAGTTGTGTGCTTGGACAATTTCTTACGACACCAAAAGTTATAGTTTAGGATTTTTCAAAACGACCTAGTTCTCTATAACTCATGGCTCTGATTACCAATCTCTAACACCCCCACAAATGCTATGCGCAGCGGAACTACAACATTTGGGTGCTAGGCAGTTATCATCACACACAAGATATATCAAACGACTCAAAGAGACGTAAAAGTTTTAACATAAATTAAACATTGTTAAAAACATACAAGTCTACGGTTTTCCAAATCCCAAGATGATACAACGCAGAGTTAGCGTTTTGGTCCCCACGAATCTCAACCCCAAAAGATATATTTTCGTTAACCATGACAGAAAATTTAAAGTGTTCAAGTTAAATAATGGTTGGAAAACAAGTAGACGCCAAGCCACACACAACTCCCATCCTTTGCATGCTCCATGCTATACTTCATCGATTACCTGAAACACATGCTAAATTGGGTCAACAAATAATGTTGAGTGGAATTCATAGGTTTTACAATCTCATTTTGAACATATGTGTTATAAAAATCAATCACGATCATTCATAGAATTGTCGATCAAACAATCTATTATCAAGGTTATGACAATTGTGTTTAAGCTCATGACACTAATCCGTTAACTCAATCACCCGCGTATAATTACCGGCGTGATTAAGATGAAACCATTGCCCCTTCTAAAGGCATCAGTTGCAATTATACCTTATCTCTTATCACAAGTTATCCGTCCGCAGGGGGTACTCAACGTACTAGCCCTCGTCTCGGATAGGGTCGTCAACCCCATAGTACTATCAATTGTATAAGCGGCTATTTTCAATCCACACAAGGATTAAACAATAGTTAATAGTTCATGAATATAGGGTCTTTTGCAACTAGGTACTCAACACAATTTAAGGCGACATTCGGGTCCAACAATCATTCATGGCATATGTTCATTTTATAAAACTAGCATGCATCTCCCTCGCGGGTAAAAACAATTTAAAACAGTAGTAAGCGAGGCTACAAATTCACACCTTATGTATATAGAAGTAGTCGACGATACGAATGACGATCACTGACGATGATGAGGATGCCCGAGAAATTCAACACTTAACAAACAATAACGCGTAATGAGTAAATCTCATTTATAAACTTTAAGTACTGTATAATATGTACATATTAGTCAATTGTGATAATTACAAACTCACGCCAAAACCAAACAATTAATTGTTATTAGTTTTATACGATTCATCTTAAGGATGTTCCACACGACGTCATTAAGATGATGTTGTTTCCATACTCTTTAGATGGACCCGCCAAAATTTGGCTCGAGAAAGAACCACCAAATTCGATTTTGACGTGGAACGATCTCGTATCTAAATTTGTGAACCAAATTTTCCCACCATAAAAAATGACACATTTGAAAAATGAGATTTCAAGGTTTACGCAAAGACCTAACGAAAGTTTTTCTATGGCATGGGAACGATTTAAGGAAATGTTACATGAATGTCCACACCATGATTTTTCCGAATTGCATCAAACTGATACGTTTTATAATGGGCTTAACGATCATGAGCGAGATTATTTGAATGCCGCCGCGGGTGGTAAATTTTTGTACAAAACGACAAATGAAGCTTTAACGATCATCGAGAATAGGTCTAAGGTTTATAACCCTCGTAACACACCGAGTGTTGCCACTATGGGTTCGTCGTCGTCTCGTAACATGAATGCCTTACAAGTTGAAGCAAATGAGGAGAATCGGTTTTCCGATAGATTTTCGTCTCTTATGACTCATTGGAAAGCATAAGATGCTTTGAGTTCCGCATCGATTAAAGCGGTTGAAAAGAGTTGTATATCTTGTGGTGGAGCTCATGATTTTTTTGAGTGCATTACCGCCGGTGGTAACACTTTGAGTGCTTATGTAGCAACGGGAACTTACAACCAAAACGGCCAAGGTTCCCGCCCAAATCAAGCTACACTAAATCAAAATGCTAATAACTATTGAAACGACAATCAAGGTGGTGGTTACCAAGGAAATCAAAGAAACTATAACAAGGGTAATTACAACAACCAAGGTGGTAACAATGGGCAAGTGCAAAATCAAAATCAAAAACAGTGATTTTCAAAACACAACTCAAGGTTTTCAAAATGCTCACACTAAAAATCTTCAAGGTGAATTTTTGGATTATGCTAAGGCAAATGATGCTAAGTTTGATAACATGCAACGAGAAATGATTAGCCTAAGATCCGAGTTGAAAAACGAGTTAAAAATGAACTTGCTAATGAAGTGAAAACTCATGCTAACAAAATGGAAGGAAACGTTCAACGTCTTCAACAAAAGATGGAACAAGGCCAACATGAGATTAAGCAAGAGTTATTAAAAGCGGATAAAAGGCAATCAAAATTTGAAGATAGAATGACAAGCATGTTTGAGGCCATACTGTGTAAACCGTCTTCCTCGGGTGGTCTTCCTAGTGATACCATTGCAAACCCGAAAGGAGAAATTATTACTACACGAAGTGGTAAAACTTTCAAAGATCCAATCTCTCGTCCAAGTACTTCTAAGGAGAAGGAAATCGAGAAAGAACCCGAGGTGATGGTCGAAAAGGAGCATATCACAAGCCCGCGAATTATCTCTCAATCCACACCTATGGTTGAACCAATACCAATTATGGAACCCGAGATTCCAAGACCGTTGCCTACGCCTCAACCCACGCCACCTATACCTTACCCGTCGAGACGAAACAAGGAAAAATTGCATGAAGGTAGTAAACAACAAATCAAGCTTATTATTAAAATGTTTCAACAAGTGCACTTTAATGTAAGTTTAACTGACGCGTTGTTATACATGCCTCGTTTTGCCTACACTTTTAAAGGTATGATGAACGACAAGGAAAAGCTTTTAAAGCTATCTAATTGTTCTTCGGTTTATCTTAACCGAATACTAGAAAAAGTTGGTGAACCCAGGAAGTTTCTTATTCCATGTGATATTCAAGAAATAGAAGGATGCCTCGCCTTGGCCGATCTTGGCGCGATCATTAATTTGATGCCTTTTTCCATGTGGAAATCGCTATTACTTTTGGCTCTTACTCCTTCGAAAATGTATATCGAGATGGCCAATCATTCTACGATTCTCGCATGTGGAGTAACCGAAGATGTTTTTTGTGAAAGTGGGGAAGTTCTACTATCCCGTTGATTTTATCGTAGTATACATTCCCATGGATCCTTAAGTTCCTCTAATTTTAGGTCGTCCATTTGTAGATACCTCGAAATCGATCATTGATATGCATGTTAGAAAAATCACTTTGCGATTCAACGAGGAGGAACTTGTTATAAACGCTACTCAAAACTCTACACCTTCTCATGTTTATGCAATCGCTACCATCAACCACATTGACTTAGTCGATGTAGTTTGCGATGAGTTTACACAAGAAGTGTTAGGTTTTTCCGATAGTTCGTCTAGTGGCAATCCCACTATTATGGATCCGACTCTTGCTAATTCTACACCAAATCTCACTCCATTCAAAGGAGGCGATTTTATTTTAGATGAAATTGACAATGAAGATGAGGTGATTATTAGTAAGGATAATCTCATTCCACCATTTCTTCCGCCGATGGAAATTATGAGTGTTGAATAAAAATCGTCGATCGAGGATCCACCAATCCTTGAATTAAAAGATCTTCCACCTCACCTCGAATACACATTCTTGGAAGATGATGACAAGTTGCCGGTTATTATTGCGAAAGATCTTTTTAATGATGAAAAAACCGTACTTTTGACAAATCCATAATTTTGAGGGACTAATCTTGTCAATTCTTCAAAGTTGAGGGAACTTTTTGTAATTTTGACAAACTTTAAGGACCAAACTTATAATTATGAATATACAAGGGTATAAAGTGTCATTTCTTCAATGATGAAGGATTATTTTTGTACATCTTCAAATCTTCAAGGACATTTTCTTGAAAAATCATAACTAGGGCCCGGTTCATTGTGCGGCTTCGTTTCTCGTGTTCGTTTTTACTTGTTTCTTGTGATCTTTTGTCTTTTTCACGATATCCATACATAAAATACACAAGTAACAAACACAAGCATATAATATGGTATTTTATGACCTTTGTTAGCATTTAAAGCCCAAAAAGAATGATGAGACCATGTATAATTGCAGTCTCATCACCGAGCCTAAACAATAGCCCACCGAGTCCTAGTGACTCGGTTGCACGAAGTGATAAAGCTAAAACAAACATCACCAACAGAATGTTTAGCGACAGAATTTTCTGTCGTTGTTCTGTCGCTAACCCTAACATAGGTTTGTCGCGAATCTGTCCATGATGCGACAGAAATTCTATCACAGAATCTGTCGCTAATTTGAAAAACAAACCAACCGAATCTTTTCATGTTCAATTTATTCATAACATGTGTTCTTATGGTTTAATTAATGGATTCATAAATCAATTAATAATAATGAAGGAAATAAAAAAATGATAAAGTGTTACCGAATGCGAAAATACTTAGGATCAAACAACCACGAATAATTACCGAATGATTGAAAAATCAAAGAATGATTCACCCGTGTTTTTCTTTTCCTTTAGGCTGGCGGCCATAATAGTCTCCATAGGGTTTTATGTTGGTTTTCTTATTCTTGTAAAATGAGATGATAAGAATGGTTTTGTTAATTGTTAGTTTATTTAAAATGGGTCGGGCTTGAGCCCCTTTTCTCTCTTCTTTTATAAACGACCAAAACAGCCCCCTTAAAGTATATTTTTAGTTTTCGTGTTTTATTATTCGTGTCATAAGTTCGTGTGTTTAACTTGTGTTTTAAATTCTTGCCGTGCATTATTTATTATACGTAAACACTTGTAAATAATAAATAATAATATACGTAATACTTATATTTATACATTAAATATTCATGATACATGTCGTGTTTTTAAATAAATTTTAAAGTTTTAATTAATCCGTGTTTTCATGTATTTAATGTTCATATGTATTTATGCGGGTTTTACAACTCTTCCTCTCTAAAAAGAATAATTGGTCCTCGAATTAGAGATACGATAAGCTGAAAAGGACATGGACGTGATGTGGCCGAAGAGAACCTGGAACATGACGTGACTGAAAAGAATATACTTGGATCGTAGAAAATAATGAGGATAAGGAATCTAGATGCACTCCTCCGTTTCTCAAGTGGCTTCCCGCTCAGGATGGTTCCTCCAAAAGATCTTGACGAAAGGAATAATCTTGGTCTTCATGACCCTGTCTTGAAGATACAGAAAAGTTTCTAGTTCTTCAACTTACGATGGATCCTTGCGAATCTGATCGAGTGGATACGTGACAATGTGCAGATGATGATAATTGTATCCTCTGAGCAATGATGCGCGAGACATATTGAAACATAGTACGTGAACAATTGTGAACGTGATACGTGAACAATTGTGAACGTGATGCGTGAACAATTGTGAACGTGATACGTAAAAAATTGTGAACGTGATACGTGGAGATATGGTGAATGTAATATGTGCAACACATGGTGAACGTGATACGTGAAACATATCGTGAACGTGATATGAGAAACGTAGGGTGAAAATGATATGTGAAACATATCGTGAACGTGCAGTAACTGAGGAGGTAACACCAAACGATATGAGATGAGACAAGAAATGTGACGTGAAATGTCTATATAAGGATAGAAAGTTGTGTTAAACTTGAGTCTGGTCTCCCAAGCTTTCTGCAAATCTTTCTAGAATGAAATGTGAAACATAAATCGTAAGATAGAATATGATCATGAATCTAAACTATATCATGAACGCGAGTGCGAAAAATAAATCATGAAATTGAATAAGGATGTGAACGCGTAAAAGGTCGTGAACGCGAACGTGAGACGTAATTATGAGCGTCAACGTAAACGTAAATTTTTATTCGATATGATTTTTGATGAAATACCGTGAAATCGTACGATCTCATGTTGAAATAACCCCGTCAACCAGTTAACTAAAAAAAATTCTTACGGATAGGGAGAAAATGTGCAGACCTGTCGGCGGTCGGCAGCAACTCCGATAACGTCATGCCTCCTCTGAGTATGTGGTAGTATGATAGCAAAATCTATGGAGATCTTGTCTACTTCCATTCAGAAATTTCTGATGGTTGAAATAAACTACTAGCATGTTAGCGTTTTATCATAACCCGCTGGCATGTCAGGCATTTAGATATGAACGTAACTGCATCTTGTCTCACACCGCTCTACCATAATATGGTTTGAGGTCATGATATAGTTTTGTAGAAACTGGATACATAGAAGTTTCGAAAACTATGATTCTCGTTAAACTAGACCTCTCTTAGCATAGGATCCTATGGAACACATAATTTAGTGTAGGATTCTCTCCTTTAGGCATAAGCTTAGTCATGGTAAAACTGGCCGTGAGAACAGTGTGATTCTGTGTGTCACTGTAATCCACCAAAATTCGTTCTTGAAAAGAATTCCGTGTACTATTTCTTCTGTCGCAGAATTTGTAACATAGTGCGAAGATAATCTTCATGCTCTTCTCTAGACTTGGAGAAGATCAGAATGTTATCAATGAACATAATGACGAACTTTTCCAAGAATTCATGAAAATTCGATTTAACTAGTCCATAGTTACAGCTGGGTTATTCGTGGGACCAAAAGGCACAATCACAAATTTATATAACCATAACGTGTGCGAAGAGCAGTCACGGAAATGTCCTGATCTTTCACTCGCAACTGATGACAGCCTGATCTTAAATCGATCTTGGGAAAAAGTCTTAGCACTCTGTAGTCGATTAAACACGTCATCAATACATGGAGGAGTATAACGGTTACGAATGGTGAATTGTTTAAATTTATGATAGTCGATACATAATCCCATGCTACCGTCCTTCTCATTTAATAAACATAACTGGTGCACACCGTGGTGATACACTTGGGCGAATAAAACCTCCTTCCAGCAATTATTACAGCTGATCCTTCAACTCTTTTAGCTCAAGGAAGCCATGTGATAAAGAGCCTTGGAAACTGGTCTGCTCCAAAAACATGCTCGATGTTAAACTCCACCTTGCGGACAAGAAGTATACCCAGAAGCTTTTCTGGAAGTACATCCGGAAACTTAAAAGAAACAAAAGGCTGATCATGGATTTTAGAAACTTCAGAATTTGCGTCATAAATGGTAACTAGAAAATCTTCATAGCCATGGGATAATAAAGCACGTGCTTGTAAAGCAGATATAACTTATACATATTTTCCTAGTAGAAAACCGTGATAAATGCATTTAGGAGCCTAGACATCCCGAATATGATATGAATGGCGATCAATCTTAGTGTGGTGTGTCGCTAACCATTTCATGCCTGGATTCATATCGAACTTGCACATGCCCAATGGAAAGTGCGTTAGCAGAATGGATCTTGCCATCGAATTGGAAGGAAAATCCTTTGTACCCATGGGTGATACAACGACGTCTTTTATGGACATGGATATATGAAATATGTGATCGAGAATGAAGGTGCCTTGTCAATACATGAAGTAAACGTAGCAGATCTCACTGATTGTGTTTCGCCCGTCTCACACAGAACGAACACTGTGTGTCCAAACATGAACAATACGCCAAGGATGGCACTGAAATTTTAGTGGCCTGATTCGTACATGGGACAACAGGATGGGTATACCCCTTGGAGGGTACCCTAAATTATCGAGGCCTAGTTCATAAATTATGCGTGAGTCGTGTATCTTGTCTCATGTTTTGAGAAATATACATTTGACATGTTTTTTGACTAGTGTCTCGACATGTGTCTTCAAAAAAAGTACGTGAGACATGTGTCTTGACGGATGTCTTGACATGTGTCATCAAAAATATATGTGAGGCATGTGTCTTGACATATGTTTCGAGATGCGAAAAAATGAATAAAGTTGAAAATTTTGGTCATGATGCCAGAATTGGCGGATCGGTTGGACTGCTGACCCTCTGTATGTCTGGTCACATCCGTTACCGGAGTTTCTGTCCTTATTGCGAAATATTTTTTGTCGCGGTAGTTTGTCACTACCTCCCTGTCTTTCAGTTCCATGACGGTCATTATCATGACTGTGATTCATGTAACTATTCAACTGAGTGGCCGGTTGGTACCGGTTCCCACTCATATGCCTGAAAAGACAACTGAATGACACGTGACATATAACTGATAAAATAACGACATGGGAATGAAATGGCAGCGTCTGGTGGATTAAGTATATCTCTTGTATAGTCGTTTCGATCTATCGCCTTCGTCTTTTTCTCGTAGGATCTCCAGGTCGTGAGCAGCATCAACATCTTGTAGAATCTCCAAATTATGAGCAGCATCAGCATCTTGTAAAATCTCCAAATTATGAGCATCATCAGCATCTTGTAGAATATCGGCAAGTGGCATACGCCTGAGATGATTGAGAATAGACTAGCGAATACTCATGGAGTATTGTAAGTGAAATACACATGGGTTACGGTACGTGTAATACACATGGGATACGGTACATTGAGTACACGTGGAATACACATGAGATGATCAGTATGGGTGTCAACCATCTGACATGATTTTAAAGGAAATAATTGATTAAACGGTTCGAGGACCAAACAGAACATAGCAACATGATAGCCTAGCTATTCCAGCTTAGACCATAATTCCAATTGCATAAGAAGCACAAAAGCATGATTAAACGAAAATTCAACAATGATTAGCATGAAAGCATGATTAATGAAAACCAACCATGACTATCATGAAAGCGGTCTTAAATGAAATCCATCAATGTTTAGCATGAAAGCATAATCAACATGATGAAAACATAATCAACATAAAGAAGCCTGAAACATAATCAGCATGAAAACGAAATCAACATGAGAGTATGAAAACATGATTGTCGTAAAGAACATAAAAGTATAATCAACAGAGGTTTAACATTTACTAGTGTGGACGGCTATGGTTCAGTCCACAAAATTCGAATAAAAGACATGTGACTAAGAATGAACGATTAGGGTTCAATCCATACTTGTAAAAAAATTCAAGAGAAAACATCATGGATAGAAATTAACAACATGGGACTAAATATGGATGGCTGTGGTCCAATCCATACCAGTCAAAACATCAACAAAAACATAGTGAGTAAGGATCACTCAATACTTAGAAAATATCATTACATGGAATGAAACAATGTCGTTTAGGAAGATCCTGGTGACTATCCACTAGTCACAGGTCAAGTTTTAGAGCCAACATGTCGAAACCTTGGGCTCTGATACCATAATTGTAACACCTCACTTTGATAAATGGACCGTAACATGATAATTATGGCGTGTCATCAAAGCATGCAAGGTAATATGCCTTAAAACATAATGACCATAAAGGAAAGCCGGAATAAAACATCAACCCCCAAACAAAAACTCAAAAGATGCATAAAGTAAATGAAGTGCAAAAGGAAAAGAAGTATAAGGTAGCTCCCATCCTATGCACATCCTCTCCATGCTCAAGTCTGTCCTTGGGTACCTGCCGTTTGGGTGATGGAAAGAAATATACGGTTGAGCAATACGCTCAGTGAACGGATATAATGACATAATAAGAATAACTGAATCATAACTAAAGATTTGAAATGCAGAGAAATATGTGTAAGTCTTGGAAAACCTGGAAGTTGTTTAAAAGCAGATTTATACTGAAAAATCTTATGTTAATGTTTATACTAAAAAGTCTTATGTTCATGTTTATACTGAAACTGTAATTTAAATGCCAAAGAGCTCATATAGGTCATGATAAACATCAACGTGCATGAATACATAGAGGGGTGACCTCGTCATGCAATTAAAGGGGTTGCCTCTAATTATATTAGTTTGGGTGGAGGGATCAGTTCCATGTGACGGATGTAAAGCACACACCATAGTCACCGTGTAATCTACAAAACATGTACTAGGATGCACCCATTCGCCCCACATGATAATAAAAATAATGGACAATAACTAAAAGTGACGTCGCGAGCAATCACTCTCGTAGTGGAAGAGTCATAACACCGGTGCCTCAAGTGTTATGGTTATGGTACCTCCATAACTAGGTGGAACATGGTCATGCATGTCTATAGCGCAGACAGTTTAAAATGATAACATAGAAATTACTGAAAAGTTTTATGTAACTACTGGGGAAAACAGATGGCAGCAAACGGGGAATCCTAATCATAGAAAGAGAATGTCGATACTAAAGGACGGAATATCTGTACCTTACCTCCAGTAATGAAATGAAGATGAAAGCGGAAAGAACTACTCCGACTTCACATAGTGCTACATAATAAAGGGACGTGAATGAGTTGTCAGTTTAATGTATAATTTACTGATTCTTAGTTTAGTTTACTTTACGTGTTCTTGATTGATTTTACTTGTTCTTGACTTGTTTTACATGCTCTTGTCTTGTTTTACATGTTCTTGACTTGTTTTACTTTTTCATGTTTTATCATGTATTTCTTAGTGTTTCTTGTGTTATTGATTAGTGTATTTTATGTTTTATGTGTTATTATACTTGTTTCGTAATAAGTAACTTTCTAACAATAGCATGTTTCTATATATATAGGAACTTTCTAAAAATAGTAGGTTTCCACATATAGAAACTTTCAAAAAATAGTAAGTTTCCATAAATTGTAAGTTTCCAAAAATAGTAAGTTTCCAAAAATAGAAAGTTTCCATAATTAGTAAGTTTCCAAAAATAGAAAATTTTCATAAATAGTATGTTTCCATAAATAGTATATTTCCATAAATAGCATGTTTCCACAATTAATATGTTTCCATAATTAGCATGTTTCTATAAATAGTAATAAGCTTATTTAATAAGCATTTGATATAAGCTAAGGTTTAATAAGCATATATTATAAGTCATGATTTATTAAATGTCAATAATATAGTAAAGTTTGTTAATAACGAGACATTCAGAACCCGTGCGTTGCACTAAGGGGGCATGAGTTGCTCTTCTTGGGGGCATGATATTTGTTGTTATTGAACAAACTGTAATATTTACTATTTCTAATTTAGTATTTCTATTTTTTAAATAAATTTTAGTACTTTTATGTTAATATTCTATTTTTAGGGGTTTATATTTAGTTTAAGGGGTTTTGCTGTTAAAATGATACAATATAGGGGCTTTTAACAAAATTGTTTTAAGTATTTATTTACTTTAATTTTATAAACTTGTCAAAAAACTGGTGATACAACAAAAACAGATTTTTAAGATTGCTAAAAA